>JAMAJV010000008.1:0-117274 GCA_023628835.1 Sordariomycetes sp. S4602
CTATTCCTTCCTAGTTCCTATAGTTAATATAAGGTATGCTATCTTATACTAGACTATCCTACTATTATAGGTTATTAAGCTGCTATTAAATATTATAAGTAGGTAAGGTTCTTCTTTCTATATCTATAGTAGTTAGTAATAATTAATAATTTATAATATAATATAGTTTCTATTTAATCTGCTATCTATAAGCGCTTTTATAGGGTTTCTGTTAATCTTAATATTAAGTATTAGATATTATCCTAGGTTCTATATTACAAGGCATTTTACTATTTCCTAATAGTTCCTCTTCTGCCTACTAATTAGTTTTTTAGCTAAGTTATAATAGTGTCCTTATAATCTTTATCTATCTAGTTTATATATTAGGTTAGTAGGCTATCTAATATTTAGATAGCCTCTATAGTCCTCTTCTAAGTTTTCTCTTAAATATTTGCAACCTATTACATAAGTTCTATAAGTGCTTCTTCCTTATTATAGATCTTCTTCTATAATCTCTAGATGCCTTTGTCTTTCCTATTTATTATATGCTATAGTTATACAATTTTATTACTATTCTTATTAAAGGTTCTTTGCCTAAAGATATATATAGTATAGTTCTTCCTTACTTCTGCTATCTTAAGCTATTAGATTTCTTTATCCTTAGTTTTATAGTCTTTATAGCTATTATCCTTAAGCATATCCTAAGAGTTATCTAATTCTTTATAGGTTAAGGGCTTAGTCTTAACTACCTCCTAATCCTATTATAATTCCTCCTCTTAATTAAGGTTCTTTTAGATTAATTTCTTATAGTTATTTTATTATTCTAAGCTAATTACTTCTAGATATAAGTAGATACTTATTAGTTATTCTAAGGCACTGCTTTCCCCTTTGTTGTTTTTTATAAGTATTAACAAAAGGCTTTCTAGCTTCTTCTAATTCTATTTCTCTATAAGCCTTTTAGCTATATTTTATCTCTAGTACTTACTTAGGTAGTTCTCTGCCTCCTAGGCAAGTTATTTCTTATTTGCCTTATATCTAGTTATATTTATAGCTATAGTAGCTATAAGTAGTTAGTTCTCTTTATTATTCTTATCTTTAGGTACTAGGCTCTATTCTAGTAGTTAGGTTCTAAAGTTTTCCTTTTCTTCTCCTATTTTAAAGTTAAGGTTAACTAGAATATTTATAGTTAGTAGCCTATTTTATAGTTTATAGATATATCTATAGACTTTAAGAAATAGGGTTATATTATTCCTTACTATATATAGGTATGCCCTTTAAAGTTTTATAACTTCTTTAAGAGTCTTCTTAAGCTATTCTTATTAAGGTGCTAAGGGAAACTATTCCTTATTATATAGGAGCAACAGAATAGTTCTAATAATTACTTAGTCCTTATAGCGCTAAGCCTAGATTCTGTCTACTAGTTCCTAAGGTCCTATCTCTTTATTATCTTCTATACTAGGTTAAGGACTATCTTTAGGTTTTTTAAATTCTATAATTTCCTTAATTTATCCTTACTCCTAATTATAGGCATCTTAGTATATTAGGCACTCTTCTAATTTATATACTATCTAGTGCTTAATAGTATATTCTAAGGTCTAGCTAATACACTCTTCTTCTGCTTACTATTGCTTGTTTTTAAGGCGTATAAGTTCAGCCTTAGCATAATCTATATATCTATTATTATAGTCCTATTTGTTAATATTAGTAAGCTTAATTTAGGGTATATTAGTTATACTAACCTATTAGTTATTAGGGACTAGTTTCTAGTCCCTTAGCTTCTTATATTCTCTAGCATAGTATCCTATCTTCTTATATTAGTAACACTTAATTATCTTCTTATCCTTTAGTAAGGGTTAGTAGTTAGCGTTAATTTCTATAGGTCTACTATAAGTTCCCTATAAGGTGTTTCTATTATAGCGTTTCTTTATAGTATTAGGGTACTATGTCTTCTATGTTAGGTTTACTATAAAGGTCTACTATCCTTACTTCTAGAGTTATTACTAGTATTACTAATTATTAATCTTAACTGCTATCTTAATATATTTATTTAAAGTTGCTAGTAGGTCCTCCTTATAGAGTTTATCCTTAATAGTATTCTTTAGGCTATTATAGAAGGTCTCTATTAGGTACTGCTAGTCCTACTTAAGGTAGGCTATAATCTGCTTAAACCTAGCAGTATAGGATATTACCTGTCCTTTCTATTAGAGGTTCTTAAGTTTGTTTATCTTAGTTTAGGCTTTATTAGGTTCTCTAAAAACCTTCTAGATCGCATTTTTAAAGTTTAAGTAGCTTAAAAAGACTACTATAGTATTAGGGTTTTATTATATCAGGTTTCCTTTACTCTCTAGGAAGTCTCTTAGCATTAGTTTAAACTAATTAAGAGCATCTCCTATAAGAAAGCCTGCTATATAGACTACCCTATCTGCTTTAGTTAGGATACTTCCTTAGTAGAAGTGCAGGAAGGTCCTTATTTATATAAGGAATCCTTAGAGTTAGCCCTTATTTCTATTAAATATCTTAGGTTAGGCAATATAGGCTTTAGAAGCTATATTAATAGCTACTCCTATTATACTTCTTTCTATAAGCTGTTAGTTAGCTTCCTAAAGTTAGGCTTTAGTCTACTCCTTTATATCCTTATAATCAGCTAAGTCTTTTATAGCTTTGTTAGCAATCTCCTTCTACTTCTTCTAACTATTATATATATTATTAGCGCGCTTAGTCTCTTTCTGCTTTTCAGCTTCTATAGCCTAGAGTTTTTCTATAAGTTACTCCTTTATATAGGCCAGGGCCTTAGAAGATAATATACTATTATTATTTCCTACTATACTTCCTATTATTAGTACTGTCTAAAAGCTAGGTTACTTACTAAACAGAAGTAGTTAATATATTATAAGCTTATCTTCCTAGAAGGCAAGTAGGTCTTATAATAGCTTATTAGAGCATTCCTTAAATATTAAGAGCTAAGGGCCTAATTAAGTAAATAAGGTAACTATAGGATAGTAATATAGTATATTATATAGTTATATTATAAGAGACTATAAGTCTTAAGTAGTGCTTTAACTAAAAGGCTTAAAGTCTCTAGCAATCTAAGTATTAGATCTAGATTAACTACTAGAAAGTAAGGAAAAGAAAGTGTCTAGCTACTAGGTAAAGACCTTATCTTATATAGAGAGTAGCTTCTTTATTAGGCGACTATAGGCGATATCTAAGAGTTGCCTATTACCTTTATTCTTCTAATCCTATAGCAGGCAATAGGCAGTAGGGTAATAATTGCCTATTACCTGTTCGCCTCTCTTCTTATTAGCTAGCTTATATAAGAACTTCTCCTGTCTTTCTTTATTATTCTGCCTATATTCCCTACCCTACAGGCGCCTGTTCCTAGCCTATAGTAGTCTAATCTGTAACAGTTCTTTGCCTAAAGACATATATAGTATAGTTCTTCCTTATTCCTACTGTCTTAAGCTATTAGATTTCTTTATCCTTAGTTTTACAGTCTCTATAGTTATTATCTTTAAGCATATCCTAAGAGTTGTCTAATTTTTTATAGGTTAAGGGCTTAGTTTTAATTACCTTCTAATCCTATTATAATTCCTTTTCTTAGTTAAGGTTCTTCTAGATTAATTTCTTATAGTTATCTTATTATTCTAGACTAGTTACTTCTAGATATAAGTAAATACTTATTAGTTGTTTTAGAGTGCTACTCTCTTCTTTATTATTCTTTGCAAGTATTAATAAGAAGCTTTCTAGCTTCCTCTAGCTTTATTTCTCTATAAGCCTCCTAGCTATATATTACCTCTAATACTTACTTAAGTAGTTCTCTGCTTTCTAAGTAAGTTGTTTTTTATTTGCCTTATATTTAGTTATATTTATAGCTATAGTAGCTATAGGTAGTTAATTTTCCTTATTGTTTTTGTCTTTAGGTACTAGGCTCTACTCTAGTAGTTAAGTTCTAAAACCCTCCTCTTCTTCTTTTATTTTATATTTAAGGTTAATTAAGAGGTTTATAGTTAGTAGCCTATTCTATAGTTTATAGATATATCTATAAACTTTAAGGAATAGGGTTATATTATTCCTTGCTATATATAGGTATACCCTCTAAAGTTTTATAACTTCTTTAAGAGTCTTCTTAAGCTATTCTTACTAAGATGCTAAGGGAAACTATTCCTTATTATATAGTAGTAATAGAATAGTTCTAATAATTACTTAGTCTTTATAGCGCTAAGCCTAGATTCTGTCTATAAGTTCCTAAGGCCCTATTTCTTTATTACCTTCTTCTATACTAGGTTATTAACTATCTTTAGGTTTTTTAAATTCTTTAAATTCCTTAATTTATCCTTATTCCTAATTATAGACATCTTAGTATATTTAGCATTCCTCTAGTTTACAGGCTATCTAGTGCTTAGTAGCATACTCTAGGGTTTAGCTAATATACTCTTCTTTAGCTTGCTATTATTTATTCTTAAGGTATATAAGTTTAGCTTTAGCATAATCTATATATTTATTATTATAGTCCTATCTATTAATATTAGTAAGCTTAATTTAAGGTATATTAGTTATGCTAACCTGCTAGTTATTAGGGACTAGCTTCTAGTCCTTTAGCTTCTTATATTCTCTAGCATAGTGTTTTATCTTCTTACACTAGAAGCACTTAATACTCTTTTTATCCCTAAGGGCGCTCTATTAATTAGCATTAAGCTCTATTAGCCTACTATAGATGCCCTATAATATATTTCTATTATATTATTTTTAGCTAGTATTAGCTTACTAGTTCTTTTAGTATATTTCTTATAGCTATTACTTATTCTTTTTATAATATTATTTATAGAGATAGTTATTAATTCTAACTATAATCTCTATATACTTGCCTAAAGTGTTAGGCTAGTTATACTTAATAAGTTAGTCTTTAATATTATTCTTAAGTCTATAATAGAATACTGCTATTAAAGGTTTATTATCCTAGTTAAGGTATAAGGAGACTTATTAGAATATAGTAGCATACTATAGGGCTAACCTAGTTTATTAGAGGGCCTTAAGCTATTATTTATTTGCTTATTCTTTATTTAGGTCTCTAAATACTCCTTTAAGTGCTTCCTTAAACTTCTTATAGTTTTAGAAGATCTGCTTAGTTTTATTATCCTAATCCTCTTTATTATTAGTTAGGTAGTCCTATATAATAGGTTTAAACTATACTAAAGCTAGTCTGCTAAAAAGTAAGGCAGTATAGAGAACCTTATTATAACTAAAGCTAAGGTCCTAGAAGCAGTATAGAATATATACTCTTATCTAAGTTAGGAAACCTCTAAGCTTCCCTCTATTACTATTAAACTTATTAGGCTTCTCTAGTTTAAATTATAGTAGTCCTAGCTATAGTTAGTTTTAAAGCTCTTTATTCTCTTCTATAAGGCGTTAGAAGGTATATTATATCTTCTCTATACTTATAGCAGGTACTAAAGCAGTAGATCTAGTAGGCTATTAAGAAGCTATTATTTCTATTATTAGTACTATCTAAAAGCTAGGTTACTTACTAAACAGAAGTAGTTAATATATTATAAGCTTATCTTCCTAGAAGGCAAGTAAGTCTTATAATAGCTTATTAGAGCGTTCCTAGAATATTAAAAGCTAGGGGCCTAATTAAGTAAGTAAGGTAACTATAGGATAGTAATATAGTATATTATATAGTTATATTATAAGAGACTTAAAAGTCTTAAGTAGTATATTAACTAAAGGCTTTAAAGTCTTTAGTAGAATAATCCTAAGATTATTATACGATTAACTACTAGGAAGTAAGGAAAGAAGTGTCTATCTACTAGGTAAAGACCTATCCTTATATAGCAAGTAATCTCTTTATCCTGTTTATAAGAGGCGCCTATTCTAAGGGGGCGCGCGTTCTAAGGGGCGCGCGCTCTTTAGGGCGCTTGCTCTAAGCAGGCATCGCTCCTTTATCCTATTAGTCTGCTCATATAATCCTTTCTATTATCCCTTTAGATATACCTATATTATTCTACTATTCCTCTCTGCCCTACAGGCGCCTATCCTAGCCTATAGCAGTCTAATCTATAATATATAAGTCCTAGATGTCTATAGAGAGGCAACTTATAAATTCCTTAAACAAGTTCCTTAATAGCCTCCTATAGTATAAAGATCTTCCTATACTTCTTCTAGAATCGCCCTTCTTATTACAAGTCAAGGTTGCTAGTTAGCTTAGGGCTTTGTCTATAAGCTATAAGGAGTATATCTATCTATTTTATATTATATATAATAGTATAAGTAGCAGCAGCAATAGCTAGGCTTCTGTCTTCTTATGCTTAGAGCAGTGCTATTAGTTCTATAACTGCTTTTTAGAAGTAGTCTAGTTGTCTGCTTAGTGTTATAGATTAGACGCTGTAGGCCAGGAAACAGGCGCCTGCAGGGCAGAGAATAAAGGCAGAATAACATAAGGAATAAGAGACAAAGGAAAAGAGATAGACTAATTATAAAGAGGACTAAGCAGGGCTAAGAACAGTCTATAAGCAGTCTTAGTTAGGACTAATAAGGGATAACTATTAGTCCTAAACAGTCTAAGAAGGATAAGGAAGCATATAAACTATAGTTATTACTTTATATCTAGCTATTCTTTTCCTACTCTCTAGTAGTTAATTATATAATAATCTTAGGATTATCCTACTAAAGACTTTAAAGCCTTTAGTTAACATACTGCTTAAGACTCCTAAGTCTTTTATAATATAACTATATAATATACTATATTACTATCCTATAGTTACCTTACTTATTTAATTAAGCCCTTAGCTCTTAACATTTAAGGAACGCTTTAATAAGCTATTATAAGACCTACTTGCCTTCTAGGAAGATAAGCTTATAATATATTAACTACTCCTATTTAGTAAGTAACCTAGCTTTTAGATAGTACTAATAATAGGAATAATAGCTCTTTAATAGCCTACTAGATCTACTGCTTTAGCACTTGCTATAAGCATAGAGGAGATATAACGCACCCTTTAACACCTTATAAAGAAGAATAAAGAGCTCTAAAACTAACTATAGCTAGGACTACTATAATTTAAACTAGAGAAGCCTAATAAGTTTAATAGTAATAGAAGGAAGCTTAGAGGTTTCCTAACCTAGATAAGGGCATATATTCTATACTGCTTCTAGGACCTTAGCTTTAGTTATAATAAGGTCTTTTGCACTGCCTTACTTCTTAGCAGACTAGCTTTAGTATAGTTTAAATCTATTATATAGGACTACCTAACTAATAATAAAGAAAATTAGGATAATAAAACTAAGCAGATCTTCTAGAACTATAAGAAGTTTAAAGAAGCACTTAAAAGAGCGTTTAGAGACCTAAATAAAGAATAAGCAAACAAATAATAGCTTAAGGCCCTCTAATAGACTAGGTTAGCTTTATAATATACTGCTATATTCTAATAAGTCTTTTTACACCTTAACTAGGATAATAAACCTCTAATAGTAGTATTCTATTATAGACTTAAGGATAATATTAAGGACTAACTTATTAAATATAACTAGCCTAACGCCTTAGGCAAGTATATAGAAATTATAGTTAGGATTAATAACTATCTCTATAAACAACGCTATAAAAAGAATAAGTAATAGCTATAAGAAATATACTAGAAGAACTAGTAAGCTAATACTAGCTAAAAATAATATAATAGAAATATATTATAGGGCACTTATAGCAGGCTAATAGAGCTTAATACTAACTAATAGGGCACCTCTAAGGACAAAAAGAGTATTAAGTGCTTCTAGTATAAGAAGATAGGATACTATGCTAAAGAATATAAGAAGCTAAGGGACTAGAAGCTAGTCCCTAACAACTAGCAAGTTAGTATAACTAATATACCCTAAATTAAGCTTACTAATATTAATAGATAGGACTATAATAACAAACATATAGATTATGCTAAAGCTAAACTTATATACCTTAAAAACAAACAGTAGTAAGCTAAAGAAGAGTATATTAGCTAAACCCTAAAGTATACTACTAAGCACTAGACAGCCTATAAACTAGAGGAATGCTAAATACACTAAGACACCTATAATTAGGAATAAGGACAAATTAAGGAAATTAAAGAATTTAAAAAACCTAAAGATAGTTAATAACCTAGTATAGAAGAAGGTAATAAAGAAATAGGGCCTTAGGAACTTATAGATAAAATCTAGGCTTAGCGCTATAAGGACTAAGCAATTATTAGGACTATTCTATTACTACTATATAATAAGGAATAGTTTCCCTTAGCACCTTAGCAAGAATAGCTTAAGAAGACTCTTAAGGAAGTTATAAAACTTTAGAGGGTATACCTATATATAGTAAGAAATAATATAACCCTATTTCTTAAAGTTTATAGATATATCTATAAACTATAGAATAGGCTACTAACTATAAACTTCCTAATTAACCTTAAATATAAAATAGAAGAAGAGGAAAAGAGCTTTAGAACTTAACTACTAGAAAAAAGCCTAGTACCTAAAGATAAAAATAATAAGGAAAATTAACTACTTATAACTACTATAGCTATAAATATAACTAAATATAAAGCAAACAAAAAACAACTTGCTTAGGAGGTAGATAACTACCTAAGTAAGTATTAGAGATAATATATAGCTAGGAGGCTTATAGAGAGATAGAACTAGAAGAAGCTAGAAAGCTTCTTATTAATACTTATAAAGAATAATAAAGGAGAGAGTAGCACTCTAGAATAACTAATAAGTATCTACTTATATCTAGAAGCAACTAGTCTAGAATAATAAGATAACTATAAGAAATTAATCTAGAAGAACCTTAATAAAGAAGAGGAATTATAATAGGATTAGGAGGTGATTAAGACTAAGCTTTTAACCTATAAGGAATTAAATAACTCTTAGGATATGCTTAAAGATAATAGCTATAGGAACTGTAAAACTAAGGATAAAGAAATCTAGTAGCTTAAGATAGTAGGAGTAAGGAAGAACTATACTATATATGTCTTTAGGTAAAGAACTCTTAATAAGAACAGCAATAAAATTATATAACTATAATATATAATAAACAGGAAAAACAAAGGTATCTAAAGACTATAGAAGAAGATCTATAATAAGGAAGAAGCACTTATAGAACTTATATAATAGGTTATAAATATTTAAGAGAAAACTTAGAAAAAGACTATAAAGGCTATCTAAATATTAGATAGTATACTAACTAGATATATAGACTAGACAGACAAAGACTATAAGGACACTATTATAACTTAGCTAAAAAACTAATTAGCAGGCAGAAGTAGAACTGCTAGGAAATAGCAAAATGCCTTATAATATAGAACCTAGGATAATATCTAATCCTAAATATTAAGATTAATAGAAACTCTATAAAAGCACTTATAGACAGCAGATTAAACAGAAATTATATTATACTATAAATTGTTAATTATTACTAACTACTATAGATATAGAAGGAAGAACCTTACCTACTTGTAATATTTAATAGTAGCCTAATAACCTATAATAGCAGGATAGTCTAGCATAAGATAGCACACCTTATATTAACTATAAGAACTAGAAAGGAATAGGTCTACTTTAATATTACTAGGACTACTTCCTATCTAGTAATTCTAGGAATCCTATAGCTAAAGGAAAGCAACCTAAGGATTAACTAGGCAACTAGCTAACTGTTTTAGGAAAACAAACTAACTTAGAGCTTAAGGAATATAAAGGACTTAGCTACTAGAGAGAGATAATAGAAACGCCCTATATATAAGTTACACCTTATAAGATTACTTATTATAGCTATATAATAAGAAGGCATTAGATATTTAGGATCTAGACTAGTAAGAAACACTATACTAGAAGAAGTACTAGAAGAATACTATTAATATATAAAGGTATTTTAAGGAAGATTAGATACTAGACTACCTTAATATATAGAATAGGATTATAAGATACCCTTAAAAGAAGGAATATAACTTAAAAAACATAGGCTATACCTAGCTAATAAGCAATAACAGGTAGCAGAGAAGAAATTTGTTAATAATAACTTAGCAAAAGGATATATATAATAATTAATATTTCTAGCATGATACTTAATCCTATAGGTACTAAAGAAGAATATAACTAAATTATAACCTTATATTAATTACTAACTGCTTAATAAAGTAATAACTAAGGACTAAACACTACTACTAAGGATTAATAAGCAATAAGATTAAATTAGGCAAGCATAGATCTTTATAGTAATAGACCTAAAGAGTGCCTATAACCTAATTAGGATTAAGGAAGAAGATAAGTAGAAAATAGTATTTAACTTAAAGTATAGATACTTTAAATACCTTATTATGCCTTTTAGACTTATAAATACCCTAGCATCTTTCTAAGCTATAATTAATAATATACTTAAGAAGTACTTAAATAACTTTATATTTGCTTACCTTAATAATATTTTAGTCTACTTAGATAACCTAGAAATATATAAGCAATATATTTATAAAGTCTTAAAAAGACTATAAGATATAAACCTCTTAGTAGAACCTAAGAAATGCTACTTTTATATTAAGGAAGTTAAGTTTCTTAGATATATTATCTAATATAGAGAAGTAAGCATATAGAAATTAAAGGTCTAAGCTATATTAGAATAGCCTATACTAACTATAGTTAAGGAAGTTAAAGGATTCCTTAGACTCTATAACTATTACTAGCAATATATTATATATTACTTGCTTAACGTTAAAGTATTAACAGACCTTATAAAAAAGGATATAAAATAGGAATAGGGCCTAGAATAACAAAAGGCTATAGAGATAACTAAATAAATTATTATAGAAGAACCTATATAGAAAATTATAAAACCTAAAGAACTATATAAAGTTAAAACTAATATATCTAACTTTAGAATAAGGGTATAACTTATATAACAGAATAAGAAAGGAAACCTATACCCTATAGCCTTTATATTAAAAAAGTTTAATAGCACCTAGATATACTACCTAATATCTAATAAAGAGATAATAGTAATTATAAAAGCCTTTAAGGAATAGAAACACTACCTCCTTAGGGCCTAGCATACTATTATAGTCTATACAGACTATAGCAACCTTATAGCATTTACTACTACTAAGCAACTTAATAGACAATAAGTTAGATAGTAGGAATTCCTATTAGAATTTAACTTTTAGATTATATACTAAAAAGGAAGTTAGAATAGAAAAGCAGATATACTAAGCAGATAACTAGACTACTTCTAAAAAGCAGTTATAGAACTAATAGCACTGCTCTAAGTATAAAAAGACAGAAGCCTAGCTATTGCTACTGCTACTTATACTATTATATATAATATAAAATAGATAGATATACTCCTTATAGCTTATAAATAAAGCCTTAAGCTAACTAGCAACCCTAACTTATAATAAGAAAGGCAATTCTAGAAGAAGTATAAGAAGATCTTTATACTATAGGAGGTAATTAAGAAACTTGCTTAAGGGATTTATAAGTTGCCTTTCTATAGATATCTAGGAATTATAAAGACTATCTAGTAAATCTTAAAGGACTATTAGTTCCCTAGGATAAGGTAGTATATTAAAGAAATATTATATAAATATAATATATATATATAGACTAAGTCTATATAATATAAACCCTATAGACAACTATAACTGTTGCTAGTACTAGAGGCACTATAGGAATTAATTAGCATAGACTTTATTATAAAGCTGCTAGTATTAAAGAACCTAGTAATAGGCACTAAGTATAATAGTATCCTTAATATTATAGATAGGCTTATAAAGTATATAATCTTTATTCTATACTAAGAGACTATAACTATAATATAGTTTGCATATATATTTAACTAGTATATTATAAGTAACTATAACCTACTAAAGAAAGTTATTATAAACAGAGGATTAGTGTTTATATCTAACTTTTAGACTAGCCTAATAGACCTTAGGGGAATAAAGTGTAAACTATTAATAGCCTACTACCTATAAACAGACAGACAAACTAAAAGGATTAACTAGACCCTAGAATAGTACCTATAATACTATATTAACTAGGAATAGAATAACTAGGTATAACTACTACCTACTGCCTAGACAGCCTATAATAGCAGTATCTTAGAAAGTATAAGAATAACGCTATTCTATATAAACTATAGAATTAAGCCTTAAATAGGTAGCAACCCTTTAAAGCTATAACTAGAAGTAGAAAAAGCAATCCTAGAAATATTAAGGATAAAGGAATTATATTAACAGCTTATAATAAAGCTATGTTTTATTTAGTAAAGGATAATAAAATATATAGACTAATAGAGGATTAAAAGACTAACCCTAAAGGGAGGGGATAAGGTCTATCTTTTATAGAAAAATATCTATATATACTAACTAAGTAATAAACTTAATTTTAAGAAAATTAGACTGTTTAAGATTAAAAAGAAGATCTCTATAGTTAACTATAAACTTAAACTCCTAGACACTATAAAGATATACCTAGTTTTCTATATCTTAATGCTTAAACTAGTATATAAAGACATACTAACAGAAGATATAATTTATATAGAAACTAAAGAACTAGAGTATAAAGTTAAGAAGATCTTAGATTTAATACTTAATAAAAATAACTAGGTTAAGTACCTAACAAAATAGAAAAACTTCCTATATAATAATAATATATAAGAACTATTTAGGAACCTAATAAACTGTTAGCAGCTCTTATAGCAGTTTTACCTAAAAAACCTTAACTGACTATAGGGCTGTCTAGGACACCCCTTATAGCGTTAATAACTAAGGGATTAGAACCTAGGTTCAGATCTAACCTAATAGCATTCTAGTTAATTATACTAAAGGTATCTAAGGACTATAGGTTACTAATAGCTTCCTAGGTGTCTAGCACTATTTAGTCCTTAACTAGACCTTCTTTCCCTTGCTTAAAGAGCTTAGCACTCTACTCTTTAAAAGATTAGCGCTAATAATGCAAATAGGATAAATAACCTATTAACACCTCTATCTCCTCCTTAGCATAATCTATCTTAGCTTTAACTCTTTTTATCTTAGATATAGTTTAGGAGACTAAAAGGGTTAGTAAAAAACAAAAGAAGGGATAGAAGAAGTAATAAACAGGCAGGAGTAATAGAAGGACTACTATAGGACACTTTTGCATAAACGCACAAGAAATAATAGGAGGAACCTAGTATAAAAAGATAAGCAGTCTTCTTTTTCGCCTAGTAATAATATAAATAAGGCATTTTGCCCTCTTTCCCTTTAGCAAAAATATAATCAGAGAGTGCTTTAACTTTGCAGCGCTTGTAATTAGACGTAGAAGGAATATAACGTTTAGAAATATAATCTAATATTGCAGAGAAAGGATTAGTAGGGAAAAGAAGAAAAAAGCAAGAGAGAGGATATAAACTTACCTAGCAAAGAAGGTAACTAGGCCTCTTTATAGGTTGTTAGGTTAACTCCTAAGGAGAAGGGAAATTATGTTATAGATTAGACACTGCAGGCTAGGAAATAGGCGCCTATAGGGCAGAGAATAAAGGCAGAATAATATAAGGAATAAGAGATAAAGGAAAAGAGATAGACTAATTATAAAGAGGACTAAGCAGGGCTAAGAATAGTCTATAAATAGTCCTAGTTAGGACTAATAGGGGATAACTATTAGTCCTAAACAGTCTAAGAAGGATAAGGAAGCATATAAACTATAGTTATTACTCTATATCTAGCTATTCTTTTCCTACTCTTAAGTAGTTAATTATATAATAATCTTAGGATTATTCTACTAGAGACTTTAAAGCCTTTAGTTAACACACTGCTTAAGACTCCTAAGTCTCTTATAATATAACTATATAATATACTATATTACTATTCTATAGTTACCTTACTTACTTAATTAGGCCCTTAGCTCTTAATATTTAGGGAACGCTCTAACAAGCTATTATAAGACCTACTTGCCTTCTAGGAAGATAAGCTTATAATATATAGGTCTGCTATAAGTTCCCTATAAGGTGTTTCTATTACAGCGTTTCTTTATAGTATTAGGGTACTATATCTTCTATATTAGGTTTGCTATAAAGGTCTGCTATCCTTATTTCTAGAGTTATTGCTAGTATTATTAGTTATTAATCTTAACTGCTATTTTAATATATTTGTCTAGGGTTGCTAGTAGGTCCTCCTTATAAAGCTTATCCTTAACAGCATCCTTTAGACTATTATAGAAGGTCTCTATTAGGTACTGCTAGTTCTACTTAAGGTAGGCTATAATCTGCTTAAACCTAGCAGTATAGGATATTGCTTATCCTCTCTATTAAAGGCTCTTAAGTTTGTTTATCTTAGTTTAGGCTTTATTAGGTTCTCTAAAAACCTTCTAGATTATATTTTTAAAGTTTAAGTAGCTTAAAAAGACTACTATAGTATTAGGGTTTTACAGTATTAGGTTTCCCTTACTTTCTAGGAAATCTCTTAGCATTAGTTTAAACTAATTAAAAGCATCTCCTATAAGGAATCCTACTGCGCAGACTACCCTGTCTGCTTTAGTTAAGATACTTCCTTAGTAGAAGTGTAGAAAGGTTCTTATCTATATAAGGAATCCTTAGAGTTAGTTCTTATTTCTATTAAACTTTTCAGGTTAGGTAATATAAGCCTTAGGAGCTATGTTAATAGCTACTTCTATTATACTTCTTTCTATAAGCTATTAGTTAGCTTCCTAAAGCTAGGCCTTAGTCTGCTCCTTTACATCCTTACATTTAGCTAAGTCCTTGCTAGCCTTATTAGCAATCTCCTTCTACTTCTTCTAACTATTATATATATTATTAGCGCACTTAGTTTCTTTCTGTTTTTTAGCTTCTATAGCCTAGAGTTTTTCTATAAGTTGCTCCTTAGTATAGGCTAGGGCCTTAAAAGATAATATGCTATTATTATTTCCTACTATATTTCCTATTATTAGTACTATCTAAAAGCTAGGTTACTTACTAAACAGGAGTAGTTAATATATTATAAGCTTATCTTCCTAGAAGGTAAGTAGGTCTTATAATAGCTTATTAGAGCATTCCTAGAATATTAAGAGCTAAAGGCCTGCTTAAAGTAAGTAAGGTAACTATAGATAGTAACACTATATATTATATAGTTATATTATAAAAGACTATAAGTCTTAAGCAGTGCTTTAACTAAAAGGCTTAAAGTCTCTAGTAATCTAAGTATTAGATTATCTTAGAATTAACTACTAGAGAGTAGGAAAAGAAAGTATCTAGCTACTAGGTAAAGACCCTATCTTATATAGAGAGTGTTCCCTTTATCTTTAACTGTCTTTATCCCTAGGGGCATGTATTCCTAAGGGCGCGCGCCCTAGGGGGCAGCTGTCCCTAGGCGCGCCTGCTCCTAGCGGTTAACGCTCCTTCTTCCTATTGGTTTGCTTACATAATTAGTTGTTCCTTCCCTTCCAGTGTTCAGGTGATATTCTGCCTTGCTTCCCCGCCCTGCAGGCGCCTGTTCCTGGCCTGTGGCGGTCCAATTCGTAACAAAATGCCCCACTCTGGTCGCCCAGTCTAAGTCGACCTTGAGATAACACAAGCAACACCCCTCAAGCGCCGAATCTTTGTTTCAGGCAACAGAGGACCGAGTAGTCTGGAGGGCAGGCTAAATTGCAGCAAGGGGCATAGAACGGGAATCACAGAAATATTTTGTTTGAATGGATTTGCGGAAGCTATTACTAGCTAAGATGGACGGACATTTACGTCCTTCTTTAATACCCTTGATTTAAGCCGGCCATCAACCTTTAAACTTAATGCTATAGTATAAGGCTACGATGAGTGCGTTGATTGTGGTTGGCCTGATCTAACATGAGAGAAAACCTAGCTTGGAGACGGCCAATCCTGAGGAGAGCGTCAGCCTCTGTACAGTTATCTCTCCTGAGAGGCGGCATCGTTTCCTGAACATGCAAGTCAGATTATAGACAGATTGTGGTTCCTGATCTCAACCTTCTAATAAACAACAAACACCCAGAATCAGAGCCCAGTACCTGAACACGGAGTGTACGAGTGACCGGGCCTCGGTATCAAGGGTAGATGAAGAATGTGAGCCTCTCCTTGCGCGTATCTTCGCGACCCAGACATGTGGGAAGAGTTCCATTCAGAGGCTTGTGAGCTGTGGTTGTGCTGAAGACGCCTGAGTGTGCGCATAATGGGAAGAGTCGTCTGACCGCGGTGCTCTGACGAAAATTGCAAATGAAAAGACGATGTCGGTGCTTCGAATGCCGATGCGCGTTATATCTGGAGGCGATGGCAATAAGTTAGCTGTGAACGATACACTGGGAACGGGATACAAATCGGAAGTTGCCCACTGGGGCTGGACTGGCTTGGCCTTTGCTCAGCAAAAAAACGAAGAAGGCTGTCCCCGAGTCGTCAGAGAGAGGAAGAGAACGTATGGGCTCTGGCTTGGGAGAGGAGGGGTATGAGCGAACAAGTCCCGCGTTTCGGTCGAGCCACATGGCAGGTCCACCGCTCGATGAAGCCCCGCCTTGCACCCGACTTGCAGAAGCTCTGAGCCAGGAGGGGAAGAATGCTGGCAATCCCTCTTGGGGGCGTGGGTGATGGGGAGATGGGGGATTACCAGAGTCGAACTGAACAAAGGGTCGACGCGGTAGCTGAGCCCAAACCCTCTAGGGTGGCCAGCTTGTCACACCGCCAATTCTTCACGTGCTTTATTATTAGTCTTGATACTGTCGTGGCTTGATGCACATCCCATAATCCCTGCCTTCATGGTATCTACAATATGAAGCAGACAAAATGACATCGGTGAGCTCAACTGACACGCCCCACTTCTTAATGTTGATTGGTCCGGCCTGTGTTCCGGAATTCCGTCCCTGGGATACAAGAAGATCCCCTCGATAAGAGCGCCCGCGTATGTCTTCCGGTCAGCCGGTGCCACGCCGTTGCCTTGTCTTGGCGGTCACAATAACAGCAGGGGCTCGCCTCACCGGGTGACTGCAGAGCCAATCGGCCAATCCTTCTGAGCCATCAGAGAGCAGGGTTCTTCTGATGGAACGCGCCAGCAAGCCACTTTGCGCCACTCTCCAGCCGACGTTCCACAACACTGCGGCCAGGGTCCCTGTGACCAGAGTCTCTCTTGACGTTTTCTACATTTTCCGTTGCGGAGGACACAGACAAACGAGCCCCTTTACGGTCGGCCATCAGATGCCCGGGAGCCGTTCAAGCTGAGCAAAGGAATATTCGCCCCTCGACCTGAAGACGAAGCCGTGTTATTTCGACCTCGGCCATTTGCTCCTCATTCTGCAGTAGGTGATCCGCGGAGCAAGCCACCTGGTTATAGAACAGCTCCTTGTAGCTCAGCAACAGCTGCCCGACGGGATGGAGCAGAATGACCCGACGATGAGTCTACCGCTTGGGGATATCGCGAAGTATCTGCGAAAGGCAAAACACGCAGAGCGGTGGCACCGAAGATACCGCGCTCTTCAGAAGCCCGAGCAGCTCCTCCAAGAAGGGAAGAGAACACTCAATTCTGGCCTGCAGAGTGCCCAAGAAGACGCGCGCAGCTACGCGCGGAAGGGCGACTATGCCGGCCTCGACTCTGCTGTAGACAGAATCATCAGCTACGCTCGAAAACTCGGGGCCTTCGAGCCGGACTGCAATTGCAAGGCAGAGGAGATGCGACGAGTCTACGACGATCAGGTCAACGAGTGCTTCCGGAACCTCCAGGGGCTCTTTATGGAAGATACATTTTCTCGATCGCCGTCGCCGGGCGCGGAATCCAACACAAGCGACACGGGCGAAACGGGTGAAACACCAGAACCCAGGGATAGGCCGGCGGAAAGCGCCGAGAATGTCTCCACGAGCACACCTGTCCTTCCACAATCAAACGCACCGTTGACTCCGGCCTTGGATGAAGGCCACGCGCAGCGTGGTGCCTCGCACGAGCGACCTCGTCTCGGCAGTCATGGAAACCGCTCCCCTGAGGCCGCGAGTGACCTGGTTGAGGCCGATACTATCACCGTGGGCGGCGATGGTAGTGAGCGGGCCACCGTGAGTTGATGATGCAAAATGCCTGTGTCCTTCTGTGTATGGTCGGTTAACGGTTCCCCGCAGAACAACAAGCGCAAGGCTTCGGGGCCCTCGCCCGAGGGTGGCTCCGCCCTACCCACGAAGCGACTGCGCCGTGACGAGAACGACACAACCGCGGCCACGCCGAACGACGATGACGACGACAGCGCCGACGTCGGGCCTGACTACGAGCCCGAGTTCGACTCTGACGTTGATGCCGGCGCCACCTCCGACGACCCTGAAGCCGAAGTAGCCCGCTTCGCCTCACAGCACACGATAGCATTCAACGATCTCTACCAAAATGGGAAGGGCCGGCTGAAGCACTGCATAGTGGAGTACGAGGACAAGTTCTACATACTCCGGTGCGACCAGTGCAGGATGCATTTCGGCAACAACCCGATACTGGGCGCGGCCAGACATCTCGATTCCAGGCGCCACGGTAACATGTACCGTAGCCATGCTCGGGCAATTAAACTACTCGGAATTCAGGTGTTGAGCTGCAGCCCTGCGGATCTCCACGTGAACAACGCCGCCTTTGAAAGGGCGTTGCTTGACGGGTATGTGCCGGAGGGGAACCCACAGGCCGCCAGCAGGCACGCCCGGCGCCAAGCCGCCGCCGCGGGTGGGCGCACACGCGGCCAGCAGGATGCGGAGGACGTTGTCTACCCCATCCCCGGCGAGACTTACCTCACGGAGTGGCCGGGCTTGGACTGCGTCGCGGTTGTTTGCCTCCCCGGGCGCCGCCTGGGCGACCCCAGCTTCGCAGATGTCGGCCTCAACGGGTTATCCCCGGCAGCGATTACAGCCCTCCTTGAGAAGGTCCCCGAATGCTACCGTACCTGTCCGGACACCGGACGCATCACCGGCTGGGAGGAGGGGTTCGAGGACGGTGGCGAAAAGGCCCGCGAGCGGGAGTACCCGGTGTTCTGCCCGGGTAAGATCGAGGGCTGCCGCCAGCACGGATCCGCAACCTGGGTGCCGGTCGGCAATCTGATGAAATACGACCGCGGGAGTCTGACCGGGAATGGAAACTTGATTACGAATTTCGAACACCTTCAAAGTTTTGAAGAGGCGAGGAGAAGGAGGGAGAAGGCGGCGAAGGGACAGCGGCGAGAGGTTGCTAGCGCTCGGAACTCCAGGTCGGAGACCACGGAGACACACTCCTCGCTCCACGCGACATCCCCCTCGATCACACAGCCCGCAGAAGGCGTCGCTGCACCGGGGGGTACGAGAAAGCCTAACAGAGCGCCCGCCAACCCGCCCGACACCCCAACGTTGCTCACAAATGGTGCTGACAGACGAAGGAGCGTGGGAGAGTCCTCCGACTTCGGCTATCCATGTCCTCCGGCCGGTTCGACAAGCCCACCACCACATGAGCAGCAGCGCACCAATGCTGTTTTCCGGCCCATGCAAGACGGTGAAGCCGCCCCGGCTGCGTCGCCGGGAGAAGGGACCCCTTCTCACGGCCGCGCGGGGAGTGGCGTGAGCAATGAAAGTAACCCCTCTGCGCGACCGTCTTTGGACTCCACGGCGAATAGGGGTGGGAAGGATAGGCCAGGGCGTGGAGATGTTGTGAGGATGGATGGTACACGCCCACGAACGACGTCCACAGCTTCCCGCGCGGCGAGCCCAGGACCAGATGACGTGGGATCCAACCCATCCATTGCTTCTACACGCCCAACGAACGGTGCAGCGTTAGCCGTTTCCCAGGGGGGGAACCCCGCTGGCACTTCGAGGCGCCTCCCGGCCTTGCAGGCTCCTAGCCCACCAGGTCTCTCGTCCCCGCCATCAACGGCCGGCACCCTCGACTCGCCCATCAAACTTGAGGGTCCAGAGCTGCCGCGCACTGCCGCACCGCATCATCAAGCCAAGCGGACGCCGAACGGGTTCAAGCCTCCGAAGCGGTCATCCGCCCACCATGCTTCCGCTACACAGGGTAGCTCGTCGACGGCATCCCAATGCCTTACGGCGCAAAGCAAAAAGCGCAAACCAACGCAGCACGAATGAAACCTGGGTGCTACTGTCCCCCGAGATCCCGAAGCAGTAGGGCAACGCCTGAAGGCTTTGATTGTTGTGCCGGCCAACTATAGATTCAACCGCGCCGCATCTATACGCTGGAGAAGATGTTGTACAGGGTGGAGTTTCATAGTTAGAGCGTATCTTAGCGGGCGAGCATTTCTCAGATTGTCTCTTAATTCACTCTTCCCTCGCCAGGTTCCTTCACCCTAGGTGCCAGCTGTTGGCATGCCTTTACGATGTGTACGTTCGACAATATTGTTATTGCGACCCTGCACGGACGTCCCAGTTACCCCTGCTAGGGTCTGGTACGACCAATTGCGAGTGCTGGGCTGGTGTAATACTGCTCTCTGGTGTGCTCTGTCACACTGCAACAGCGGCATCCCTCCTGTCGTTTACAGGCCCGACAATCAGACTGGGCATACTACTGTAACACGGAAACAAATCTCTTTAAGCCCCCCTTATTGTTGGCATTCTTGGAATTTAGAGCTGTTCGGGGTATTGTGTCGGCCACTAAGCTGAGATGCCGGCACCTGTCTGTCTGGCCAACTAGCAAAGAGGATAGGAGCCTTTGCACTTTCTATACTAACACTATAACCAAGTACAAATGTCAGGCCCGTAAACAACAAGGTAGGTGCCACTGTTGCAGAGTAAAAGGGCACACTAGGGGGCGAGAAAGAGTAATGCAACCACACTGCATGGTCACAGTGACGTCGCAGGGTCACTGGAAAGATCGTTGCAGAGGCGTGCCAGCGGCTGGTACATAGGTATCGCCAGTTTGATTTACTAATCGTTATTCCCCTTCCCTTCCTTCCTCCTACTCTCCTCTCCTCCTTGACAGAAGGAAAAGTGGGGTAATACTAATCAGAGCATGCCATGCTCTTTCTCCTTCTAGCAAGCAAGGGATTCTTTCAGCCCCCTTCCTGTTTTGGCTATATGCTTACCCATGCATAGCTGAACATTGTCCTAGGGGGGTCACTGGGACCCCCCTAGAGACGGTACTCCTGCTCTAGTTAGCAGCACCTGCTGGCACTTTTCCTGAATTGTGTCTCTGACAATGAAAGTGTGACATGCTTTTCTACTGTTAGCATGGAAGTAGGGGTATATAAAAGACAGAGGTGGGCGACCTTGGTGGGAGAGGTGGATTCTCCACCTCTCTGATATATGCATATAATTAGATAAATGCATACTGCGATGGCAGCAGACAGGCTATCGCCGACTTCGTTGAGCTTGAATGTCTGCGGGCCAAGACATGGAGAGCACAGGGGCAACACGGTGACGGTAGGAAAGGCTCGCTTGACAAAGGTCATCATCAGAGAATCATTGCATCCTATTACTCATCCTCCGCGCATATCTTCATTGGCTACCAAGGATCTCGCTGCCAAAATTCCAGAAGGAATTTCAGAGAACACAAGTGCATCCGTAAGAGAAAGTGAAACATGAATTCATTTTTTTTCTAGGCCAGGGGAAATCTGCGCTCCGGTGTGAGTGTATGCCTAGCTCGCTCAGTGCTGAGGAGTGTAATCAAGGTCCATAGAATCGTCGGCAGAGTCGTACGCGCTATAGTCATCAGCTTTATCCCAGCCCGCAGGTCTCTCGGGGCTACGCTCCCAGTCGACCTCGGAGCTCTCCCTCCGCCGCGCTGCGTCCCGGACCTGGCGGTCTGCGTTGCCCCGGCCTGCGCGGCCAAGTATGTCCCCGAGAATACTCGTGAAGAAGCCGGGACCCGCGGCCTCTGATTGCGTTTCGGTAGTGTCGCTGGCTGTATCCCGTCGGTGCACCCCATCGTCCATCGAAGCACTGCGGTCGCTCACCAGTGCGTCGGCGGGGATTTTCCCCGTGATTCGGTCCTCGTCAACGAGGACGCAGCTGGAGGACCGGTCGAACCGGAGCGGCAGATCCATGGCCCCGCCGACCCAGTCATTCTGGCGCGGCTCTCTGTTCATCTCTGCATGCCACATCACGGAAAGGTCCAGCTTCCTAGCCTGGGGCTCGTTGCCGCCCGCCGGCGCAAACTTGGCCGTGATCTTGGCCGCGCCCGCCTTGAAGGTCCCGAGGTGGAGGACGTCGTACGAACGCGTGTACGACAGCGTCCGGCTTTTGATGCACGGGTTCCAGAAGGGGTCGCAGATGAGTTTCAGCTCGTCGCCCTCCTCCAGGTCGACTGTCTGCGCGGTTTCAACGCCCTGTATTTATTTACCCTTCGTCAGCAAGGTGGAACGCGGATGAGTGCACAACCCTAACAGAACGCGAAATGGTTCATTATCGGGGAATGGAGCAGTATGTGCCAGTGGGGAGGTATTCACCTTGTGGCAGAGGAAGTAGGCCCTGTTATCCCAAGCGACTTCGCCGCTCTGCTTTAGCTGGACACCGATCGCAGCTCCGCGGTTTATGAACTCTCGAACGGTCATAGTGTTGGCCGTAGCGTATGCGGCACCTTTCGCGACACTCAGAGAACTACGGGTCGGTCCACGTTAGTTCCTTCGCCATAGTAAGGGGGAAACAGTGCAGAACTGCGGGTGGAAGACAAACGGATATCGAGCCCCGATATGCATCGTCAACTCGTCAACGAAGATGGGATCCTCGTACTCGCAGCTGCGGCACAGCATGGTCACCCCATCCTTGACGGCCTGGCTCCTCGACGTGCCGCCGGAGACAATCACCTGCAGGGTATAGGCGTTGTTCAAATGCGCCTGTCTCTGCAGGACGCCGGTGAACTTTGACCATGGCCCGTCCATGGCCTTTTCAAACGCCTCGCTTAGATCGATGGCGGTCAGGGGGACGTCGACCCCGGCGGGACCGTGCAGCGTCATGACGTGTTCCTCGGTGGCGTCGTCAAAGCCCGGCTCCCTTTTCCGGCGGTGGAAGTCGTTGATGAGGGCCTGCTTCTGGCGGCGGGATAGGGTGCGGCCCTGGCTCGTGAGAGCCTTCTCACATTGTTCGCCGATGTAATAGTCCACCATCTCGCCACCTCCAACAACGCCCATGTGAAACACATTGCGTTTAGTCTTTGTCATGTCAACCCCAAGGGGGGAGGCCCTCGTCAAGATTTCGTGGTGGGAATACATACCTGTTGACTCATCCATCTCGTAGAATGCCTTCACACCGTGGCTGGCATACTCGGCGTGGTACATCGAGATGTTCTAGGCGAGACAAGCAGCATTAGCTCTGATTGCGGAGTCAAGGGCTTCTTCGGGGCGCGGGGGTCTGCTCACGAGATTGTGACCGCCAAAGTCCGCCAACAAAAAGTCCCTCCAGTTGGCGCTGGGCACCTTTAGGCTCTTCCTTGTGCAGTGGCGGAGGAGATGGTGGGCAAGGGCCTGCGTCTCGGTGTGGAAAAAAACCGTGTCACGCGAGAACTGGATATTGCTCCCCGCCTTCAGGAGCTTCCGCAAAAGGCAGTCCCAGATGGTGGGCTCAACGGCGCAGGGCCAATGGGCAGGGAGGGCGAACCCGACCTGCGCGACCCGGATGTGTTCCTTCTGGCACGTCTCGATGAGCCTCGTTCCCAGGACCTTGACAAAATCCGAGAGCGCCTTCTTCAGGTTGACGCGGAACTGCGCGTCCTGCCTGCCTCGGCCCTCCATGAGCGCCATAACCAACTCGCCTTGCGGATACTCGAGAACTATCTTCCTCAGGTCGGCGGGATCGGCGTCTGATAGCAGAAGGAACACGGGTTTGAGGGACATGCCCTCTCGGTCCTTGTCAATCGCGTTGCCGATGTATGGCCCGCCCACAGAGCTCTTCTCGAATGGGTAACATGTTACCGAGAAGTCGCCCGGTTCGAATCGAGTGTGATCTCCGAACTGGTCGGACTCTATGACGATTTCCTTGCCCGTTTCGGTGAGCATGAAGAGGCGCGCGCTGGTGCTCCCGATGTCGATGCCCAGGATTCTATAGCCGGGCAGGAATAAGGGTCAGTTGATGTCGTGGGGCAAGGCCTTGCTTGTCTGGGCTGGGAGAGGAAGCTGGGTTACTTACGCGTCCTCGAGCGGTGCGTTGTTTTGTGCCATGGCGGAGGGAACAAGCAGGATGGTTCCAAGATACAAAGAAAGGGACTTCTGGATGGATAAGGGGCCAAACACAACAGGCACAGGTAGAAAGGGCCTACGAGTATCCGTCAAGTCCCTGGGCGTGTGGGTGGGAAGGTGAGAGAAGAGAAAGGTGAAAATTCAGAAAGGTAGGAGAAGGCAAACACGGGTGACGGCAGGTGCGTTTGTCAAAGAAGGCGCGTTTGTCAGGGAAGGTGCGTTTGTCAAGGCAGCCAGAGTGCCTTCCCGTCGACTAGACAGCTAATAAAATGCCAGGAGCCCAGGAGAACATTCACTGTTTCACTGAGTGTACTATGAAAAGAAATTTTGGCAAGATGTCTAGGGCATGACAGCCCCGGAGATGCTGTTGTCAAGTAAGCTCCCCAACACCTAACAGGGTGCCAAGTGTAGTTCCTGGCCAGGTAGAATCAGACTGGCTTATTTTTATTAAAATTGCTTGCTTGTAAAAGGTATTATATGCACTTTAACCTCTTCCTCTTTGCTTCCCTGTCGCTAGAAAAGCCAGTGTACACTTGGCAATTCTGTAGAGCCACCGTCAGCTTGCGAGTCAAGCATGGTAGGGCCAAGAAAGCAAGCTGACAAAACACAGAGTTCAGGAGCTCTGAAATTTACATGGCACTCTTTACATTTGGTGCTTAATCACAGAACCGCCTTGCCGGCTCTTGCTGTTGGTGTCGCGCTTCCCGCCGCGCCTCTGCAAGCCTGGACACGCTGCCACGTGATCGTTAGCCAAGGTTCCAAAACCGGGATGGTTCCAGAAACGTGGGGGAAATTTCGGCGGGCGAAACGAATGGCGTCCAATAAACGACGAGACAGAACTGTGGGGCCCCACGATGGTCTTGACGATCTGGGGAAGAGCGGATTTTCAATCACATGCCAGAGGGAAATTGCAACGCTCTCAAAGTCAGGGGAAACCCCGGTAGCCATGATGCAGCAAGACCGACCAATGCTTTAACTGGAGGGCCTGCACTGCCTGCTCTTTGTCGCGCGCGTCTCGCTGGGCTGGCATACTAACCAGCCGAGAGATTCCCTCCGAGGCAGGGCAAACGCTGCACCGATTGCTGCACCACCCCGTTGGACGCTGCCCCACAACGCCTACACCTCCTTGGCGCTGGGTTTTCCCCTCCCCGCTGCTGCTCCTACCCCAACACCCAGTCCTCCCCTGGCCCACAGACACCCACTGCCGAGGACACACCGCGCGAGAATGCCCAACGCGGACGACACGCAGCCGCCCCGCCAGGCGTGCGACAGCTGCCGCTTCCGCAAGGTGCGTTGCGACCGCAGCGTGCCGTGCCGCAACTGTCGCGAGGCATCGCTCGAGTGCCAGTACCGCCACGCCGTGCGCCGGCGGGGCCCCAAGCGCGGCACTGGTCGCCGCCTGACCCAGCTGAGGCAGGGGCTGTCCGAGTTCGACCGCGACTGCTTCCAGGTCGTGTTCCCCGCCGCGGCCGAGGAGCGGAGCCCCAGCGAGTGTGACGAGGTGGCGACGGCACCCGCGGCGGAGGAGTCCTGGCTCTCTCCGCCGCAGGCTCCCCAGGCCTCCAGCGCCGGCGGCGTGATGGACCTCGCGCAGAGTGGGTTCCTCGCGGCGCCAAGCCTGACGCATGATCCCATGCCTTACAACACATCCGACCTGGGGAGGCAGTTCTCGCTGTACCTCGTCGCCCACATCCAAGTCTTCCTGCGGCACATGTTCACGATAATACCTGTGATCGACGGCGACGAGCTGCTCCGGGACGCCATCTGCATAGACGAGGTCTCCCCTTCACGCTACGCCCTCATCCTATCCCTCTGCGCGGCAACACGCATCCACCTGCAGCTCGACATACCCGAGAACAACACGGAGAACGGCCCCGGCGCGAACATCCCCTCCACCCCCCACTTCACAGGCGACGCGCTCCTCACAATGGCAGAGGGGGCGCTGAGGCAGGTTGACATCATCGAGGTGGACAACCTGGACGCCGTGATGAGCTCGTACTTCCTGTTCGCGTGCTACGGCGGCCTGATCAAGTTCAAGCACGCCTCGTTCTACCTCAATCAGGCTATCAGCCTCGCGCAGGGCCTCCAGCTCACCTGCGAGAGCGGCTACGCCGACCTTCCCGAGAGGGAGCACCAGATGAGGCGGCGCGCCTTCTGGCTCTTGTTCGCGACGGAGAGGTAAGCCCTATGTCTCTTATTTTTATTTAGTCAACCCCCGATTGCGTTGATTCTCTGCTAACGGCTAATTCGAAGGACATTTTCCCTACAGCACCGCCGGCCCATCATGCTGCAGACGTGCATCGCGAAGCCGGAGGTTCACAGCTCGGACTGCCCCGCCGTGATGCAGGACTGGGTGCGGCACGTCAGCCTCTTCGAGCTGATCCCCGCCTCGCTCTACGAGTGGAGCACGCCCGGCTTGGACAGTCTTCTGCGGGACACAGAGTCGAGCCAGGCCGTCACGGCGAGGCTGGGGCGCTTCCCCGGGGAGTGCCTCGTGGCCGAGGGCCAGCGGTTCGAGACGTTGATCACGCAGCAGTGGCTGCGCATGTACATGTGGCGGCTTGGCCACTCCCGGTCCCCCTCGGGCGGGCCGGCGGGCGTGCGGGGCTACGAGGTGCCCGCTGACGTGGGCAAGGTGGTGATGCGGGCTCTCGGCAGCGTGCAGCCCAGGCACAAAGACTGCCAGGGCGTCGGCCTGGTGAGCAGCCACACCCTCCCGCGAACGGTTCCATTTAGTCTCGTAGCGTACTGACAGCGCCCCAGGAACAAAAGCTATTCGACATCGGCAGCGGCCTGGTTGAGAGCTCGCCGGCCCCGAACCTCGAGCCCTCCGGCTTCGGCTCCCGCGACCTGCTCTTCGCCGTGGTGGAGTCGCTGGCCCGGATCCGCGGCAAGCAGTCCTACCTCTTCCCGGCCCTGCTGCGGCGCTCGAAGCACCTGCTCGACAGCCCGGACCCGTTAGCGCAGATTACGACGTCCTGGGTGCCGGCGCACTACGCAGGGGACGGTGGGGAAGGGCCCTCGGCGGATGAGTTTTCGTCGCAGGCGGACGAGGCGCTGAATTCTTTGATATGGTCTCAGGAGTTTGATTTTGAAGCGATTGACTTTGGGGGGACGTGGATGGACACGGGCGTTGAGGAGCTACCTTCATAGTAATGCAGAGTATTGATTACTGGCAGATACGTTGGCTGCGCTGTCACTTCTATCTACTTCCTCTCTATGAACACGACCTTGCTATCGTAGTCCGCGCCAAACTTATACTGGACGCCCCCGTTCATCAGTGTGGCACCGGAGTAGCTCCCTTCGCCGTCGAGGCTGTACGTCGCCCCCGCGTCCAACCCCTGCAGGCGCAGCACCGGGAACTGGTGCGCCACGATCTTGCGCACCTGGAACGCGAAGAGCACCGCCACCGCGCCGTCCTCGGACACGTACATCGCCGCGGGGAAGTTGGAGTCCTCCGGCAGCCTGAGCCGCCAAAGATCACCCCTCACCACCACAGGATTCACCCTATCCGCCAGCTGGATCAGCCCGGGAACAAGCTCCTTCTCCTCCGCGGGGAGCTCGAGCGGGTCCAGCTCGAAGCCGAACGAGCCGCCCATCATGGCGACGTGCGCGCGGAAGGTGATGGGCGTAGAGCGCTTCGAGACGTGGTTGGGCGAGGTAGCGACGTGCGCGCCCATCGTGCACGCCGGGTAGGCGACCGAGGTGCCGAACTGCACGTGCAGCCTGTCGAGCGGGTCCATGTTGTCCGACGTCCAGATCTGCGGGAAGTACTGCAGCACGCCCGGGTCGAAGCGGCCGCCGCCCGACGCGCAGCCCTCCCAGAGGACGTCGGGGAAGCGCGAGGTGAGGGCGTCGAAGACGCGGTACATGCCCAGCTGGTACTTGTGGTAGTTGGACGGGGAGGGGCTCTCGTGGGTGCCGCGGTTGTGGTCCCACTTGATGTAGGTGATGGGCGCGCTCTCGAGGATGCCCGAGATGGAGGAGATGATGTAGTCCTGCACCTCTGGGAGGGCGAGATTGAGGACGAGCTGCTGGCGGGCCTCGGTGCGCGGGTACTTGCCGGCGTGGAGGACCCAGTCCGGGTGCTTCTCGTAGAGCTCGGAGCTGGCGTTCGCCATCTCCGGCTCAACCCACAGGCCGAAGCGGAGCTTTTCCTCTGAGTTCGACACCTTCAGATCCGTGACCTTGTCCACGAACGGCTTCAGGCCGTCGGGGAACCGGTCCGGGTTCGGCACCCAGTCGCCCAGCCCGGCGTTGTCCTTCAGCCGGGGGTGTTTCACCCCGAACCACCCGTCGTCCATAATGAACAGCTTCGCCCCAAGGTTCGCCGTCTCCCGGGCCATCTTGTACACCTTGTCCTCATCGAAGTTGAAGTAGACGCCCTCCCAGCAGTTCAGCAGCACGGGCCGCGTCTCGTCGACGTGCTTGCTCTTGATGAGGTGCTTGCGGAAGAGGCGGTGCAGCCGGCGCGACATGCCGCCGATGCCCGCGTCCGAGAAGACGGTGACGCACTCGGGCGAGGTGAGGGACTCCCCGGGGCCAAGGGGCCACGAGAGCTGGTTAGGCTGCATGCCTACCAGGGCGCGGGTGGGACCCTGGGAGCTGTGCTCCACCTCGGCGTGGAATGAGCCGCTGTAGACGAGGGACATGCCGTACGCGTCGCCGTGGGTCTCGGTTGTGGTGGCGGGGAATATGGGGAGGAAGGGGTTGTGGAAGGCTGAAGAGAAGCCGGCTGTGCTCCCGAAGCTGTGCTCGTCGTCAGTATTTTCGGGTCCAGTGCAAAGAGTTAAGACGCAACGTACCCTTGCACGCCGGGGTGGACCTTCCGGCGGGTCCTCGTCCGTTCCCGACCCCAGTCGCCCTCAAGCCCGAGGAACTCGTAGTCGTCATACGGAAGATCGAAGCTCGTGCTCAACCGCTCCACGACAATCTCCTCCTCTCCCTCGTTCGTGATCTTGACGCTGCGCACGATGGCATCGTGCTCCGGGAACACCGAGTACGACAGGTCCGCAGCCACCCGGCTCACCTCGTCGTACATGCCCACAACCAGCGTCTTGACATCCTCCTCCGACCCAAAGGTGCTAGGCAGCCCCTCTAGCGCCGGCTTCCCATCCCGCACGGCGTGCGACCGGTACCTGAAGTCGGAGATGACGTAGCCGCCGGCCTGCTTGATCTGCACGGCGGGCACGCGGAAGTCCGCCCTCCCGGCCTCGGGGAACTCGCGCCGGAGGTTCGCCTGCGACGCCCAGCCGTCCCTGATTGGAGCTGGGTCGGCGGGCGGGTTCTCGGTCACGCGGGCGCCGAAGTGGTCGGAGATAAGGTCGCCGGACGAGGGGTCGACGTGGAAGCGGTAGGAGACGTTGTGGCCGTTGAGGGCGAAGGATGTGCCCGTGGCGACGATGGCTGCTGTTGCGTTAGCAGGCGGCGCCTTTCTGCGCAGTGTGGTCGAAGTGGGAAAGGAATTCTGCTTACCTGGGCCATCTGCTGTTTTAGCAGCCATGGTGGAAGTGGTTGATTGCCGTACACACGTCGGAAACGCTGAGACACGGGGTATGCAGAGATCACGGGTCCTTCATACAAAGCAACGGCGATTTGCTTGAAAATATTTTGCGTTGCGCGCTTTTGTATTGCGTCGTGGAGAAACGGCGGATTCTCGTCGTTATCGTCGGCGTCGCGGTACCCCGCATCGCGCCCCGATCAATGGACCGCCCACCGAACATTTCCCCTTTAGGAGGTGGGGCCAGTGGCTCCGCGGGGTCTGTGGGACCTTCTGCGGTCCCCACTCAGCGCACTCAGCACAGGGGCCAGCGCCCACGGCCGTGCGCTTTTAGGCTCACGCCAAGTGGAGATGCAGCGTCCCCCGCAGTCCCGCTGGCCAGGGCAGGGGCAGCATTTCCCACGTTTGCCCCCCTGCCCCTTGTAAAATGAGGGGAAACGGGAAACAAAGATGGATGGGACGTTGGGAGGGCTGACGTCACGGATGCTTGCCCTTCTGTTCGGTGCTTTTAAGCCAGGGGTACGCGTCTGCCCGTTACCACTGACACAGGTCTGCCGGGCAGCTCTGACACTCACGGCAGGTCTTTCAAAGCGTCGAGGAGTAAGGGCTGAGAGGCAGAGGCAAGGGACATCGCCTTGGGAAACACACCATTTTTTATCATATAATAAGACCGAGATACGGAAGGGTTCAGTCCCCCAGCACCACAAAAGCCTTGCGAAACCTCTCCTACATGTGGCCAAGCCAACCTGCATTAAACATATGCAGGGATGGTGGTGGCCCATGACCTGCGTAAATTTGAATGGAAAGCCGAAGATGAAATAAAGAAAGTGAATGATTAAAAGGAAGAGAAAGAAGAAACAGGGGTATAAGGAACGCGGCAGACATTGCCAGAGAAAGGGAACAAAAGAAAAATGACCTATCACCACCAACAGAAACTGTCCGTCACATTCCATGTGGCTCGTAGATATAATCCTCAAAAGGAATGTCCGACCCGTCAAGCACCGGAGCCATCACAGCCTCCGGTGCGGCGGGCATCGGCCCCCAAGCTGCCGTCATCCAATCCTGCTCCTGCCGCCCCGAGCCTTGCCCGCCCGTCCCCGCCGCCGAAAACTGGGGCGTCGGCACCGGTGCCGTGTCCCGCGGGGCTGCCAGCGTGTGGTCGAACGACCCTTTGGGGGGGCTGGACTGCCTTGGAGTCCATTTGAATGAACTGGAGGGGGCCCTGGGCGGTAGCGGTTCCTTATCATCGATTACGATTGCCGAGTCCTGTGTGTCACCTTCCCGGCGCGGGTAGGGCGGGGCGGTGCGAATCCGGGGTGGGACTGGGGCGACGCGTGTGGACGGCCCCGCTTGTCCGCTAGCTGGTCCTTGCCCGACCGGGGGTGGCCCGGTTGTGGCCCCCAGCCTGCGCCCCCGTGGATCCATGGTAGCTGCGCTAGCCGTACTTGTATTACGCAGGGGTGGAAGTAGCGAGGGGGGCCCTTCGTTCCCGGCGGCTTGCCTTAACACGGCATACGCCGCGTGGGTCTCGTAGGCGCTGGTGTGAGACATCAGCGCCGCATTCTCGCTCCCCAGGCTGTCGTATTGGCCGCGGGTGTGGCTCGGGCCCGCTGACGCAGCGCTGTGTGCAACCTCGGGGATAGGTCTCTCCGGGGGTCGTCCCGGGCCGTCAACGGCCTGGTCGGCGACGTGAGGCGGCGCGAACCGGAGCCCCGTGGTGGTGATATGTCCAACGACGTTTTCCGGCGTGGGCCGTATGTTTGCGCCTATGGGGAAGGCGTTCGTGGTTTGTGGGTTCGTCCGCCTACCGAACTGCCCTGGGTCGGGGGCCGTGGAGTGCTCTTCTTCATCCCGATGCGAGCCAGCGACATGTATGGGGTGATCCGGGGGGTCTCGTGGCGCGGGGGCGACTCCTCCCGTCGCGACGGTATCCGGTGGCGGCGCGACAGCATCCGACGACGACTCGACAGTACCCGGCGACGGCTCGACTGTAGGTGACGGCTCGACGGCCTCTGTGGGCCGCCGAGGAGGCGACAGTGGGGGTGTGTAGTCCGGTAGCTCGGGCTCCGAGGTCTCCGACCGGCGGCCCTCCGCACCGGCGTCGCCCCCGGGCTGCTCCTCAACACCTTCCTCTCTAGCCCTTCTCCGCTCCTTCTCGAACCTCCGCAGATGGGTGTAGTTCTCGATGAGACCCCCGTTACTAACGTAGTTCTCACAGTGGTACTCCCGCAGGTCGGTCACGCCGATCCACATCACAGACCCCTTCCGGAAGCCCTCGACGCCGTCAAAGTACATGACCGGGTACTTCCTCCCCTGGACCGCCTCCCCGCCGTCCTCGTAGCCATCTTGCCACCCCGTGATCTGCTTCGGCTCGGAGGTGGTGCGGTAGCACTCAGGCACGTCTTCCATGAGGTCGGTGTCCTCGGCGAGCGACGTGCCGCTCAGGCCGACCTCGGCGAAGCTGGGGTCGCCGAAGCAGTCGGCTCGCGGGAGGACGATGACGGCGACCTGGGTGGGCCCGTTCCAGTAGGCAAGGTAGATCCGGCCCGGGACGGGGCTTACGACCGCTTCGTCCGCGGTCCGTGGGTTTCTGCGTCGCACGTTTGTCGTGTTTTTGACACTCGTGGAAGCAGTGCTGCTCGCGGAAGCCGTGCTGCTCGTGGTAGCCGCGGTACTCGTGGTAGTCGCAGTGGCCGTGGTAGCCGCAGTGGCCGTGGTAGCCGCAGTGGCCGTGGTGCCCGTGGTGCCAGCGGTGGCAGTCGCTTGTTGCTGGGGCTGCGGATCCGGGTTGCGGTTATAGTACCGTATTCGATAAACCCGGTAGCCATTACTGAGAGCGGTTCTGAACGCGGTGTTGTTCAGAGCCTGCCTCTCGACGTCGCAATTAAGTACCTCGATCCCAAGCACCGCCACGGCAGTGTCGCGCAGCCTGGACATGTTGCCATGCCCTTTGGAGTCAAGATGCCTGCCAGCACCCATCAGTGGGTGGGCACCGAAGTGCAGCCCGCACGAGTCACAGCGGAGTATGTAGAAGACTCCGTTATTGAGGGCGATGTGATGCTTGTAACGGGCGTTTCCTCCTTCATAGAGCTCATCGAAGTCTATGGTGCGTTGCGAGACATAACGGGGCAGCTCGATCTGATCGTCCCCGGGGGTAGGACTCGGCTCGGCATCGGACTGGGAAGAATAGTCGGAGTCGGGCTCGCGTTCCGATTCGACATCGGCGTCGCTTTGGCCACTGTTGTCCTGGGCGGCTGTGATCGTTGCACCGACCTCGGCTTCGTTCTGTCGCTGCCGCTTGGAGGGTAGCGAGAGCGTACACATGAACGAAGAGTCGCCGGCCCTGCGCTTGTTTCTCTACAAGCTAACGGTCAGAGGGGCAGACAGCGCGGGAGGGTATGTAGGGCTGTGGTCAATCCACCCACTTCTGCTTGGGAACCGCTCGCGGCGGACCGCACGTCGTCAGCGGCGCTGCTTTCACCATTGGCGCTGATACAGGCCACGGTGACGGAGGTATGCTCGGGCCCATGGCCGCGGCGATCCATCTCGGACGAAGGGCCGCCATCTCGATCGTCTCCAGCAGCGCCCGGTGGGAACGTTCCACTTGGCGGCGGGGAGATGGGTTCGTCGCCAGCGGTTCCGGACGGAGATTGGGTCCTACCCCTTACCGTAGAACGATCCGTGAAGCTCGGCGGTGGGGAGGGGCTCGGCTCGCGAAGACATTCCTGGATGCGGTGGAATGGAATCCCGTATTTTTGCTTCACTCTGGCTCGTCTCTGCCTGTTGGCCTCCTTCAGCCGCCTGGCCTGGGGACCGTCACTGTCCTGGAGGCCTGCCAGCTTGGAAGCATAGTAATTCTCTCGGTCCGCTGCTTCGTCGTAGCGGGACAACGCTTCCGGACCCTCGAGGACACAGCGCCGCGCGTCTTCACGGGCCCTCTGCTTTCTTTCTGCGTATTTCTCCTTCTCGAGCCGGAGTTCCTCCTCTGGGGTCGGTATTGCCTCGTCCTCCTGCTTCCAGGTCGTCAGCCGTTTCAGTAATTGCTCGCGCTGGTTGTATTCCCGTGTCGACATCGGGTCATCCTCGGCCATTGTCGCGGAACGGACCGCTCGGGTCGAGTAATCGGGGGTGCAGGGAGCCGTGAGGGTGGATATCGGGTGTTTTGGCGTCGATATTGGAGAGAGATGATCCGAAGACGGTCAACAGGCTTACACCACCACCGATTGCCCGCCTGCGAAACGACTTCCAGAAAGAAGAAGGGGAAGATGGGAGGGGAAAGACGGGGGAAGGGGGGGAAGCAGGACTTTGCCCTCGCCAGAGCTCGACGCGGTCCGCCACGGGCGACGCAAACAACAGACACGCAAAGGACCGCCGCCGATAAACACCAACCCCCTCCCCCCATTCCCAAACGAGGCATCTTATTACCGATGGATGCCTCGACAAGGGGGGTTCGCGCGCCGCCCAAATTTGGTTGCTGTGAGCCACACCGGTTTCAAGAGTGGCTGAGAGTACGGAAGTATTGGCCGATGGTCACGTAAAACCTTCGAGTGGCGATGCAAGTTGCCCAGTTGGAACATTGGGGTAACACAGGGTGGGGTGGGAACAAGGGGTCAACGGGCGCTCAGGAAAATCTCGTCTCATAACGCCGGCGTGGATGTCGTGGCTGCCTGCCAGACAATTTCGAGCCGATTCCGCGGCCCGTTCCTGCTCTCGCCTTGTACTCGGCCCGCATGGTCACCAGGCGCCACCCGACCGGGTGGGTCAACGAGGTTACAACGCGCCGGAATCCTTCCTCAGCCGCTCGGCAACGTTATGGTAAGGGGCTTGCCGCAAGAGTCTGCGGCACCCTTGCAGCCTCATTACCCAAAATCGCACAACGCATCTTGGCTTTCCGCAAGGCCCCCCATTGGGGAAAGATTCTCGAATAGGGGGCGACCGGGACGGACCTTCTTTCGTCCTCATTGGCGGGAACGGCCGCAGCGTCTCAGCTCACGGCCAACACGACATGGCCAATTCCCGACTGCCGTCAAAGCGCTCGAGAGCGCGCTCGTTCCAAGGAATGACAAGGACTTGTCGTATAAATATGCGGCTGACCGGAACCTCCGCCCGCTGCCCGCGGAGCGGGCTGAGACCGGGTGTCTGCCGGATACGACGCCACTCGAATCCCAGTGCTGTGGAGTGGGACAGGGCGGGCGATCCGGCGAGTGGAAGATTGCAGGATCTGAAACAAGCGGGAACGTTCTCACGTGCGGCTGTCTCATTTTGGCTTGTTCTCGGAATCTTTTGTCAGCCCACGCATCCTGGGCAACGTGAGGTGGACAGCATGCCGAGTACGCATGCTAATTTTGGAGATCAAAGTTCAGACTGTGCAAGATTAAAATGAGATGGAAGAGAGAATTGCTGCCATGGGCCCATGTTATTCTCTCGTCTCGCGGCCGTTGCCGGTGTAATCGGGTTTTTCAATCGCTGACACCACAGGCTGGATAGCTTGCACCAGCTGTTGTCAACTGGCTATATCTGGCCGCCCCTCGCTCGAGACGACATGTGTTGGTCGATCTCGTCCAGGCAGCAGCGGGCTATCTTCGGAGATGCTGCATGCTTGATGCTCCCATTCCCTTGATCTCATCAAGGTGGACGTATCCAGTAGGCGAGCATGGTCACCCCATCATACACAAATGCGCCCATCTCCGTTATTCCTGATGTTCTTGACGCACTTGATTTCGCCATAAGCAAAGGCAAAGCTGCGGAATCTCCAACTCCAAGGAATGATGGCAGGGCACTCGAGCTTGCGATCTTGCTGAAGGAAAGTGTAAGATGCGTCCAGGACACCCTTTGCTCGGACAGCGATTTCGTGAACGAGGATGTGTCAGAGGCTCTCAACGAGAGTATTGAATGCTGCCGGTTGTTAGCGTCGGCGCTCTCACCGAACCATCGCGGCGATGGGGCGCAGTCGACGGCAGGATCCGAATCCAAACGGGGGGATGGGACCACTCAAATAACGAGAAGAGTACTCGAGTCCATGGTATTTCTATGCGATAATGCCCATTCGTGAGTCCTTGCGCCTGACCCTCGCCACAAACAATCCTAACCGCGAAAAGTAAGGAATCCTCCGTCGAACAGCGCAAGCTTCGCAAATGCACGCGGGCTGTTGGTGAGGACTACCAGTCCTTGACTTTGCTTTTACATGACCGAGAAGAGGGCGAGTCCGCCGGATCACGGAGACGCCGCAACGCTAGACGAGCTTCATTCCCCGGCCTTTCAAGTCCATCCCAGCTCGGCTCGAAACTCCGCGAGACGAGAGCTAGTCTGGAAACGTTGTCTTGCGGGAGGCTCGGGTCTCAGGAAGCTCAGAGGTCCCGATCCATTGACAGACAGCTTCGCGAGGAGCAATTCCAGCGGTGGACCCGATCCGACTGCGTCATGGTGACCCAGGGCGCCCAGCGATTTGGGCCCTTCATGCCCAGCCTCGCAGCTTTCACGTGCGAAGACAGGCAGCGGTGCTTGGGCGACCTTCGACACGAGGTCGTGCGGCACTTCCGCAGGTTCCTTCGCGACTACAAGCGCCTGGACAAAATGTTAATACCGGGGGAGGCCCGCCTGCTCGCGTCGGATCTACGATCTCGCCTAGAGGATACTGACGTGACGATTACGGATCGGGAGTTGGAGTTATTGGAGTACCTGTGGACGTTTAAAGCCTTTAGATCCATCGCGGATGATATCGGAGTTGGCTCGTGGGTGAGCGACGCCTCGCTCGTAACCAGCGTGTGAGTTTCCATCCCACCTCCTTCCTGCTAACACTGAAACATCTAACGCCTGGGTAGTTTGGGGAAAGCGCGCGAGATTATGCGAAACGACGACTACGTCCTCACGGTCGGAGACGCGGCGTTCGCGCTCAGGAAAGAGGCGTTCCGGTATGTGAACCACTTCACCTACGGCGGGAGGCAGGTCAGCGTAGTCGACTGGCGCGGGAACCCGTCCCTGGCGAAGCGGTGGAGGCAGCGCTTCGGGCGGACGCCCACCTTCATTGCCCTCTTCGACCTGAGCACCTACGACGAGACCTTCCCCGACCTGCCGGAGCTCACCTCCTGCGGGGAATACCTCGAGGTCTTCGACTCCTTGACGAAGGAGCCGTGCTTCAGGGACACCACCTTCCTGCTTTACCTCGTCAACGCCACGAAGTTCCGCGAGAAGCTGAGGCGCGTCCCGATGGCAGAATACCTCCCTGGCTTCGCGGGGGGTGACGATCCGGACGGGGCGGCGGAGTATATCCTGCGGGAGTTCACCTCGCGGGTGGAGGGCCGCCACAGGATCCGGGTGCGGGTGTGTGACTTTATGGATCCGCTCAACGTTGATTTTCTCTTTACTTCTGTGGAACACGCGGTGCGTCAGAGGCAGATCGTGAAACGCCTCCGAGGCTACGATCCAGCTGCGCCGAATGCCTAGCGTATTCCGTACTGAATTATCAAATTCCATAGTTGCAAACCGGGCTCTAAGGAATATACACGTCCAATCTGATCCCTCATAGACCCTGGTGTCACACTCCTCAAGTCCCAGAGCCGAGAGACTTGCTTATCCCCGTCACCGTGTTGCTGATCTCGAACAGCTTGCCCATGACCTCCCTGTCCCCGCTCTGCACGGAAGGCTCGTAGAGGAGCCCTTCCAACGAGTTGCCCAGCTTCCGCAGCTCATCGCGGAGTCCCCGCAGCTGCGCTTGCGCCTCGCTGCACTGCTTCCCAATGCTCTGGACCTCGTCCGTAAGCTGCTTGTTGCTGTTCCGCAGCCTGGCGTTGTCCAGCTGGAGGAAGTTGGAACTCGGGTTTGTGGTGCCGGTTAGTCCCACGTATGGATGGCTAGGGTTCGGCGGGGCCATGGCATCGTCTACGAGGGGCGCCGGCGTGGGCCCAGAGAACGGATCTGGTTGGGAGCTGTTTCCGAGCTGAAAGTTAAAGGACGGGTATGTGACGCCATTCAAAATAAGGCTGGTGTTGTCGAATGGTAGCGGTTCACCCATCGCGATGTCGGCTTCTGAGATGTCCAATAACGAGGATAGGTCCATGGTAGTCTCTTGACCGTCCTGAATGTGCTCCGCAAGTGGTTCGCACGGGATGTTGCTACGAGGTGTTAGCTCAAGGTGCTCTGTCGACGGTTGAAGACTCGGCCGCTGACCTGTTTGGGAATTGCCGCTTGCGCGGTGCCATTGGATACGAGTCTTGGGCTGGCCTACTAGGAACGGGCTGGTGACTAGGCCACGGCGTGTACGAATCAAGTGAGAGCTTCTGGTCAGGGTCCATGAAGTCTGCCGCGGGTTAGTTGATACCGGAGTTGCGTGGGGGAGCTGCATGTCCTTACGCGGCGAGATCCTCGTCTTGTACCCGTTCGGTCCATCAGCGGGAACATTGGGGCAAAGAATCCCAAACAAAGAGAACCAGTTCTCGACTTGGCCGGATGTGAACCGCCGCCGCTGGACCTGGTCACGTTCCTCTCGCGTCATCCAGTACTTGGCCGGAGACGGTTTCGATAAACAGTCTTCGTTCTCCTTGTGGTCAAGCACCCCTTTCTCTGTCCGGCACATCTTCCAGCAGACATCACACCTAATGAATGGGTCGTGATTCCGGAGGACATGGGACCTGGTAAAGTTAGCGGGAGTAGGCGGAATCGGGTATATCGGAGGTCTTGTGCGGCATACTTGACGCGGGAGAAATTCTCCGCTCCACCCTCTTGATTCTTGGATGTCTTTGCGCAGCAGAAAGGGCTGCCGAGTGGGTCGTGCTTCTGGTACGGACAGGCGAACCTCCGCCGGGCCACCGCCTGCTCTGGCGTGCCGGGCTTCCGCCGTTTCGGGTTCGGCTCATTGCCATCCTCGTCGTCCGAGTCCCCGTTCGAGCCGCCGCCCCTGAGACGCGATTTTGTCGCACCCCCAGCGCGGGAATCCGCAACTGACCTTCCGTCAGAGTTAGTAGCTGCTGGAGAAGCGGTGGAACAAGAGGGTCCGCCCGGACCGGTACCGCCGGCGCCGCCGGCGTGATGTCTGCAACCATCGACGGGCGCTGTTTCCGGCGAGGCCGTCCGGGAGGAGCCTAGGGAGCCGTGGGTGCTTCCTTGGGAGCTAAGCATTTCGCTCATCCCCCTAGTGATCTGCGAGAGCGCAATGGCCAGACGCAGGCTTGCGTCCTCTTCGTCCGCCTGCTGCCAAGGTGATGGTGATCTCGGCGGAGTCTCCCCATCCGAGGCTGATCCCACACCTGCCTCATCATTTCCAACCGAACTACAGGCTGGAGTTTCCGGAGTTTCTGGAGTTTCCGGGAAGTCTGGTGTATCGTTGATGGGAGCCTCGGGGGGTGTCTCCGTCTCCGACAAAGAAACATCACTCTCGACAGGCGGCGAGGAACCGCCATCCGGATCAGCGCAGGGTGTTTGAATTCGCGGCCGGGACTCTTTGGACATGCGTTCGGTAGACTCAAGAGCCATTCGCGGCGTTTCCCTCAAATTCGTTTGCCCTGTTGTGCCGCGGGGTTCGATATCCTTGTCTTTCACTTGACTCGGCTTTGGATAGTTTGTCGATCCCGAGGCACCCTCTGTCGTTCTAGTGGATTCACGGGCTCTTTTCTTTTTCCATTCCTCCCTGAACAAATCGCCCAATGATTTGGGGGGAACTCTTATAGGATTCTCCCGATGTCCCATCTCGGGGGCTTTCCCCTTCCCATCGCTTGGACGCTTTGATGGAGCTATCTCACGTCGTCGCGGCCTTCGTAACGGAGACTTGTCGTGTGCCGAGGACTTTTGTGCTGGAAAATGCGAGGCTTCCCGAGCACTGAGCTGGGGGCTGCGGGGTAGCTGTAGTTCCTGCCGTAGTATATCGTCCACCTCGTCAAACCAGTTAATAGCAGACTCGTACCCGGAGTCGTGTGTCTTGGTTGAGCTCGTGGATATTCGGTCATCTCGTTTGTCAATCTCCAGCCGAAGTCTTTGTGCGTCGGTGACCGTGTCCATGGAGGCTTGGTACCTAGTTCCGTCAATTTCACGAGGTTCTTGCTGCCCATCTTCCACCGATGCTGATTCCAGCCTGATGGCCATGGGCGGTGGGCCAGAGTTGCCCCAGATGGAATAGAGTTTCGATTTGCCCTTGTCCTTGTTCAACACGGGCTTGGGGGACTCCGTTAACTCCCGTTCAGGCTCCACTCCAAACCACAAACGATCAATCAGGCTTGCTGGCAGCTGGTCGACTTCCGGATGTCTGGGCTGTAGGGGCCGCGCCACTGCGTCCATGGCTATTCCCTTTCCCTTTCCTTCCACAACTGGCATCGGTTCCTTCCTCTGGTCTGGCGACAGAGAATCTATCTGGGCGGCCCGGGCGGATGCAATGTCCGTGAGTCGGCCCAAAAAGTAACCATTGTCGTTAGTGAAGTCATAGTTGGGGCATCCGTCTAACTTCTGCTCGGGCGGCGGTGACAGTGGTGGTGGCGCTTGGTTCGACGACATAGCCGGACAATGGAAGGGGTCGTTCTCCCCGGAAGACGCGTATGGGTTAGAAGGCGAGGTCGATCGCTGGCGTCTCTCTCGCTGGCGTATCTCCACTTGGAATATGTAAGCTCGACAGAGTTCTACGGGTATGATGGCATGGGATGGAAGGACACACTCCTGCCCGGACTCGCCATCCTTTCTCGCCATCCCGTCTCCAGACTTGATGGGGATTCCCTATCTCGCGGCGGAGGCTCAGTCTGAGGCGCTGACAGTGGGTCGGTCAAGGAGCTCATCGTCGTTCGGCGTAGCTGAGGGCTCGAAGGAAGTAGGTCGCCAAGGGCAGAAGCGGGAATGGAGTTTTCACAGCGCAGATTCTCAAAGTTTCGTGCTCGGTCAAAAAAATAAATGGGCTTCTCTTTTCGTTTTGTTTCCTTGAACATGCAGGATTGGGCGCAGAGCCTGGTCCGTCATGTTGCTGGCGAGCGCGCGCGCTCATGTGCACGCTAAACCCTTTACGGTAATACAGACAGGCTGATCGAAGGCGGAGTTTGTTGACAGGCTAACAGTAATGTCAGCAGATTTGCAGGAATATCAATAGCCTGCTATGTCCTTGGCTTTACCCCTGTCAATCCGATGTTTCACAGAGTACCGATACGAGGGCACTGCCTGCCAAGACACGGCCCGCCCGTTTCATCGATACGCTTCCCCTCTCAATGGTGTTTGCACCGTACAATGCATTGTTTGAACTGGAGCCTGTTCTGCCTGCTCTGGCGTACGGACTTCCCCGGCCTGAAGTACCTTAAGATTGGGCGATATATTTATTCGACGGGTCTACCGCGTTTCAAAGCTCTGGGCCCCTGTGCGTTGTATACTCCGATCCTCAACCGTCGACCTGCCGGCCGACGCCGCGCAACCAAGCACCATACCTCCACATCAAAGTCGGCGCAACAATTCCAAGTGCAAACGCAACTCCGGCTAGAACCCCGTTTCCGCCCGCTATACCCAACGCATCGTAAAGCTTTGGCGCAAAGAGAGGAAACCCGAACCCAGCCATCGTCCGCACAAAGGCGGCCGCCCCCGTCGCACTCGCCGCATACCGCTCGTAGGTGTCTATGGTATAAGTCTGCACGCACTGGAAAGACAGGATGAGGCCCGCGGCGAAGATCCCGGCACCGATGTTAGGAACTACCCAGTGGGCCTTGAAGTGAGCCGACAGCCCGTACAAAAGGAGGCCGACGGGCACTACAATCGCCGTCGGGTACATGAGTGGGACGCGAAACTCCGGTCGCCCAGGGTGGCTGTAGCGTTTCTTAAGCTTCCGGTAAACCTGTGAACCGTGTCAGCCGCGCGCACCCTCGTTATTGGTAACGGGTGTGACTTACCAGGTCTATTAGCGGACCCGAGACCTGTAGGCCGATGATAAACCCAACTCCGAGAGAGACGTAGTTCAAGCTCGCTCGTCCAGGTTCCTGATTATATTGGCCCACCCATACGATCGGAAAAGTGGCGAGCCTGCAGTGAAGCAGTCAGCGCCCAAGGTACCGATACAAGGGCGGGGATACACATTATCTGGCACTTACACGAGATACATGAGCCCGTAAAGGTACGCGCGGTACAACGCTGTAACCTGCAGCGCCGGCTGGGTAAACAACATGACGAACGGACGAACCAGGGCCGTCATCAGAGTTTTCCGAAAGGTACGCTCCGGGTCTTCGTACTCCGTGTGCAGCTTTACGTTCCCAGACTCCTTGCGCAGCTTCTTAGCCTTGACCGAGAGGATCTTTGGTGCGTAGGTTTCTTGGAGGAAGAGGAAGGCTAGTAGCTGTACTAGCGCATCGGCGATGGAGACTGTCCAGAAGATCCACCGCCAGTTGAGGTACTGGATCAAGTAGCCGGCGGCTGCGCACATCACGGGTTAGAGACTGCCTTTAGGTCAACGAGGGGACGCGTACCTATGGGACCAACCGCAGGGCCGAGGAACGGCGCCAGGCTGTAGAGAGCAGATGCCATCCCGCGTTCCTCGGCACGCCAACAGTCGCTTAGCACACCACCACCGAGCTGATGTTGTTAGTGCCCGGCAATATTCATCCGGAAAGAACGCAGTCATACCGCTTGTGGGGCGCTGCCCCCGAGGCCACTCAAGAACCGAAACGCAAGCATCTGTTCCTTCGAAGTCGACCACCCGCAGACAGTATTGAAGAGGAGGAAGACCATGTTTGCCGACTGCAAGACCACGATGCGCCCGTAGATCTCCGAGAGCGGGGCCAGCACGAACGGGCCCGCCGCGTAGGCTAGAAGGAATATGGACATGAGGAGGTAGGTCATGGTTGGAGACTTGACGTTGAACTCGTCCGCTAGGGTGTCGAGAGCGGGCGCCAGCATGGTGGAGGAGACGGGCGAGATAAAGGTGAAGCATGAGACGAGAAGCGTGGCGGTCCACTTTTTGTATTTGGGCCAATTCTTTGGGTTCGATGGGTCGTCGGGCCCTGACCACGAGACCTAGGCCATGGGTTAGCACACAGGGTATGTAATATTGGATGGGATTCGTCTACCAGATTCGCGTCTTCGGGGCCGTCCGGCGGCTCCCCTTCTCCCTGCTCATGTGGGCCTGTAGCGTTTTCCACCATTTCCGGGCTGCTCTGCGAATCGTCGGGAACGCGAGATGAGAGCCGCGGCATGGGAGAGTACCCTCCTTCGACATCCTCATATAAGTTGCCATCATCGCATTCGTCAGAAAGCCATGGGAACTTATGCAGAGACCTCTCGTACTCCGCTGTGGAACCAAGCTTTGGGCTCCACGGTCTCCAGAGCGTTGAGTGCGAGCGAGCGACCCCAAGAGACGAGCCACTCCGGCGCGGCACGGGTTTTCGAGGGACGGTCTGGTAAGTTCCAAGGCCTGACATTTTCGCTATTATTCTTGTGCGGAACGAGCGTGAGGTGCAACAAAAAGCAGTAGTGTGTAACGAGTGGCTCAAACATCCCAACAGCGTATCCTCATAGATTTGTGGCTATGATGTACACAACACACCTTTTATTAACTTGGAATCGTGGAATGTGCCAGTCACTGCTGTGATTGCATTTAATTACGGGCTAGTTCCGCTGCGCCGGCGGTGGCTATACAAGCCTAGCCCTCGCCTCGGCTTGGCGAGCGCTACGTCCTCACAGGCCAGGACTCCGACCTGGCTCTAAATAAGGATTGCTTGGCTTTCCCCTAGACACGCCTTTGGCACATGTCGTGGCTCCACAGCACACTCGGCGTTTGCTCCGGCTTGTCTCGGGAGGAGGTTGGGCAGGCGGTGTCGATCTGCGTGCGTCGAGCGACTGCGCCTCGTTCTCCACGAAGACCCCCCCAAAGGGGGATAGGCCCAACCCCGACACGCAGTGGTGTAAAAATAACCTTCAACTCGATTGGTCGTCGTGTATACTTGGGCTCGTGGGAGTGTTTCAGCTGCTTCGTTATACGAACATTTGTGCTTGTGGCACAGCGCCCCCTGGGGAACGCGTCATCGATAATCCGCAGCGTGATGGGCGGTCTGGGTTCATTCTGCGGGCAGAGCCACATTGGCTTGAGGCGTCGAGTGCTTCTAGATCGTGCTACGGGGTCGGCTGGTATGACGTTGCCCTCACCTTGGCATCGGTGTGATGGACGATGCCAAGCCTTTTGGTGTCACGACGGAGATGGCTTGCACGCGATCACGGCGTGAGGTCTGTCTGAGTGTTGATCACTTTGGGAGAGATTCTGCTGTATCCTCGATGGCGCCGTGTGTTCCCCGCATCTACTCGCGTTACTGCGCCCTCCTCCTAATTGAGGGGCGGTAGCTTGGCGTGCTCGAAAAGGGATACTGAGTCCCTGAGTAGGCCGAAGGGCGACGGTTCCGGGGAGGAGGCCGCAAGACACTGAGAAATGGCACCGGAGGACAGCGATAGAGGCCAGGCGCAGCTCTATTATTTAAGAGGACGCGACCTCCAGGTAAATCGTGAACTTGGAAAGAGGTAGAACAGCCAGATCCAGCCTCTCGTTTCTTTGCTGGACCATTGCCCACACTCGCTTTAGGGAGTCTAGCTCTCGTACATTCGCTACCAACCACCTTTATTTACCTTCGTTTAAACACACGCGTATCTGCCACCCCGCAAAAAGCACGATGACATTTAGCGTGGAGCAGACATCGATCAGCGTGCTAGTGTGCCCGTCGGGATTCAAAGGCAGCCTATCCCCACAGAAGGCGGCCGACTGCATCGAGTCCGGGATCCTGGCAGTCGTGCCCAAAGCCTCTGTCCGCAAGGTACCGCTAGTCGACGGCGGGGAGGGCTTCACAGAAGGGCTCGTGAAAGCAACTGGCGGCTACATCCGGCATGTCTCAGTCACCGGTCCCGTTGGTGACCCCATCTGGTCCTTCTTCGGATTCCTTGGCCCTACTTCCCGCTCAGCGCCTCGGACGGCTGTGATCGAGATAGCCGCGGCCGCCGGCTTGAGCCTTGTTCCGTCCCACCTGCGGAACCCCAGTGTCACCACCACCTATGGCGTAGGGGAGCTTCTCCTCGCCGCCATGGATGCAGGGGCTGATCATATCATTGTTGGATGCGGGGACTCGGGGACCTGTGATGGGGGAGCAGGAATGCTCCAGGCCCTCGGAGCTACCCTGCTGGACACAAACGGGAAGCCGCTACCCCTTGCCTCTGGAGGGCAGTCTTTGACTAATCTCTCCACTATCGACCTTCGCAACGTCGACAGTCGCGTCAAGAATGTGGCCGTCGAGGTTGCAGTCAACTCGAGCAACATTCTCTGTGGGCCGAGCGGGGTGGCTAGAGTCTTCGGTGCCCAGAAGGGAGCAACAGATACTGAGACAGAAGAGCTATCCCACGCCATGGACGTTCTAGCCGCCGTGGTTAGCCAGATGCTGGAAGACCCGAAAGTGGGTAGCACGCCCGGCGGAGGAGCCTCCGGTGGCCTGGGAACAGGCCTAAGACTCCTCGGCGCAAGGCTCAGGCCGCGGTACGACGTGGTCGCCGAGTACATCGACTTCAACACCCTGTTCGACGACTGTGACCTCGTGCTCACGGCCGAAGGGGGAATAGACGACCAGACCCCGCGCGGCAAGATCCCCGCCGAGATCGGCACGCGGGCGAAGAGGTTTGGGCTGCCGGTCGTGGCCATCGCGGGGACGATCGGGCCTGGCGCCAGGGTGAACTACGAAACGGGGATCGACGCCTTCACTTGCATACTGCAGAAGCCGTCTACGCTGGACGAGGCGGTGGAGGATGCGGAGAGGCTGACGAGGGAGAGCGCGGAGTGCGTGATGAGAATGATTGCGGTTGGGAGGATGTTGGCGTCCAAGGAAGTGGTGAGGATTCCGGCGTCCATTTTGGAGAGTGTGTAGAGTGCATTAGTGGAGAGGGGGGTTTCTTTTGTATAAATGTGATCCAGATTATTCTTGCATGATAAGCCGGATACAATTTTCCACAGCCTAACTGGGCGCAAACTGGCATCACTCCCTCCAGCGTATCGACCAGTCCCCCTTTGCAAAGCTCGGTTCCACGACCTTCCCGTTCATAACCGCCTCGCACATTCGCCGCTTTCCCACCCCCTTGCCCTCATCAATCCTGAATCCAAACACAACCCCTCTCCGCGCAGCACACCTCACCATCTCCTTCTCTCTGACCCTCCTCAGCCCCTGCCTCCTCTTCTCGAGCATCTCCTCGTTCTCCTCCAGGCGTTCCGCCCGTCCCTTCTCGCCGCCCACGCTGCCGTTTACCTCGGACATGTCCTGCGGAGGTCGGATCCGCGTACCGCTGCGGATGGACAACCTCGCCAGGACATCGCCGTCGATGTGGCCTTTCTCGTCCGATGCGGCTGCCTCCTCTGCTGCATATTGGAGAACCGTCTCTTGTGGAACTGGGCACACTGGCGCGGCGTGTTCCTCGTGCTCCGTCTCCGGCTCCGGTGTCATCGATCTTTCCGAGCGCCGCTCTTCGCTTTTCCTCCCGAACATCACTTCCTCGACCTCTGAGCAGGGCACAAGGATTCTCTGGTCTCCCTTGGCTTTGTGTCCCTTCTTTGACCTCCTAGTACGCCTATCCCCGTCAGCATGGCCATCCGCGTGGCCACCTAGCGTAGCATCTCCCTTCAAAAGTCCCACGAATGCCTTTTCGATCTCACGATCTAGCTTCCCTGGCTTGTGGCTCCTGCATCGCGACGAGCAGTACCTGGCCTCATTACGCTTAGACGCGGCCGCGTTCGTCCGCCGCTGGCTGATGACCCGACCGCAGGAGTGGCAATACGGGGTGTTTTCGCCCCCAGGGAGGAGATAATACGGTGCCGGCGTGGCCTGCGACTTGGAGGGCCGGGACCAAGAGTCCATCCACGACATGCTGGCGTTGTTCGGTGTGACTGCTAGAATGCGTCTGTATATTAACGGAATGGCTGTGAAGCTCAGATAAGGTTTCCACATCTGAGCTAGCGGTCGACTTTGGGGTTGGTTCTGGATATTTGAGGTTAAAGGTGGCAACTGACGCGGGTGGGTGTATCGATGATGTCATGCAAGGTTCGCGTTGTCGCTTTGGTATGATTTGTTTGCAGGGCCCCATTTTCATTCAGGCTTATGGTTCTAATGGAATATTTCGCTTCTTCGGATGCTTTACGTTGATAGCGATAGGCAGCTCTACATACCACGACTTTCTCACTTGTTTGACGCCCGGTTAAGGCGGTTGACAATCACCAACCCAGCGAGGCCGGCTTGCTGGCAAACACTTCGACGTGCGCCATGTTTACCCCGGATTGGCCGCATCATCGCCTATCGGATAACAACAACATTGGAGGGAAAGATAGCCATATCATTTCACGCATCAGAACACGTATGAAGAGTCGTTAATTCCATGATATTTATAGGAGTTATTTGTTCGACAATCGCCCTTTGCTAAGCCTTCTGGAGCAGGTGATCGGCTAGCCGTTGAGCGAGCGCAACCAAGGTCAAGCTCGGATTCGCCGAAGGGCTGACCGGAAACACAGAAAGGTCACAAACATAAAGGTTCGACAGCCCATCCACCTTCAGATTCTCGTCCACGACGCCCTCCCCGCCCTTGCCCATGCGCATCGTGCCCACCTCGTGCGCCACAATACCAAACGGGGCGCCGCTCACCGGCGGCAGCGGGATGTCGTCCGCAGAGCCCGCCTTGGCCAGCGCGGCCCCGATGTCCCGCGCAAGGCGCTGCATGAGGGGGACGTGGGCGGACTGGTCCTTGACGTGGCCGATCTCGATCGTCGTACTGGGGCTGGGCAGGTTCAGGACTCTGTTTCTGTTGTCCAGGGGGGCCCCGAGCGAGAAGGCGATCTGCACCACGATCTTCTCCGCTTCCTTCTGGCTCAGGGTCTCGTTGAAGTCGCTCTCCGTGACCTCCTTGAGCTCCTCGTTGAGGTAGGTGGTTGGGAGGTCCTTGCCGCGTACGTGGCCCATGAAGGTGTCTGCGTTGACCGCGATGTTGACCAGGACGGGATCGTCGCCGAACTTGGACCACGTGTTAAGCTTCAGTGGCTGGTTGTTTAAGTTCGCGAGGTGGGGGCTGGGGACGATCTCGAATCGAGTGCCCCTCAGGTCGTGATCCATGAGACCCTTGCCGACTAGCTTGGCCGAATCGGATGCCGGCTGGCAATCCTCTCCAAGTCCACTACGAAGTGCGATCGAGGGTGTGCCGAGCGTTCCAGCTGCTAGGATAACCGCTGCCTTCCCAACAGGGATCTCCGCCTCAGCGCCCGACGAGTCAACAGCGGTGAGGCTCACAATGCTCTCGCCCCCCTGTCGGTTTACAGTGAGGATGCGGGTGTTTGGGAGCACCGTGAGCCGCTCATCCCTGTTGTAAACGCGGTCGAGGATCCAGTTGACTGGGCTAAAGGCGCCCATTGGGAACTGGTAGAGCGCCTGTTCAGGCGACGGGATCGCGAATTGAGCGGCAAGAGGGCAAGGGGTAAACGAGGACCCCCAGTCCTTTGTCCCCTCGTTCAGACTCTCGGTCACACTCCCGACCTTGTCGACTACAGCTGTGCCTGCGGCCCTATTCCCGGGGTAGGGCTGCTCAAGCGATGCCGCAGGGTCGTTGGCCAACAAGCGATACGCCTTGTCATAGCCCCCCTTCTCGAGCAGGTACTCCCTAACCTCCTGCGGGAAATGCGCCTCGAGCTCCTCGGGGTGGATCTTGGGGGTGTACAACCCCCAGACATTTCCCCTGCCGCCCAGGCAGAAGAATTCGCCCCCTACATAGGGGTGTGACGTCTGAGTGGCCGTGTGGACGGGCTCCTTGAGCGCGTGGTAGACGATGTCGACGTCCTGGGAGGGCCCGGTGGGAATCCTGTGGCTCCAGTGCGGGCGCGGCGTGTTGAGGACGTGGGTGCTGAAGATGGGGCCGCCGCGCTCGATCAGGAGGACCTTGGCAGTGCTGCTGTTCTCGACGAGGGACTGGGCGAGGACGCCGCCGCCGATGCCGCTGCCGACGATGATGTAGTCGTAGAAGTTGTGCTCGCAGAGGCGGCGCACGTCGTTAATCGTGGCTGACAGGAATTTGTCCATGGCTGCGGGTTCGGATCGCGTCTGCGCTCGAGATATTGTCGGCTTCAGCGAGTGAGAGTGATTAGTGGTGGTAACGACAACGGATGTGTGTAAATCCCGCGATTTAGAATTTTGCCCCGGAGAGACCTCCTCCGGTTTTATGTTACCCCTCCCGGATCCGCAGCTTGTCCGCAGCGCCATCATTCTCCTGAGGTCGTATCAGCGCACGAGGACCGGCTGCATGCTCAGTGGGCCGCCCAATTGCCGGTAGGGCGTCAGCCGCAGCTTCTGCCACCTCCCGTTCACCCCTCTCATGCCAAAGGCGCAGGGCGTGCATGTGGCCAATTACCACGCACCTGGTCTTTTTCCACTTTTCGCCGGGTCGCGCTCCCGCAGCCCGGGAACTTGGGCGGACTGCTTCGCTCTTCCGGGCAGCCGATATCACCGATATCGCCCAATCGGTGAGCGGAGTGATATCGACATATGTGTGAGCATGTTCGCAATCTGCTCCGCCACGAATTGCGACTAGTGAGCAAATGTGCAAAACACCAGCCCACGTACATATTTATACCCTCTTATAAATGGATCCCCATAACCCTTTTCCAACGATGTTGCTGTGGCCGCACTCCACGAAACACTGCCTCCTGGCTGAGATCAGGTGGCTGCTGACGGGCTTTTCGACGGAGCAGAATGCCATAGAAATCGGCTTTTTGTTCGCCTATTTATTGAGAAGCACCAATAACAAGCAGCCGTAGTTTGGGGAGACAGACCCAGCACGAAATATCTGGATGTGCAGTGGAGATAATACGCCAGAGTCACCATATCAAAAGCTTAGATTTAAGCAAGGGGCACATTTTGGCCTACCTCAGCAAGGACCTTCATACAATTGCCCGATGACCACACCGTCCCACTACAGCCTATTGCCCATATTGACATGTACCGCCTTGACCTGGCTATAAGCCTCAAGTCCAGCCTCACCCAGCTCCCTCCCAATGCCACTCTGCTTCACGCCCCCAAACGGTACGCGCGCATCGCAGTCCTGGCTGCTGTTGATCCACACCATCCCCGCTTCAATCGCAGCCGCAACCCTGTGCGCGCGCTCCAGGTTCGTCGTAAAGACTGCGGACCCAAGACCGTAGGTCGTATCATTGGCCAAGGCGATGGCCTCCTCCTCGGTCTTGAAGGGCACGATGACCACCACCGGCCCAAAGATCTCCTCCCGGAAAATGCGCATTTTGGGCGTTACCCCGGTGAAGACGGTAGGCTCGAGGAAGAAGCCTTTGTTGCTTTCGTTGATGCTCAGCGGCTTACCACCAGCCACCAGCGTCGCCCCCTCCTTGACACCGATATCAACGTAATCTAGGACGCGTTGGTACTGCGCCTTGGAGACCAAGGGGCCCTGGTAGGTGCTCTCCTGCCACTGGTCGCCTACTATGCTGGTGGCCTGGGTGGTTTTGAGAAAATCCTCAATGAAAGAATCGTGGATCGATTCGTGGACGAGGATTCGAGAGGTAGCTGTGCAAATCTGGCCCTGGTTTGACATGATTCCGAGGTGTGACCACTTCACAGCCTGGTCCATCTCAGCATCATCGAAGACAAGAAGTGGCGATTTGCCACCCGTCTCAAGAGTGATGTTCTTGAGCGTCTTGGCAGCTGTAGACATGATCTGCGAAGCAGTGGCTGTCGAGCCTGTAAAGGCGACCTTGTCAACAAGAGGATGGCCCACTAACGCTGGCCCGGCCTCTTTTCCTAGTCCGTTGACGAAATTGACGACGCCTGGGGGGAAGCCAGCCTCCTTGATAAGCTGGCCAAACACTAGAATGCTCAAGGGGGTCTGTTCCGCAGGCTTGAGGACCACGGTGTTGCCGCAAGCTAGCGCGGGGCCGAGCTTCCATGTCGCCATGGACAGAGGGTAGTTCCAGGGGATGATTTGCGCCACCACGCCGATAGGTTGCCGTAGGGTATAGGCGAACTTCTGGTGTGTAGTGTTAATAGTCTGCCCAAACGTCTTATCCGCCCAGCCTGCGTAGTATCGAATGACACTAATGGCTTCTGGGATGTCATTTTCAAGGGCCTCCTGGTACGTTTTTCCTAGATTCCATCAGATAATGTTAGGAGACAATATTACAATGCGATACACGCAATAGGTCATGAGTGATCCGTACCGTTGTCCCAGGCGTCAATGGTAGCAAAGAGTTCTTTCTTTTGCTCCATCAGGTCCGCCAGGCGGAACATCAGCACTCCGCGATCTGATGCAGGGAGAAGATTCCACGAAGGATGCTTCAGTGCCTTGTGGGCAGCGTTGACGGCTTTGTCAACATCATCGGCAGAGGCGGCTGCTACCGAAGCAATAAGACTCTCAGTTCTTCGACGAGAAATGTTAGAAGATGGTGATAAAGGAGACGTCAGGGCGGCTACATACGCAGGGTCAATTGACGTTATCGTCCCGCCGGTCGAAGACTCGACGAATTCATTGTTGATGAATAGGCCTGTTGGCTGAGAGTAGCGGACGCCGTTGGGGGCTTCGAGCTCTACGACCGGAGGCGCCATCGTGAGGGTTTCTAGTATCACGGGGTTCGTAAAGGTTCCGCTTCAGTAGATGGCGAGAGTCCAAACTGTTGAAGAGGTACGCGGTACTGGATGCTCAGAGCTATCTCCCATTCGGAGAGGAAATATCTATTCCCTGAGGTGATATACCCTATGAGCCGCTGCAATCAAGGAACTCGTCGGACACTCACAACCCCTCACACACACCCTACAAAATGGAAGGCGATTTCTAATTCGATTTCTGGATTGGGATGCGGGGTAGCGCGGGGCCACAGCATTGGCGTGCGCGTCCACACCTGCCCCGTCATTGCTGTGGGCCCGCGAAGACCTGCCACTTCAGAGATAGCCAGAGATAGCGCACTTTGATCTTGCCAACATGTGGGTGTGGCGGGGAGACTGACAGAGACGGTGCGCCACTCACAGCTTTCGCTGGGTGCAAAGCCGGACCCGAAAGCGGGGTGATGCTCCTGTCCGACTTAACTGTATTGGTTCTAGCGACACTGCGGAACAGATAGTCTTGCTGCTGATAAGTGCTCGCCCCTGTCTCCGAGGTCGCAGCCCTTAGTCACACTGCCCTGTTGATGCGCCTTATTCCTTGCCAAATGCTGTGTCTTCCGTGGTTAAGACCGTAGAAGCTACAGACGTTCCTATATCACATATGATCAATGTTATAATGACAGACATGGGTTTTTATACGCGTTTTATCTAACCCCGCCTAGACGCTTCCTCGTCCACCGCCCTAGGAATCTCTTCCTCAAGGCTCTCCCGCTCCGGCTTCCACCCAAACAGGGCCGTTGCTCTGCGGGCGTTTCCCCTAGCATTAGACCCAAAGAAGACAGACCCCCCTGGAAGCACCTTGTCCGACTCGGCCTTGGATAGCTCCTCTACCTCTTCGCTCTGAATGAGCCCTTTCTCCCGCGCGGCCCGGCTGACCCTGTCCGAAATTTCCGCGAAGCTCTGTGGAAACTTCTCATTAGCGACAATGTTAAACTGCTCGTGCCCAGAAATGACCTACCATTTCGCCCGCGCTGGCTAGGTAGATGCCATCGTCGTTCCACAGCGCGTCGTCTTGACGACCCTTGCTGGCCTCTAGCGCCAGCCCGGTGAATATCCGCGCAATGTCTGCTACGTGGATAGCTGACCATTGGTTGAGACCCTTGCCTGCTCGCACCACGTGGCCCTTTTCCAGGGTCACACGCGAGAGCGAGGGGATCTGGATGCTTCGCTGGTTGCCCGGACCCTCTCCCGTCCCGTAGATAATAGGGGGAAAGACGAGCGCCGTCTTGAGGGACGGGGCCGTTTTGCTCGCGTTCAGGACGTAGTTGTCCATCTCTCTCACAGGGTGCGCCTGGATCAGCGACCGTATGGCTCCGATTCCGTCAAGGTCATCGTAGACGGCTGAGGATTCACGGCCAACGTCATAAGAAGGTGACGACAAGTCCTCGATCGCAAGAGCACTGGCGCCAGAGATCTGGATCCAGTACGCTGTTGAGAGTGCCGTAATGTCAGCTGCTAGACGCGCAATGTCTCGAACAACAGGGGTAACTTACTTGGGCCGCTGCGCTTACTTACTCCGCGGTAGATGGCCTTCGCGCCGCCCATATGCTTGTTCGAAGCAGCATCTTCAAGGCCCGTTAGCACATCCGGTCGGTCAGGTTCTAAGCGCGGGTACACATTTACGCACTCAAAATAATAGACGCCTTGGACGCTTCTTCTTCCACGAGGTCGGCGTCGTCTAAACTTCCCACAACGGCCCGGGCCTTAGGGTAGAGTTTTGCGAGGCGCTCTGCGAACTGGCTGTCGCGAACGAGTGCTGTGACGCTCAGGCCAGGACGGCTGCAGGAAAGCTCCTTGAGAATTTGGCCGCCGACGTACCCGGAGGCGCCAGTTCTGGTCGTAGTCAGCCACCGGGAAAGGAAAGGGGGTCGGTCTTATCTTACAGAAAAATGGTAGTCATATCTACAGAGCAGCCAGGCTGATTAAAACTGTCGTGTTGAAATGTGAGAAGCAGGAGTTATCGACAGGCACAGGATGTTAGAGGACCACAGCAGTCGCCTTCTCACATGCTGTTATAGTGCATTATTTTTATGCAAGTCGCGGTCACTTGCCTAATACTAGGGAGCACACCAGCACGCTATTCCTAATTGGTCAGTTTCAGTTTGTCATTGTTTCGCGCTAACATTTAAGGCTAAAAAGAGCAAAAAGAACATACAACACCGGGGATTCGCTGGTCGTCACCGACCCAACTACTAGTCCAGCGCTTCGTGGTTTATGTTCAGGGGAGCGGACGGGACCCTCAGTTTTCCACGAGCTATGGTCGTATGTACCCCTCCCTAGGAGGGATTCACTGATATACTTAACTGTGAACAACCTTTTGCTGGTATTGTCGATGCTGCTGAGAATACTGCGCCTGAACTTTGTAAGGCTGCTGCCTAAACTGCTTTTTTAACTATAAGCTAGGCATAAAATTATCATATGCATAAGCATTAATACTTAGGGCTTCAGAGATATCGCCAGGCAGATAATCACGATGGCGAGAACTTAACCTGTGGCCAGTGGATGCTATGATCTTTACCTGAAGAAAGGAGTCACTGGGCGATCACAGCGACTCAGCTGTGATCTGAACAAAGACAACAGAATACTTAAGGAACGGTTATTACCTATTAGCTGGACACTTTTCTTTCCCACTCTCCAGCAGTCAATCAACATTCATCTTTGGAGATTCTTTACAAGTCTTGGACGCAACTGCCTGTTGGCGGCGTATGCAGGGATGCAACGCGGCGTACAGAGTAATGATTGGCAGCGCAAAAAGGTCCCTGCGCCTCATGCTCCCGCCTACATTACGGAGTACGCACGCGAGAGCCTTCCTATCTCTCTCCTCCTTCATTTCCCGGAGGAGCCCCTCCGAGATCGCTCGGAACGCCCCCCTTTGTCGGGACCTAGGGGTCAAAGCCCCCGACGCGCCAACACAAAAAGAATGGACCCCCTCTCCATCGTCGCCGCCTCATTCTCCATCGCCGGCGCCATCGCAAAGGCCTCCGTCGCCATCGTCGAATTCTCCCACCAAGCCAAGGACGCCTCGGAGGACCTCCACGGCGTGAGCCGGGAGCTCCAGGCCCTCCCGGCTGTCCTCGTCCCGCTCGCCCACAGCTTCTCGCGCGCGCCGCAGGGGGCGACGGCGCTGGCCGCGCTGGCGCCGCAGCTGGGGTCGTCGCTCGACGGGTGCGCGCTTACGGTCGCCAGGATCGACGCGGCCGTCGAGAAGTACAAGAAGGACGGGGCGTGGACGAGGACGAAGTGGGTTATGTTCGGGCGCGGGGATATGGAGAAGCTGAGGGGTAGTCTGGAGGCGTATAAACAGGCCCTGAGTCTGGGCCTGCACGTTGTTTTGATGTAGATGGATTTTATCTCTGGCCCCCTTGTCCCCGAACGTCGTATTTGTGCCCTGGTTATGTCTCTCTCCCTCTGGACTTTTCTAGACTAGGCTAGGTGGCTTACTCCCATCGTCTAGGACTGTGGAGGACAGCATTAAGGACGATACCGGCGCTATCCGAAGTGACACCGCGGCACTCAGGAACAACACGGCCGTGATCCAGGTCGACACAAAAGAGATACTCGCGCGCGTCATGAGCATCCGAAACGGAGAGAGACCTGTGGGTAACAGGACCACGCAGTGGGTCGATAGCATGGCCACTCTGTCGTCCTATGCAGAGTCCAGCTATCAGGAGACCATCGTCGAATCCGAGGATGATGAAAACACAGTCAACGGCAAAAATGCAGCCCTGGAAACGGTCCCCGAGTTCAGTCGCCTCGAGCTCTCGGATGGGGAGGAGCGGAACAGAAGAGCCGCGCGTGGCTCTGATTCCGATGTCGAGGGTTACAGCACACCGGAGGAAGTTCCACACGGGCAGAAGCCTGCCGAAACCGATGCCCCTGTCGGTGGTATCGCGGAGACACGTCTTGGGGGTGCTCGATTTGGGCCGCGGGGGAAAAGTGAAACCTCACTACAGGAAGAAGATATTCTGCTACATCCAATCTCTTAAACCGACTTTGTGCTTTCATGAATTAACTGTGCGTGATCGTCAATAGCTCGGCGGCTAGCTTCGAGTTGTTCCACGATGCTTCGCGAAGCCGATCGCTGGTACAATTCGTCTTCGTCAGTTGGTGATGGGATGTCCACTCGGGCGGACCCCGCTGCCATTACCAGCAACGAGGTTAGTCAGATTAACGCTTGAATCGTATCTTGCAGTCTGCCTTCATACCCGTACCGCACTAGTACTTATCGATCTCGGGCTGGTTCTCATACTGCATAGCTAAATTAGCAGGGGGGTTTAGGTAATGTCGGTATGCAAGATGGAAAGGCGTCGGAACGTATAGTGATAAACGCAACGGCGCGGCTCTTCGACGTGTCGCTATCCAGACTGCCGTTCAGCCACGCCACCTTCTCACGAAGGTAGGCCGTTTCATAGTGACCTTCCCTACCGGTCGCGTCGGTGTACCAAGCCCTAATCGTCTTGCAGTTCAGCGGCTCTTGGGAGCTGAGCCCGTCCGACAAGAGCGTCCCTCGTCCCGGCCGTGTCGCTGTCATCATCGTCGACGCAATAGCCGGTTTCCTTAGCACCTCCAACTAACAAATTCGTGGTTTCACGATGCTAGAGCTGGAGTCGCCCCATTTCTGTACTTCCACAGCCTGCTGCATTCCCACATCTTCGGTGCCCTAAGTCCCATTTCCGTGTAGGTGCCATCATTCACTTCCCCATCCGTTCCATCCGGCACTGCGTTGGCAGTAGGACTCAACGATGTCTCGACGCCGTCCGCCCTTTCACCTTCACTCTCCTCGACCTGAGCCTCCATGTTCATGAAGTCGCCCGCCCTAGGCTCACGGGTGAAGCTCGTCGTATGATCAAGGGGGAAAAACGTATCCAGGTAGTGCTGGTTCAGAAAATGTCCCGGCCCCGGGTTCACGAAGACATGGCCCATGAAACGGTTCTCGAAGCTGCTGTCCCTCGCATTTTGCGTTTGAGTAAAGTGTAACACACCGCATCTCGTCGCAATATCAAAGGCGTTGGCGTAATGTTCGATGTAAGGGATGGAGAGGTCGCGCCTCCGTTCCGCGGGTAAGTTCTTTTGGCGTGGGACTGCCGCGGTGGAGTTATGGTTGCGGTAGGGGTTACTGAAATGGTTCGCGAGACAGCCGAAGGTGTAGACTTCGAGATACTGGAGGATGTCTTGCGGGACCTCGTCCAGGAGCCAGTCTAGGATCATGCCGCCCTCGATGCCGCCTTGCGAGTGCAGGATTAAGACTACCTTCTTTATGCCCCGCTTATAGAGTGCCCTCTTCACTAGGACGTAGCAGTCCCGTACGTCGGATGTGGCATAGAGAAATGCCCGCTGAATTAAGCACTGGATCAGATCAAAGATGACACCGGTCCTAGTGCAGGTTAGATATGGTGCTTAGACTGCATAGAGCAAATCCAAGGCATACGTACGTCTTGTTATGCACGCCTACCACAGGGCGATGAAACGTGCGCGACAGTCGATCAATATTACTTTGAAGCCAGTTCCTCCTACAAAAAAAAGTTGAGCGTCAGTCAGTTATGAAATCGGAATATAGTAGAGTTCGACTGACCCTACGCATATCCCGTTGAGGAAGATCCAGTACTCGTCGTCATGCCGGGGCCACTGCTGAGAAAAGCTCTCTTCGGTGGGATTGAGACCACCTTCAGGAATTCCCCTGTTAAAATGGAGACAAATGAGGCCGTTAAGCGCTAATGCCGTGACGATGTATAAGATAAAGACTGGGACGGGTAGCAGACATGCCAAGCTTGGCACAGACACTAGAAAGGCCAGCTGGTAAATAAAGAGCAGGACATGGACTGCGATGTCGACGAGGTTAGCTGCGGACGGGTAGAGCTCGTCGAGTGATCCGGATGGCCATGGGAAAACTGGTAAGAAGATGAAGGGGATATAGAGAATGTTGCGGAAGAAGAGTCTGATGTCGAAGATGAAGAGAAGCCAGGGGGATCCTGTGCACGCCAGGGGCGCTTCTGTCGCTCCCCCAGTCTGCGAACGAAATATAACAGCATTTGCACGCATCGTGTTGGATTGAATCAGTATTTGCACACTACTTCGCCGAAATAACAACCGGTCGACTGCATGGCATATATAACGACAACAGCCCAATTATATAATCTGATTATTGCATTACACCAGTGCCTGGACAATAATAAGTTCAAGGGATAGTCCACTATCGTCAGTGTCGCTATGGACTTCGTATAGTTCATGACCTCTTCATGATGTCGTCCAACACTGTACTCCTTGACCAAGGGATGAGACGTGCCACTATGTTAATGTTGTGGGTGGAAGCTGAAGAGGCGGTCGACATACCAATGTGCTCTCGTTGAAATTTGACAGTTCGACCATGACGCCCTGGGATCTGGCAAGTGCGTCGATTGCCGCAAACAGCAGCGTTCTGCTTTTGGGGAGAAATAAGAGCGACGAGATGAATTGAACATGGTGAAAGTTGGACACACTTCAATCCTCCGTTGTCATCGACTCCTACTGATTGGGTACCTGCAAATAGCAGAACAACCTTCACATCCTCACCGATATGGATTGAACTTTCTAGATTTAAACGTCGCGCCACTTTGCCCATGAAAGCAAAGCGCCACCTGCCCCAACAGGCCGGTAGACTACGATTTTCCCTGCAGAAGTTAGGTGAAAATGGATACCGCGCCTTCGGGCCGGTCCCACTTGGATCCTCCGGCCATTTTCGTTGCCAGGGCCGAGTCGGGGTTCGTCTACTTTTATCATGACATATGTTGACCACGAATTGAATCGCGAAGAGGTCAGGTTAACAGGTCAAGTCTTTGCTCAACCGTGCAAGGAGATCGTCTATTAAACTGTCTTGACTACATACAACGCCACTTTCCCGTCTTGTACCTTCATAACGTTTAATAGCTCCCTTGTAAAGTTTCCACAACCATCATTTGGAATTACCCATGGATCTGCCCAGGCATTGCTGACCTTTTACTGATAAGAATTGCTCGTGATTGATATTCCTTTTAGATGTCAACTGAATACTGTCCCTTGCCTATATCTGTGCCCAATAATCGCATGCCGCAAAGTGTACTTGCGCCGCATGGCTGGTTCACAGGAAGCCATGTTTTATTATGGCGCCTACGACCTGTCCTCTGCCATTCCTCTCCGGGTGTAGGCATGTGACGCTCCCTTAAGTCTCGCATCCGTTCGGGATCGAAGTGCCTGTAAACAATGTACTTATAGCAGCGAGCCCCGGAAGACGCGTTGCCTATTCCTCTCTCAGAGTGCGAGTTGAGATATGTCACGAACGCCCCGGGGCGGGACGGTTATATCGTCTACTTCGCATGGCACGGGGAGAATCGACGGAAGTTTAAGTACTTCTACGACGATCTGATGTGGGTGCATGCGAAGAAACTCGTATTCTTTGGGGCCGGCAGCCTTGGAACCACCGAGATTCTGCTGCGGAGTAGGCAGTTTGGTCTCGGCATGAGCGACGACCTCGCCACGGAAATGAGTGGCAACGGTGACATGTTGGGCTTTTCGTGAGTTTTTCCTTGCTGCTTCTCAGAGCCTCGGAGGAACTTTGGCCAATGAGATGTGGATCAGCTACAACACTGACTATGATGTGAACTGTATGGCGCATCCTGATCCTACCCCCGACCGACCCGTGGGGCCTTGCATCACGGCAGTGCTCGACTTGCGAGAGCAGGAGAAGCCTCTGGAGGGATTCGGTGTTGAGGACTGCGCAGTACCTCTTGCTTTGAGACCCATTATGTTTCTGATACTCGAGTACCTACCAGACCCCGCCAAACCTACTTACGACTTGGTTCGCGGTGCGCAAAAACTGGTGTCCCGAGTCGCTGGTAGACTGCTTCGCCCGTGCTCTACTCTAAGCAGCATAGAAAAGACGGGAGTCTACCTAATCATGTCTCACGACAGTAAGTTCCCCAAGTGAACTTCGAAGCATAGCGCTCACACGGCGTTCATAGGCAGCCAGGGAAGCCTCACGCTGAGGAACGACAAACCCGTGCTCAGCTATTCCGGTGTGGGTCGCTCTAGATCTGTTTCTCGCATCCATAAGTTCCTGGAGGCTGCGACAGCTGCTGTTGGTGGCAACTTCATCGCCAACCCAGCGTGGAGTTTACTTGGCGCCCAAGAAATCACCGTCCATCCGATGTAAGCCTAATCAACCTCTCACGTGGTAGTGACACGTATTCTAAGCCTTGCCAGTGGCGGTGCTCGGATGAGTCCGAATGGCGCTGGTAGTAAGGGGGTTACGAGCCACATAGGTGAAGTATTCAAGGGGAACGGAACCAAGGTCCACGAGGGCCTGATTGTGTGCGACGGTTCTGTCGTCCCCGCGGCGCTGGGTGTGAACCCATTTGCCACTATTACCGCGATCGCCGAGAGATCAGTCGAACTTGTTGCGCGGAAGTTTGGCATCTCCATTGACTACGACACAAAGAATGGTGGGTAAGACACTATGCTCTCCAACAACTCGGAGCTAACAGCCACCAGGTATACTCAACTTATTCGGTAACCCAAAGGTCTCTCTGCCAAGAGACCAGGGTATGGAGACTTTGGCAACGGAAATCGCCAAGGCTGAAAATAGCGGCAACTCCGGAGTGGGATTCTCTGAGGTCATGACCGGTTTTATCCGCGCTGGACGAGACATAGGCGATTTCGAGGCCGCCACCAAGATCGCTCGTAGCAATGGAGAGTCTGCACGTTTCTTCCTCAGCGTCAAATCCTGGAACACCACAGAATGTAAGTATATCGATCAATACCCACTCGGAGAGTCGTGGTGTGCTAATACCTCTTCAAGTCGTTACCAACAGCCTCCACTCGGCCAATTTGACCGGTACTTTCTGCTGCTCCTCACTCGGGGGCGTATTTATTGTCCACCGGGGCACATTCCAACTATTCAACAGGGATTCTCGAGAGCCTGATACCGCTAACCTAACCTACAATTTCGACATGGTATCTCCCAGAGGCTTCAAGCTCCGCTTCAACGGCTTCAAGGTCGTCAACACGGGCGCTTGCTTCAACCCTTGGGAGATGTGGAAACAGACAAGTGCGCTGTATGTTACCATTACAGACGCGGAGGCCAATGTCGTAGGGCGCGGCACGCTTCACATTAAGCCCTCGGATTTGGTCCAACAGCTCAAGACCTTCGACACGACGGGGAAAACTGCCTGGGGGGGTTGACGTCCGCTGTCAACTTCTTTACCTTCTTCGCGAAGTCGATCGCCACTCCGTTCTTCTCATCTATGGGCCGCCTCCAGTGGCCAAGTATAGGAGTGGACAGCGATTTCAGAGCAACCACACCGTCCCAGTCGATCTCGCTCGAGGTGCCTGACGGGGTCAAGACTACAATGCTCATGTGGAACCCCATCTATCCGGCGGGGACAGAGACAGTTGATCCGGCACCAGCCATCCTTTTCGTTCCCGGCGCAGCGATTGATCATACCATTTTCGCCCTTCCTACGATCGAGGTGAATGCCATTACCTACTTCCGCGAATCCGGTTACAGGGCCTACTGCGTCACGCACAGAGTCGGCCGCACTTCTGTATCCCAAGAGGGATACACTCCGTAAGACGTGCGGCGGGACATCTACGCCGCGCTGGCGCACATCCGCAAGACATCCTATGTCAGAGGCGGCGACGACGGCCAGAAGGTTTACGTGGTCGCCCACCGCGTCGGTTCCATCGCTCTTGCATGCGGCCTTCTCGACGGCATAATTCCTGGTGGGTGGATCAGAGGTATTACCTGCTCGATGGTCTTTATGCACCCCAAGTTTGGCATAGTCAACCATATCATGTCCCGGTTCCCGGTATCTGTCTACAGCAAGTTCGTCGGTTCCTACTGGGATTGCAGCAGTAGTCGGAACGACACATACGTGCAGCAGGTCATAAATCAGCTGTTACGTCTCTATCCCGCAGGCCCGCCTCGCGAGTCGTGCAGCTCAGTTGTCTGTCGTAGGAGCTCACTCGTATTTGGCCGGTGAGTTTACCAATATTCAACACAGCTAAGGCGGCTTCGTGCTAATAGTGTCCTCGACGATAGGCTTTAGACTCACAAGAATATCAATGAAGCAACTCACAGGAACCTGGAACGATTCCTCGGGGGCACCTCAATGCGATCACTTGGATGGCTCACGACTTGTGGTTCTTTAGGTCACGTAGCGACTAATGAACCCGCGTACACCAATCTTGTTGCACCGGAGAACATGCAACGACTGAAGGGCATTCCCATCCTGTTTCTGTCAGGTACCGGAAACATGGTCTTCACCTCAGAGAGCACTGACACCTCCTACACTACCCTCGGCAATCTCTTTGGAAAGCAGAACTATGAAAGGGAGGTCTTTTTTGGCAAGGGACACTTGGACGCCCGGATGAGCGCGGATGCATATCGGGATGTCTATCCTAGGGTGAGGCGTCATATTGATGAGATTATGATGGCCAAATGAAGTCGTCTGTGTCCTGGTAGGATGAGACTGCTTCTAGGGGTGGCGGCCCTGATTCCGTGAATAATCAGGAGTCAATCTAGGTTTATCTAACTATAAAATTCGTCGTTGTCGGCCAAGAGAGTTAATATAATTTTGTTTATAGAATCTTGGTGCTAACGCCAGGTTCTAGCCAAACGACGTTATCGAGTCCTTCCTCCTCGAATGCCTTCCTCAGCTCAGGGCCCTTTTGCATGAAATGGCCCCACGACTCGAAGTGTATGGGGACCACGATATCGGCCTTGATGTCGCGAGCCAGGCGGGCAGCCTGCTTGCCATCCATAGTTATCTGCACCGGCGGATCGGCAATCGGGGCGTGGGCGTCACCGAGGTTCATCACGGCGACGCTGATATGGAACATGTCGCGGAGCTTGCTCAGCTCCTCCACGTAGACCGTGTCTCCGGAGAAGTAGATGGCGTTGGGGAGGCCGTCCGTCTCGCCGAAGGACGGGCTGGTGAGCACGAAACCGGTGCATTCGCCCCCAGGGAGGTGCTGGCAGGGCGTCGCGGTCACTCGGACGGGTATGCCGGCAAAGGTGGCATCGACTGTCTGCCAGGGGCGAAGGCCGCGCACGCCGCGTCGGGGAGAAAGCTTCGAGGCCCCGTCCATGGTCGTGAATACGATACGGCCGTCTAGTAGCTGGCGGCCGTAGCTGTCGAGATTGTCCGGGTGATCTTCGTGGCTAAGTAGGATGGCGTCGATAACAGGCAGGTCTTCCAACCTCAGAGCGGGTGTCTCGGTAACCTTCAGTTTCAGTCCCCCCTGCACCTCGAATTCTGTCCCAGCAGGTGAGAAGAACGGGTCAGTCAACAGGGTAATGCCATCAAGCTCCAGAATGGCAGTAGCCGTGCCGACATGGGTAATGCTCAAGGTGCTCTTGAATGTGGAAGAAAACATGGTGACGTTACAACAGAAGGTTATTCAAGGATATGAAAGACCTGAGTGTTGAAGGGAGTGCTGAGTTGGAGTGTAGCTAATATAGAAGAGTTCAAAGACAAAACGGATCATCCTCTTAATAAATCAAGTGCATTTTTGTAGTAGTTGTGGTAAGGCTCGGGGAATAACATGTCAGCTTCTTGGCGGCTAAAACTTCCTGATTAATTCTAGCCAGTGATCACAATGACCTGATGCAAGTCACATATCCACAAATCTCAAGCGTTGCTGACATCCAGAACAACAGAAAAGGGCTAGTCACTACATCATTGCCAATGATTCGATTTCAGAATTCTGATGACCAATCATTCGTCTAAGCGAGGGGAAAAAATTCTCATGTCGACTGTAGAAGCATTATCAAGATGGAGAGAAATCACTTCTAAGAGCAGGGGTGGCGACGAATTTGGGTAAGGATAGCCTCGAAGGCGGGACACCTTGGCTGACCAATCAGGGCAGGCGGCCCCATGAGTTGCGCCGAATTCTTGGCGGGTTATTGTGCCAGATTGAGTTAGACGGAGTCGTGGACACTGGTTCGGGCCCACAGGTTTGCCGGCCGGTCTGTCCGATATTTGAATTAGCCCATCCCACTATCCCGGCTGCCGGGTCTCACTGAGACCACCTACAACTTCATCTGCTTAAAATCCTCAAAATGTTTCTCTCTCCATCGATTCTCTACTATACGGCTTCTGCGTTGAATGCCGTCTCTATTCCTGGGCATATCCAGTTCGGATTTCAGGCCGTCGACCCGGCGGTCGAGCTTATTCCCGACACAGCCCAGCATGCTGTAGGCAAAGCAACGGCCACCACAGCATGGGACATGGTGAATGGCATGTTGGCTTCTCTGGGTAAGTGCTCTTGGCTAATCTGATTCTGGTACTACATTAAATAGTATATCCCAACATGGTGCAACAGCTCTCCTTAACTACCAATGGGCTAGGACGGGGGGCCCCGCGACCACGGAGCAGAAGTTGATCGTTTGGACCACGGCTCTTCTGGGGTCCTATGTGGGGACGCGATACTTCAAGGTGAAATCCTATGCTGGCCTAGGATGCCTTTGGGTTGCCCCCTGGTTGAGCGCTGCTGCCACACTTTGGCAGAACAACAGCATCTAATCCTTATGCTGCCTGCACGCCTTGTAGTCTGGATGTAGCGTCCACATCTGCGAAGTCATTGAATGTCTTCCCCACGCACTCCTCAAAAAGTTATTGTGGAGGAGGCCCGGGGACAAGCGTTGTTCAAATTGGGGAATTCTCCCACCAGCCTCCACAAATGCCGGACTGGGGAGTGTCACCACCAGGGTTATGCACTATTCAAATGAGGAAAATTTCCCACCGGCCCCGCAGATGCTGGACTGGTGAACTCACACGCGTAATGCGCTATTCGAAGTAGGAAAGCTCACTCGTGAGCTTTCGATATGATATTATACTACTCTCTACCTGAAGGACAAGCTATTCTTATCCGCCGTCACCCACACCGCCCCAACGGTTATAACTTCTGGTCACCACCACAGCCAGTTTTACTACAAGTCTGCAGTGAATTTCGCAATTTCGCACTCCGATACTTCACGCGCCTTTTCGCCGGCAAGGACGGATTCTCACGGGCGGTATACTTCAACCTAGTAAGTGATATTCTCGAACTGTTACTTCTACTCCTAGATGGGCTCCGGTGGCCCAAAAATGTAGAGGTGGAGACCGAGATCATCGTGCTCTCGAAACTTTCCGCCTTCTAGGCCTGCCGAGGAGGTTTAAATTCGTAGCTGGTTGTGGCGTGATTTTCAGTCATTTCCTTTTCCTTTTTTCTTTTTCAATCTGATATCCTGGGGTCATGGGGACGCTGATTTTTCAGGATGTAAGACGTAGGATATGGCATGGGCCAAGTGAAGACACACCGTCTTGCTTTTAGCTGTTATTCCTGAGGTAAGCAACAAGACCCTGTATCTAAGCTATAGGCGATATGCTGCGACGCGTGCGCCTCGTCGCCGACATTGTACATATGATTCTGCTTCGTAGTTTATGTTCAGGGGAGCGGGCAGGACCCTCAGATTTCCACGAGCTATAATCGTATGTACTTGTTCTACGAACACAATGCACTGATATAATTAGCTGTGAAAGACCGAGTCCCATGCCACGCGTTTGGGCTACATTGGCACTCTATTCTTTTACACCTAAGGTCTCAGTAAATCCCATACTTGTAATATGCTGGATTAACGTAGCACCTCATACACATGCTGCCCTACTCGGCACTTCCCAATTTGCGAGACAAATGCATTGCCGTGTAGCCCGGCTGTGAGCTTGCACCCTACCTTGCGCGTAGAATGCCCTCTAGGGTGTCGAGTAGAATATCGGCTGCGCTTATGTGTTACCATGCAAAGCTCCGTACAAGTCACCAGGGAATTTTAGTCCACGTACCGTGCTGCTTCTGGAAGATGAGCATGGGCCGCAGCCGGATGCTATTATCACCGCTACCGCCCATGTTAACCCCCTTCTGGAGTGCTAGCCTCAGAACCTCGTCTCGGCGGGGACTATCCCAGGCGATGAATGTGCCCCTATCCTTGCCCCTAAGGTTCTTGATCTCTTCGGGGTAGAGTTGAGCAAGCTTCTCCAGGCTGCGGTACAGGTAACCGCCGACGTTAGCTGTCTTCTCAACCAGCCCGTGCTGCTGGATTTCTCCGAAGATTGCCTTAAAGAGGAGGGCGCGGGCTGGGTCGCCCATCCAAGTGTTGAACTGCCGGTAAGGCCTGTCCGGCCGTAGGGACTTGTCCTTGTAGTAGAAGCCAGCAGCCTGTGCCTTCTTCGAAAAGCTGACCATATCAGGAGGGGAGGGGAGATCCCAATGTTCATGGGCCCAGAGCTTCCCAGTTGCTCCCATACCGGTCTGGACTTCATCCACGATCATGAGAATATTCCTCCTGCTCGTAAGCTCCCGCAGACGACGGAAGAAGGAGGGTGAGGCGTGGTTGTCGCCTCCTTCGGACTGGACGGGCTCAATAACCGTGGCGACAACGGGGTTATGGAAATTGTCGATCATCTCTTCGGTTTTGTGCAGACAACGCTCCTCCTCCGCCATGTTGTAGGCAACATTCTCATCCAGTGGGTATCTGAGACGTGGGAACGGGGCCGTAGGCCAGTCGAATGCCGGAATGTCGAGCTTGTGCAAGGCCTTGCTGTGAGTGGTCGAAAGGCTTCCAAACAGCCTGCCGTGGAATCCACCAGAGAAGGACAAGATCGAGTATTTCGGCGCACCTGGGGCCTGGTTCTTCATGACCGAGTCAAGGTCCTCCTTCGTGAAGTCCTTGCCACCACGCTCCCGCGTCAGACGCCAAATGAATGCGGCTTTGTAGGCAGTTTCGTTGGCATCGGACCCCGTCATTGACGTGAACACCTGGTCCATGCCCTTTGGTGCTGCGCGCAAAAGTCCGGTGGAAAGGATCTCGGCCCAGTCGGGCGGTGGAAACACTCCTAGTGCTGGCCGGTTGATGATGGCATTGACCATCTCGGGAGAGGCAGCAGCAGCAGCGAGGGCTGGGTTGTTGTATCCCAACGGGATAGACGAGATTTGAGCGAAGCTGTATCCCAGTTAGTTAAAATGACTTCAGTTTTATTTTTTCGGGGTGGTATGCATACACATCTAGGATGTTGTTGCCGTCGCCGTCAACAAGACTATTGAGAAGGTTAGCTCGCGACCTTGTCTCACTTTGATTGCTTCGGGGCGAGACGCACTAGTTCCCCATGCTCTTTCTGTAGTCAACGATCATTTTCAGACTTCGTGTGTCGAAAACATTGTCCAGCTCCTTTACCATCTCCTGAGTTCGAGGTCCGAGAGTGCTGGTCCTCATGCTGGGCCTGGCCGGCTCGCCATCGATGCTGCTAATACGATAGGTGGTACTGCTGAATGCCCTCGCCCCGCATCCTGCCCCCCTCGCCCTCATAGCAATGGCGAATCGAGTGCTTGGAGAGAGCATATCTCGCGTGGCTAATGATAGTTACTCTCTAGACGTCGCACGATTGAGGGATGAATGGTCGGCTTTTGAGAACCATCAAGGCACAAGCAGAGAGGACGGACTTGAATACCATGATCTTAACCAACAAGCCTCCCCCCGTTGAGCACTGGTCTCTGTGGCGTCCGTCGCTCCATCCTGGTTATTATTACCTACGAAACCTACGAATTGGGAACCACGCTTTTCTCTCGGGGTTCCTGAACGCGCTAGCCCGCCCTTCTCCGGTTTCAGGAACATGGTCTCCTTAGAGGCTCTGGCATCAGAGCCCCACAGCCCCGATTACGTACGTCCGCAGCCCACCAAAGGTCGGGAAGACCTGCCGGTTTGAGGTGCGGGGGCGCATGCCGTTTGTTGGACCCGCTTTTCCACTCTGTACAGTCCAGCACCCTAAAGCCATTGTTCTAAGTCAGGGTGTGCGCAATGGGTTACGGGCGGAGTCATTCCAAAGAGTACAGCTCATCCCGTCCTGTACCCAACCTTGACTCTTCGTGAACGTAACTTCTGACTAAATGCGTTATACGACCCGAATTGGGACTAGCCTCTTCACTGCGGAAGCTTCGTGAAGCCACTCTAGCTGTCGGTTCTGGCAGACCGCCAGTAATTGCTGACGCTTAGGAGTAATGAGAGGGAGCGTAGACTCCGCACAAGGAAGTCTCGGTGTGGTGGTTTTCGAAATAGACACCGAAGGTTCTTCGCTCGCCTTCGCCTTAAACTTGACTTTACAGCAGTGCGTGGGGAAAGGTGTCGGTTTGGACTGGGACATACACTCTCGGACTAAGTTATTGAAACTTTAAGATCCGGTGAAGCATCATCTCACCATAAAACCATACACAATCGTGTGAGTATAAAATTTACGTGTGGGAGAAAGGTGTAGCCGATGTTGCGGCGAGCAAAGTGTATCTTAAATATCGAAGAGACCAGGGCGACCATGGAAGCAGGAAACGCCGGTGAAATGGGCTTGGACATTCTTATTTATTTTTGAATTGTTTTGCACATGCTATCCTACGGAGTCGGTAGTGCTTGTTAGCATCCCGCATTCTTCAGGAGCTCCACCAGCTTGTCCCGGTCACCGCCCTCAAGGAGAGCAAAAGGCTTCCTCAGCCCACCCGCCTTAAACCCCCGGATCTCCATGCCAGTCTTCACAGCCGCCGCATAGTTATGGCTCTCCAGGAAGTTGCAGACGGGCCAGATCTTGGCCCACAGCTCCCGGCCCTTCTTGAGGTCTTGCTTCACCACAATGGCGTCCCAGAGCTCCACCGACAGCTCCGGGATGACATTGGTCGCTCCCCAGATCGTCCCCTTCGCGCCGGCGGCCAAACCGTAGAAGGTGAGGGTGTCCCACCCGTTGAAGGCAGTGATACGGCTGTTATGGGCGGAGTTGAAGAGGAGCTCAGTGAGAGCGGGGCCGTTGCCGGACGTGTCCTTGAGGTACTGCACTCCCACCTCGGAGAGGCCGGCAATTTCGTTCGGAGACAGGCTAACCCCGGTCGCGGAGGGGATGTTGTAATAGACAATGGGCAGCCCGCTCGCGGTGTGGATCTCGCGCAGCATCTCGCGCAGCTGCTTCACGTTGGGGGCGTCATAGAAGGGCGGCACGACCATGATGGCAGCGGCGCCGGCCTGCGCGGCGTGCTTGGCGAGGTCGATGCATCGGCTGGTGGAGAGGTCTCCTGTTCCCGCAATTACGGGGACTCGGCCTGCCGCGGACTTGACGCAGATCTCGGTGACGGTCTTGCGCTCCTCTGTTGAGAGAGCGGTGAATTCACCCGTGCTGCCCCCAGGGACGAGACCGTGGACGCCGATCTTGATTAGACGGTTGATGTGGGCGTCCAGGGCGGTGGCGTCGATGGAGCCGTCGTCCTGGAAGGGGGTGGGCAGGGCCACCATGACACCGTGTAGCTCACCAGGCATGATGGTAGTGTCGCGGCGAAGAGGGGTATGTGTTGCCAAGCAAGGAGGTAGCGTCTAAGCAGAATGTGAGAATGTAGTTAGATCAGAGAGGGCTTTGGTTTAGATGTGATTCTTTGGTCAAACAAGCTAGTATATTCTGTTATGTTGAAGTATTGCAGGGTCTAAATCGTCTCTTATATTCTCAGGTGCCATAGTGCGCGCTGACCCTCCCCAAGCCCCTCGTTGACGTATCGATCTTTAGATAGGGAAGCGCCTCCCGGCATAATGAGCAAGCCGGATTCAGAAGACCGAACAAATCGGGCAGATGCCCACGCGATTGGCAGAGGTGGATCGCGCCTCTTGGCTGTGGGGGGTCCTGCTCGGGAAAGCCTGCTAATTCAGAGAACGACGCGGGGAGCTCAAGCTTGGGAGAGGAAAGTGGGGCTTGCAGGAGAAACATTGCCCTCCGGGTTCGGTGGCAAGGCGACAATAACCACCCAATCCGCTCTCGCTTCCAAATCGGTATGCGACCCACCAACGGGTTTGTCAGGGCGGAGGAATTAGTGGTCGTTTGGTTCCACTCCCCGAGCGGCCGGGCGGCGATGGTTCGGGGATGTATCTATCGTGCAGTCGTGCGGTCGCGAACCCGATGTTCCAAATCCGGGGCGTGTGTGAGTGGCGGAGTACTTCAATGGGTCCCTTGCTCTGAACCGTCCGGGCCTCGTCTAATTACAACTTTCCAATTTGATACCAACACGCTCTTTCTTTGCAGTAACCATGGCGCTTTCTAGAGCCACCGGACGTGTCCGGCCACGGTCACTCGTCAAGCTACCAGCCACCATCCCGCGGCATAGTCACTCGTCAGCCATGCGCCCTTGGCCGACGTCACACGCAAAGATCGCGGACCCCTTTCCCACCCACAACTTCATCGGCAACAAGTTCACGCCCTCCGCCGCCACGAAATGGATCGACGTCCATGATCCGGCAACCAACAACACCGTCACCCGGGTCCCTGAATCCACAGATGACGAGCTGCGCGAAGCGGTCAAAAACGCAGAGGCGGCCTTCCCGGGATGGAAGAACACGAGCATCATGCGCAGACAGCAGATAATGTTCAACTACGTGCGCCTTATCCGTGAGAACTGGGACCGGCTCGCTGCTTCCATCACACTTGAGCAGGGCAAGACCCTTGAGGATGCCCGTGGCGATGTGCTCCGTGGTCTGCAGGTTGCTGAGACTGCCTGCGGAATCACTACCCAAATGACTGGGGAGGTGCTAGAGGTGGCCAAGGATATGGAGACCCGGAGCTACCGTGAGCCGTTGGGCGTCGTTGCCGCCATTTGCCCCTTCAGTGAGTGCAGCCCATATACTGGGGCCAGGACACACGAATAGGGGAACATACTGACTTGGCCTAGACTTTCCTGCTATGATCCCGCTATGGTCTATTCCTATCGCCACCATTACTGGAAATACTATGGTTGTAAAGCCGTCAGAGAGGGATCCCGGTGCGGCCATGATCCTGGCCGAGCTGGCGATGGAAGCAGGATTTCCAGAGGGCGTGATCAACATCATCCATGGCACTCACCGTGCGGTCAACTTCATTCTCGACGAGCCAGCCATAAAGGCTATCAGCTTTGTTGGTGGCAACAAGGCGGGAGAGTACATCTACTCTCGCGGTTCCGCCAATGGCAAGCGTGTCCAGGCCAACCTCGGCGCCAAGAACCACGCCGTCGTCCTCCCCGACTGCAACCGGAAGAGCACGATCAACGCCATCGCCGGCGCCGCTTTCGGTGCGGCGGGCCAGCGTTGCATGGCCTTGAGCACCGTCGTTCTCGTCGGCGAGGATCCCAAGGAGTGGGTGGACGACCTGGTGGCGTCGGCCAAAGCGCTAAAGACGGACGGCGGGTTCGAAAAGGGCGCGGACCTGGGCCCTGTCATTAGCCCGCAGTCAAAGGCCCGCATCGAGGGCCTCGTCGCTTTTGCCAGGGAGGAGGGCGCGACGATTGCGCTCGACGGGCGTAACTATAAGCCTGCCAAGTACCCGGCTGGGAATTTCATCGCACCAACCATCATCACCGACGTCACCCCGTCCATGAAGGTCTACAAGGAGGAGGTCTTCGGACCCGTTCTGCTCGTCCTCACGGCGCCCACTCTGGAGGAGGCGACGAAGTTGGTCAACCAGAACGAGTACGGCAATGGCGTGGCGATCTTCACCAACTCTGGCAGCAAGGCCTCCTGGTTCCGGAAGAACATCGAGGCGGGCCAGGTTGGCGTTAATGTCCCGATCCCTGTCCCGCTGCCGATGTTCAGCTTCACGGGCAACAAGAAGAGTGTGGCTGGCGGGGGCATGAGCACCTTTTACGGGAAGCCCGGTCTGAACTTCTATACCCAGACGAAGACGGTCACCAGTCTGTGGAAGGATGACAGTAGTGGCGAGTCCGTCAAGGCCGTAAACATGCCGACGCAGAGCTAAAAGCATGCGGCCGGACGCCCTGATGCTCTGTAGTATGGATTAGTATTACTAGTTTTAGAGCTCAAATGCGTTGCAAAATTAAAAGCAAAATCGGCTTTAGTATCCAGAGCTTGCGTTTTTTTCCCTCTTGTCAGCGAAGTTCTTCGACCAACGAGTTTATGGCGAGACGATTATATAGCATGGCAGGAAACATGTCCATTGCATGTTCCAAAAAGCAGCTGTATGCCCACTGCTGACTTTGCACCAATCCTGTAAGACGATGTCCTATTACCGTGTGGCGGTAAGTTTTATCTCGGGGACAGAAACGATATATCAAGAATCCATTTAACGTATATCGCAAGGTCCCGTGGTCTCATTCACAACTTTGCTTTGGCAGTCCTGCCGCGGGTGAAGTCCTTCGCCAGCTCAACCGCATACTCCGCGCATCCATACGATCCCTGATAGCCCCAGCCTGCATGTCCGTAATTGTGCACAACCAGAGTTCCATCCCCAAAGATGTTCAAATCTGCTTCCACCCTCACCCCGCCCTCCCTCCAAGGCCGGAGACCGACGCCGGATCGGATGACGTTGATACCCTCTAAGCCATTCCCCCTCGCCAGGCTCGGCCTGAGAGCCACACACCTTTTTATGATACGCCTCTCAGTCTCCGGATCAGGGTTGGGGTCCCAATTTCCCTTTTGATAAGTCCCGCCGAGGACGGTGCCACCTCCGGCCGCACGGGTCATTAGATAGGATACCTCCTCCGGGCCATCGTCCGTCCCTGAAATGTTGTACATGGGCTCTGATTCGTTCTCGACGAGAACAATCTGTCCACGGATCGGAGCCATCGACGAATCGGCAACACCCCCGAGCTGCCTTGAGCCGAGGCCGGACGCGTTAACCACAATGTCCGCCGGCTTCCCGGAGTGGTGCATGGCCTTCAGGTCGCGGATGTCAGAGACGCGGCCGCGCCGGAAGTTGACGCCCCGCTTCCGGCACTGGCCCACCAGCCACGGGAGGTAAATGGCGGTGTTGATGCATAACCCCGTGTACTCGCAGCCGGAGTGGACACCCTGGGGCAGCTCGTGCTGCTCCAACTCGCGGAAATCCACAAACAGCCGGCTGTACCAGGGGGTGGTGCTGAAGAGGGAGTCGAAAGAAGCGCCGCCCTTTTCGACTTCTTCCTTTCTTCGATAAATTCGGCTTCCTATCCGTTGGTTAGACTAACTGATCGAGGATAGGAACAGGGAGCCGGAGGAGAAACGAACGTTGAAAGTGAATACCGGCCTCAGGTACACTCGCAGCAAGCCGCGACATCTCGGGCCACGAACGCTCCTCCCATCGCCGGCCCGACTCCTTAGAAAGGCTACATAATTTTAGCCTCTCAAAGTCTCTGAAATCTATAAATCTACACTTTACTTACGGCTGGAAGTTGGCTCCCGCCCATGGAGATGCGTATTCGATGCTGTAATCGCCGGGCATATGTTTGGCAATTACAGTCACCGAATTCGTCGGGTCTTGAGCCAGCAGCAGGGCTGTGGTCAAACCCGACACACCGGCACTAAAAGTGTAAGCAAATCAAGAGGCTCCTTTGCGCCGGGGGTGATCCCTACCCTAGAACGACAATAGTAGCTTCCATGGCGGCTCTCGCAATGGTGGGTGCTGGTCTTGCTTGAAAATCACGCCTAGAACCCTGACATTCCTCATAAGCGTTAAGGTACCAAAAAGCGGCGTCCAGCGTTGTTTTCTGGCCTGGATATCAGATCGGCGTGCCCCGCCTCCTCAGACAGAACCAACGAATCACGTTTCAGCGGGATGGCCTTCCTGGAAGCTGGAACCATTGCCGAAAGCGTACCTTGTGGGGCGCCACTCGCCTTCCCGAACGGTGTAAGACCCTGAGAGCAATCGATAATGCGGCAACGGCAGGCTTAGCTGGAGGGCGGGGTTGGCTGGTAGGTTTGCTATATTCGGGAAGAAGAGCATTTCCCCTTTGAGGATTGTGGCCCTTGCACTTTGAATTACGTAGCAGGCTGAATAACGCGCAATTCTTTACGAGCGATAACTCGCTTGAAAGAGGAGACGCTATACCTCACGCAGCACCCCTCAGGTCGCTTCCTCTTTTGGAAGGGTATTACGAAATCACTGAACCTCGGGCTCCCTCTCGGGGGTGACTGGTATTCGCTACAAGTGTTCTCAGTGGGGATATCAAGGCATGCTGATCGGTTTCAGGAGAGACATGCCGGGACTTGAAACTATTACATTCATTTGTGCCCGTTACCATTATGCGTGTCTGCAGTCATGCCAATGTGGCCTGCACCATCATGTCTGGCCAGCTAAAGGTAAAATCCCCACTCTGCCTCCGCTGCTCCCACACCGTCTTAACAACAGAGCTCGGCTCTGACGTCTCGATGAAAACGCCGTGCCCATCCATCGCCCCAAGACACTCCACCGCCCGCTCCTGCAGCTCGTGCGTCACCGCCTCGCAGGCCGCAATGAAAACTGCCCAGCCAACGCTAATGGAGAAGTCTTGGTCATAATTCCCTATCTCGATGTACGGCTGGATGTAGTCGAGTGTCTTCTTGACGCGATCCTGCAGCATCATGGCGCTCATGTTGTAGACCCTCCTGTAGAAGTAGATGATGACGGCCTCGTGTATGGCGAGGACTAGCAGCTTGTTGTCGGGCTTGTCGTAGAAGGGTGTTTCTTCTGTCACTAGAGAGTCTGGTCTCTCTGGCCCCTCCGGTACTCCTGATTCCTGCATCTTCCAGGACCATATTTGTTGCTCCAGTGTTCGGATGTGCTGCGTGAGTGCTATGGATTTGGCGGGATCGGTAAGGGCGGCGGCGTCGAGCTGTGGCTTCTCGTTGACGAGGCTTATGGTCTGCGAGTGAAGGGTCATGAGGGACTCGGGTATTCCGTATATATCCGGGTACAGAGTAAGTGCCCAATGCCCCGACACGTCGAGATGGATATCGTAATAGCCGACGTCGTCTGGCTTATCGCGGAGGGTGTCAAGGTCGCCGAGCCTATTCTCATTTACGTGAAACCCGCTCGGTATCGCCATTGCCATGGTGCTCTGATCGCTGTGGTCTGACCCTGGGGGGACGCTTGGCTGGGGGAGGGAGGGGATATTCGTGCTCTCCATTAGGACTCGGAGGTGTGTGTACATGTGGTGTAGAACCCGGAGTCCAAGGGACTTTCTGGATGGGAATCCTCGGAGCCGGATGACATGCTCGGCGTCTAGCAATATCCTCTTGACGGCTCGCGCCCCATCAAAGTACATCTAGGATCAGAATGTTTTAATATGTGGCGCTCGATGGGGTGAGGACTGTAGGAGACTCACCGAAACGAAGCAAACCCCTAACATGGCCATCAACAGCTCCGTGTACTCCGCCCGCTTGGTCCCCTCAACCTCAGTAGCCAGTGCCTTCTTGAGGTGCTTCTGGGCCTCGTGCCGATGGTTGACTGCAACTTCCCGCCACCGCGATGATTGTTGTGAGTCGTTAGCTGTAGACCTGTGGAGATGGTAGGCACCTTTGGCAAGAAGGGAGCAAAGAATGCCGAGACGTGTATGTGAGGTGGTGTTCCAGAGGGAGAGCTCAGCAAAGGTCTCGAGCGCCCGGGGGAGTATAAGTTTCCTCCATGGCGACAGTCGTGTGGACGAAGCTCTTGGGCCGCCCAGGACCTCTGCTCGGAGATACCGAATCAGCTCGGCCGCATGTGCTGGCAAGGCGCTGCCTCCGTTGGCATCTGTAGGAGCAGGGACGCTGCGTGGAATGGTCTCTAGGCGGTATTCGTCCTCGGCGTTTTCGATGGCTGTTGGGTCCTGGCTATCGACGGATGAGTAGTAATGTGAAGTCTCGAGATCATTTACGCCTGGTCCGTCTAATAATAACGGACCCGGTGAAAGAACGGGTGGCAGTGCAGCATTCATGGTGAAGTTGTCAAAAGAGAAAGGGCCAGGCGAGCTCGCGCAGAACTGCGACCCCAGCCGTATCCAGTCTTCAATGTCGACAGCAAGGTCAGTAGAGAACGTGTTGTCAGGGCCTTCATCTAGAGTATCCAACGATTGCACGGCCTCCAACTGGGTTTGGCCAGAATTTCCGTTCTCCTGCGAGTGATCGGCCGGAGCGCTTGTCATATTTCCGCCGTCACGGTGCTCCGCAAGCTCAGACTGGCCCGGCTGAGGCGGCGGAAAACGAGAATCAAACGTCTGCTCACAGTCGCTTGGGTCATCGAAAGCTCTAAAGACACCGAACGGACCGACCGAGCGATACCCGCCGGGATAGTTGGCAAACGAGTCGCTGTCGAGGTCGAGCAGCGTGCGCCCTGCGGACTGGTTCCCAAGGCTCCCCACCAGCTCCAGGCTCATGGAGCTGCGGGCCCTCTCGGAGAACAGGGGGTACCTGTACGCGCTGCGCTCTTCCCTGTGGGCCGGGTCCGGGTTGGCGGTCTGCTCGGCCATCCAGACCAGGCGCGGGGCGTATCCCTCGCAGGGGATGTTCCCGCGGCGGCATGTGGAGCACTTTGGCTTGGCCTCGTCGCATTTGAGGTGGCGGTTGCGGCAGGTACGGCAGCCCGTGAAGGTCCGCGACCGCGATTCCTCGTTTGGCTGCCTCCCCGGCCTCCCTCTGCTGGAGGGACGCCTCGTACCGCCGGGAAGCATTTTTGGCGAAAAGGCGAAGGTGAGAGGGGGCGACGGCGAGGGGGGCAAGCTTTCGCGAGAGATGAGACGAGACAATTAAACTCGGCTACAGAAAGAGTAGGAAGGTCCAGATATCACTTCCGGGGTCTGCGACCCTATCTGGGAGTTTGGAGATAATGCGACGCCGCCCCCGCATGCGGCACTCTTGTGGAGAGTGGGGCCCCTGAGCTTGCGGAGTCCGGAGAGGTCGACGAGCAACTGCGGGGATTGGTCCACCCCCTCTCATTGGTGTCGGCCCGGTTAGGAAGGCCTCCCCGAGAGATAATTGCGCTGCCCGAGTAGGAAGCCCACCTTTCGCTAGCGGTCCCACAAGCGCCTAACCTAGTTCGTTAGACAGCGCACGTCGGTTGGAGAGCACACTCTAAGCCTCGTGAACTCATGATATTCTGTGCAAATTTGTACTATCTACTTGTGTTCCGCTGGAGGGAAAACCCAGTGGGAAAGGGATCCTCCGGGTCGAGATACACACTCTTCTCGCCAGTAATCCAAGCTCTCCCCTTGATCGTTGGGAGGACCGCATCAACCTCACCAACCCTCTGTGTCCCCCTGATACGGCCCTCGAACTCCGTGTCAATGACACTCCTGAACCGGACCGCTTCCCCAACCTCCAAGAGCCCCCTAGCGTGAAATACCGCGAGGCGGGCGGAGCTGCCTGTGCCGCATGGACTTCTGTCCAGCCTCCCTGGCGTGATGATGACACAATGCTTGACCGATTTGACGTCGGGCCCGTCGACCAGCGGCTCCGAGAATATGACGTTGTTAATGCCGCGGATAGCTGGGTTTTCCGGGTGTGTGGGCATGCATTGGTCCAAGACCGCGCTCTTGAACCGGTTGCCCAGCTCAACAAGGCGATCCCCATTCGCTACTTCCACTCCTACTCCCAGCACCGCGGCTTGTACGAGGACGTACCACTGACCGCCGTACGCAATATCCACAAAAACCTTGCCCAGGCCGGGTACGTCGATCTCCTTGTCGAGGGCGTAGACAAAGGCGGGGACGTTGTCAAAGGAGACTGATTTGCATATGCCGTCGTGACACTCCGCCGTCGCCACAATTAGTCCCGCAGCGGTATCCAGCCTCACCTCTGTGATAGGCTCCTGCATCGGCACCATCCCAGTTTCGAGAAGGACCGTAGTCGTGCATATGCAGTTGGAGCCGGACATGGGGACCCAATCTCCGGGGGCCATGATGAGGAACCCGGCATCTGCGTCGGGGCGGCAAGGAGGCACAATTATGTTTATGCTCATTTCCAAGCGTCCCCGGGGCTCATGAAGGAGCAATCGGCGAAGGTCGTCTCTGTCGGCCATGTAGCGTAAGAGCTTTTCGTGCATTGTCTTGGCCGGGATGTCGAGGACGCCGCCAACGAGGACGTCGCCGACCTCGCCCTCGGCATGGCAGGAAACGATCGAGATAGCCCGCTTCGACCTCATGATGTAGAGATATGGGGGGATGGGGGGTGAGAAGGAAGGAGAAGTAGTATGTGTTAACCAGGTGCGATAGACAAAGTAGTGAAATCTTGCCAAATCATCGATAGATTTTGTAGTAGGTCATGACCTTTTTGGAGGGATCTTTATTGACTAGTAATCCCTCAAGCAGGAATAGTTGCGGTTCTAGGCGGGTTGTCCAGTTGGAATCTACCCACTTTGATATGGTCCCGCATGGGGAAAGCCTCCCAAATTGGACGGTTTTCCCGCCGTCCGTCTCAAGTCCCTGCCAAGATGCTGCTAATACATGGTTCGCCCTGGTTAGACGGAAATACACCATAATGCTTTCCATACGCTTTGTCTTCATATGTTACCTCGTAATATCTAGTATTCTTTCCCTTCACGTTGATCTACGCCCGCTTACATCTTCTTATCAGGATAATGGATACGACAAGTGTCCACACATCGCGTGGTTGTCGCAGTCTCCCCCACGGGAAGGTTGAGTGTGGGGCGGCAAGGTGGCGCTCGCGGAGACTTTCCGTTTACGGGGACTTGTCGAAGTGCGTGGAAGCGCCGAGGTAGGAGTGACCACGGCGGGTCCAAAGAACCCACTTGGCATAATGACTCGGAGGATTTATCTGTTTTCTGCTTGGGCACTAGGATTCAGGCTTGGATTCCCGAACTGCTCATGCGACGGCGTCCAAGCGGTCCACTCGTGAATTGGGTATATTAGAGTATGTGAGGAACCTCCACCCTCCGCGAGTGAGTGCATCATAGCCTTCAACTGGACCGAACCCGGAAGCATAAGAATGTGAAGTTGGCGCCCATGTAGTCAACTGCCGACTGCCCGGCATATCGAGCGAGGCGGCAGACAAGCGTGACGCCAGCACACGATCGGCGGTAACGATCCGTATGTGTGATACCGGCGCCATTCAATCTGGTAGGTGTCCTCGAGACCCGCTTCTGCTGACCCTTGGATTTCCCCGGATACCAAGCAGGCGTGCGGAGGACTACGTGCGGGGAAGACTGGGGCGAAGCGACCCCCCGTGTACGGGGCCCCGTATTACTTGTGATGTTATCTTCGAGCCTCCGAATCCACGCTATTCCCATTCATGGCTAGCGTGTCTTCTACACGCCATGAACTTCCGGGGTCCCCTTTCTCGAAAGCCAGGCTCTGCCTTGCATTGCTCGGATAACGGATCAGGGGCCGGGCGCAGATATGCGGAGACCCCGATTTAAGACGAGTGCCCCATCCTCACCTGGCGGTTCTCCATCACCGATCGCATCCTACCTTCTTTCTTAGATCCAAAAAGTGTGAGCTACCCCGGCTTTGAAACAACATGGATGAAGAAACCAAGCACTCGTCATCGGAAAGAGAAGAGGCTGTTGAAGACGCGCACGCCGGTATGCCAGAGGGAAGGCAATACGATGCGGTATTCGGCGAGATATCCGAGGATGGCCCAGACTATCGCAGCGTTAGTGACACCCCCATTCCCTCGTGAATTGACTGTGTGCAGAAGCTGACGGTGTCTTTCCTTACAGGTGGGCTGGATCGGCACCGCGGGCCTGATGGTAAAGACCCAGCTAGGACTCGGCGTCCTGTCCTTCCCCTACGTCTTTGACAAGCTCGGCATGATCCCCGGCGTGGTCATCCTCCTTGCCATAGCCGGCATCACCACCTGGTCGGATTACATCGTGGGCGTCTTTAAGCTCAACCACCGACACGTATACGGAGTCGACGACGTCGGACAGCTTATATTCGGTCGCATTGGGAAAGAAGTCTTGGCAATTGCCTTTTTGGGTCGTACGTTTGTGATACGAGGAGTCCTTGGTCCGGACTTGTTTAGCTGACTGGTATCAGAGTACGTGATGACGGCTGGATCGGCCATGCTGAGTCTCTCAATATCCCTCAACGCCCTTACCGATCACGGGGCCTGCACAGCCATCTTCGTCGCCGTCGCGTTCGTTTTGGTTTGCGCCCTCTCCAGCCTTCGCACGCTCGGCCGCATCACCTGGCTTGCACTCGTTGGCGCCGCGTGTATTATCGCTGCGGGTAAGCATACTCTATTCCGTCTATTACATCGTCTTCATTTATGTTTGGAAAGAGCGTGGTGCTGATCTTAATCGATAGTTGGCACGGTCACCATCGCGGCGGGTGTCCAAGACCAGCCCCCGGCTGCCCCTCGCGATGTCGAGTGGCAGTCTGACTTCAAACTCTTCGGCAGCCCGACTTTCGCGGAGGCTTCCTCTGCCGTGTCGACGCTTATCTTCGCATACGCTGGGACCGGTGCCTTCTTCCCCATTGTATCCGAGATGAGGGACCCTCATCTATACCCCAGGGCCTTGGCACTCTGTCAGACGATCGTCACCATCACCTTTCTGGTTGTCAGTGTGGTGGTCTATTACTACTGCGGATCTTATGTTGCATCGCCTGCACTTGGATCCGCTGGCACGACGATTAAGAAGGTGTCTTACGGCATTGCCTTCCCGGGCTTGCTTGTAACAGGGATACTGCTTGCTCACGTGAGTGGTATACTGACACGTTTCCATCATGGGTGCTAACAAAGCCGATATAGGTGTCTAGCAAGTACATCTTTGTTCGTATACTCCGTGGATCGAAACACCTTACCTCAAATTCTTTTACTCACTGGGCTACTTGGCTGGGCTGTACGTTTGGTGTCTCGACTGTTGCCTATATCCTTGCCAGCTCCATTCCGGTGTTCGACAGCATCGTGTCTCTGGCTGGGGCCCTATTTGGTACGCTGCTATCCTTCCAGCCAATGGGCTGTATGTGGCTGTATGACAACTGGGCCAGCGGTAGGGAAAGGCCCACGTTACGCTGGTACTTGATGGTTGGGTGGTGTGTTTTCGTCATTGTCGCTGGTACCTTTCTGATGGCTGCTGGCACGTATGGCTCTATCATGAGTATTGTCGATTCGTATAGCGCGGAAGGGGGATCTTCTGCTTGGTCATGTGCAGATAACTCCAACTCCAGTTAGATCCTGGATTAACATCGTTTCCACGTCTGTTCCCATATTAAACACTTACAGTGTTTCTCGCGGCCAGTTTTACTGTCATTTATGAAAAGTCTTCACACAACACTCGATCCAACCTTAGACGCTGTAGCAACGAGTGCCAGAATACTGCTGTCCAGCCGCAACAGATGCAGGCCCTTCCGTTCCGTTCCCGTGCTTAGATATCCAACTTAAAATACTGGCGCAATATTGTGTCTTAGCCTTCTCTTCTGGCTCGCGAGCAAGATCTCCGTCCTGCTCTGCCAGCGGTGGCATGCAGGCTGAGAACGGGCTGTTTCTATTTTCAGCCGATTTGCCCGATTTCCAGAGACCTAACCAGTCATGCAAATAGGTCCTCGCATGTTTCAGAAAGTTTTCCGAATACTTCAATGTTTCTTATAATACGCTCGTTTGTAGGCTTCAGGATCGCTGTCCTGTCTTGTGCATCGCTACTATTAGCAGAGTTGTTGGGCCTGGCGTCCCTCGCTCTTAGCCCAATATCGAAATGAGAGTGGCGACAGACCGGCACGGGTGGGCGCCTGATGGCTGCATGAAGACCATTGATGAGCCGCGGTATCGAAGTATTGCATGTATCGGGTAGAGGACTGGGCTCGGAAGCCAACCCAAATGAGGCCTAGCGTGGACCCGCCATCCTCCGAGCTGGGTCCATGACGTATTTATCGCCATCGGTCGTCAACAACTTTTCATGTTGAGGCGACGCGCAAATCTGCAGGCTCGCAAACACCGAGAGCTAATTGTACGACAGCCAAGCGCATTGAGAATACACTAGTAGAGTCAGGAGAATTTACCTCGGAACGAGAGATCAGGTATGCAGATTGTAGAGAGCCGAGGCTTCGACACGGGAACCCGCGTTATCATCTCGATGCAACTTCAGAGTCCCTGACAAATCAAGCAGATCAGAAAGTTCCTTTAGGCAACTCCATTCTACTCCTATCAAACATACAGCTCTTCACAGAGCTTCCACTTATCAGCTTTAATCATGGCATCTGAAGAGCTCCCCCAGGTGAAGCTGTACTGGTAAGCGACCTCCCAGCAGCTGTCCAAAGGCAAAGGAACGGCCCTGACCAAGACATTGTTCCAGGCTCAACCAGTCGCGCTCGCAGCGCATTGTCTGGCTGCTTGAGGAGCTTAAGGTGCCTTACGAGGTAGAGGTGTTCCACCGAGACAAGCAGACGATGCTGGCGCCGTCTAGCCTCCAGAAGGTCCACCCGCTTGGCAAGTCGCCTGTCATCTCGGTCACGCCTGCCGGCGGCGGTACGCCCGTTGTGCTCGCCGAGAGCGGCTACATGGCGCAGTACCTGACCGAGCATCTTCCCGAGGGCAAGAGGCTGTCGCCCCAACACTGGAAGGAGGGCATGGAGGGGAAGGTGGGGGGCGAGACGGAAGGCTGGCAGAGATATCAGTACTTCCTGCACTACTGCGAGGGGAGCCTGATGCCAATTCTCGTCATGTCCCTCGTCATCGGACGTATGTCCCCCGAGAAATGGCGGAGAAGAAACACGCTGACATACTTGCAGGCCTCAAGTCCACCGACGTACCCTTCTTCGTCCGGCCCATCACGTCAATCGTGGCCGATCGCATCTTCTCCATGTTCGTGTTCCCCAACGCGCGGAAGCACATGGCCATGCTGGAGGAGCAGCTCGCCACGTCGCCGGACGACGGGAAGTACCTGTGCGGAGCCCACCTGACGACGGCGGACATACTCATGAGCTTCCCGTTGATTGCGGCCAAGGGCCGGCTCAATGACATTGGGCAGTGGAAGGACGGGGACTGGGCCAAGGAGTTCCCGCGCGTGGGTCGCTACACCGACATGCTCGAGGCCGAGGATGGCTACAAGAAGAGTGTGGCTAAGATGGAGGAGATTGATGGCAAGTTTGAGGTTTCCCCTTAACAAAAGGCCTGACATGTTCACGGCGCTGTGTATACATTGCAACTGTTGTAACACTAGTTTATTCGTAACGTTGTCTATGACGAGTACAAATATTACACTGTATATCCACTGCCATGTTGCAGTAGAAACATCTGCTTATCGCTGGCGGTTCGGAGGCTCCGGAGAAGCTGAAGATGGTGTCGTATTCACTTTCACGTGGTGCCAATAGGGGATGAAATGGTAGATTGTGGGTCTTCGTGATCAATATGGGGACGACCTTCCGAGCTTGGTTCATTACAGTTCTTAGGGCCGCGTGGCGATGCACTGCCCTGAGCGGTTAGAACAGAAGGCTTGAACCGAGCCATATCGTCCTTCGAACCTCGGCAGGGTCATAAGCTAGGCAAAAAAAGATTCCCTATCTATTTACGTAGAGCCGACAAGACAGAAACGTCACAAGATCATGGCCCGGTTGTACGAATCTAACACGTTGATAGCATTAACCTAGAGGCCATGAAGTCAACAGGCCAAACAGCATTGAAAGGGTTTAACTTCTCTCTGTTGTACGCTCGATCTGCAGGCCTAGGTGACAAAGTTAAATGATGCGGGGCAACGCGGGGCAAATGCCGGCATGCGAGGTAATGACATACTGCCGTAATTACATAATGTTTAAAAAGATTCAGTCAGGGTTGGCAGCGCCCTGGCGATCGCTCGCTGTTGCCACGCAGCTGCCACGCACTCGTCTAACGTCACCTGGTCGCCCCGAGGTTAGGTCGCAACAACAATGCGAAGGGGGACCAGCTAATCGCAAGGTGTTCTTTTATTAGGAAAGGCGCGGACTGCACAGCTCGGGGAGCCGCTTGGCTGCAATTCGCGACCTTAATAACGATCACAAAACGCGAGGGCCCCCGTCGCAAGCCCATACCTAATCCGGGGATGGCCAAGTGGGTCGGCTCTCGCGGCATCACATGCATCTACCGAGTGGTAGCCAGTCGTGGGAGTACAAGTATGACAGGCCGCCATGCCTTTGCACGCCGATTATCAGATCTGTGTCTGGACAATAACCTTGAACCATCATCGATACAATAACCTGCGCTCGACGAACTACGACCACCATGGCCAGCACGGTCTCGAAACCGAACCCTGCGGACTCGACGTCCAAGTCGAATCCGAAGGACTCGATGAAGTCGACGTGGCGCCGCGCCGACCGGAGCGAATGGTCCATCGCCCACTGGCTGTTGGAGATCATGGGGATCCATCATGTGTCTCTGGATAAGGATGTTCCTGTCCACCCAAAGGAGGACAAGGTGCCCTACACGCCCGAGTGGCAGCTGCACCGCTGGGTGTTGGTGCACTCGTTCGTCCCGCTCGCCATCCATCAGCTATACGTCCACTTCACGGGCCGCAACCTCACCTCATTCCAAGCCTTCGTCTTCTACACGGTTGCCTTCAAGCTCATTGCTATCCACGAGCTACATGCCCTACGGGGCGTTGCCCACAAGGTCGGCTTCCTGGATGGCGATGTCCACGATCGAGACGGCGTGCCCGATGTCGCTGTGGGGAAGGTGTTAAACTCGCTTCTGTCGACAGCGTTCTGGCGGCCGATTTTCACCGTCTGGCTCAGCTACCGCGCCAACGAGGTCCCGATGGACATGCCGTGGGCCTGGCTGCCGCTCGAGATCGGCCTCTACGGGATCGTGCTGGACTTCTGGTTCTACTGGTACCACCGCCTTATGCACGAGGTGGACTTCCTCTGGAAGTACCACCGCACCCACCACCTGACGAAGCACCCGAACCCGCTCCTGACCCTGTACGCGGACCTCGAGCAGGAGTTCTTCGACATCGCCGGCATCCCCCTCATGACCTACCTCACGCTCAAGGTCATGGGCCTCCCCATGGGCTTCTACGACTGGTGGGTGTGCCACCAGTACATCATGTTCACCGAGCTGGCCGGCCACAGCGGCATCCGCACCTACTCGCCTCCCCCCAGCACGTTCACGTGGCTCCTTCGCATATTCAAGGCTGAGATCACCATCGAGGATCATGACATGCACCACCGGAGGGGCTGGAAGAAGAGCGCCAATTATGGCAAGCAGACGCAGCTGTGGGACAAGGTGTTTGGGACGCACCGTGAGCGGGTTGAGAGCCAGGAGTCTAACATAGACTGGTCAACCCCTGCGGACCTGCCACTGTTTTAGGATTGGAGAGGGATGTTAGAATGCAACGAGGTTTCATCATGAACTTAGAATACTAGACATGACGTTTATCGTCTTATGAATCTTTATGTAGCAATGAGAACAGATATACAACCTCCTGGAGAAACCTGCTGTGGGGTCCAAGAAAGGCAGGCACTAAATTAATGGACACTTTGGAGGCTGTGTAGTGGCCGGTGGCTGTAATCACATGTATCCGACAATGCAAGCAAATGCAGGCAAATTCAACCCAGCAGCACTGTTGTGTATTCTCCGTGGCGACGAACGCCCGGACACTAACTACCGTCTAGTAGCAACGCTTACAGGTCCCCTCTGTTCCCATACCATAGACGTCCACTTTCCCATCATCCCACACAACGGGATTCGGCTTCGTGCCCAGGCTGCCGCCTAGGTGCTCCCAGTTCTCAGACCATCCATCATTTTCGTAGGTCCTGCGGTACAGGGCATCGTCGGGCGCCACGATGTAGACCTCCATCTTGTCATCGTACGCCACCACGTCCGGCGGGTACTTCAGGTCTCCGCCCAGGTTCTGCCAATTCCCCCACGCGTCGTCCTTGTACTCCCTATGCCAGCACGCACCGTCGTCTCCCTTGACGCACACGTTGACGCGCCCCTTCCAGGCGCACGCCGAAGGCGCGCCTTCGAGGTTGCCCCCGATGTCCTCCCAGCTTCCCCAGCCACCGCTGCTGGACCACTTCCTATGCCACGCCGCGCCGTCGTCGCCCTTGCAGACCACGCTTTGGTGGTCTGGGGCGTAGGTCACGGCCTTGGGCGGGCTGTCGAGGTAGCCGCCGAGGTTCTCCCACTCCCCCCAGCCAGAGTTCTTATCATCGTAGCTGCGGTGCCAGCACTGGCCGTCCGGGCCGGAGGCGTAGATGTCCATCTTGTCCTCCTCGGTCGAGCACGTGCTGGGCTCGTAGCCGAGATTGCCGCCGAGGTCCTCCCAGTCGCCCCAGCCGTTGTCGTCCTTGTACCCCTTGTGCCAGCAGCCGCCGTCCGTGCCCTTGACGTAGACGTCCATCTTGCCGTGGCCCCAGCTGCACGTGGCCGGCGGGCTGTCGCAGGACCCGCCCAGGTCCTCCCAGCTGCCCCACCCGCCGTCGTCCATGTACTTGTGCTGGCACGTCTTTTCCTTGCCCATGTAAAACAGGTCTTGGCGGTAGCCGCCCCAGCAGACGGGGCTGGGGTACGAGGCCATGTCGCCGCCGAGGTCTTCCCACACCCCGGAGGTCATGCGCTTGTCGACGTCGAACAGCGCCGCGGCCGGGTTGGGCGAGGCGTTCTGCGGGGTCGTGGAGCGGCGGGCGTTGAAGTGGGTCGCGGACAGGGCATTTGCTCGGGGGGCGAGGAAGCCGCCGTCGTCAGCGCGGGGAGCGTTCCAATCCTTGGCAACGGCTCGCCGTCTGAGGAAGCTTGGCTGCGCCTCTTGCTCGTGGGGTAGGGCGTCACTGGACAGGATAAGCCCGAAAAGGGCATACACGTAGAGGCACCGCATTATGACGGATCCCTGTATCGGGTTGCTGAGTTGGGCTAGAGACGTCCTGGGCAGGTCAAGCAACAGTGCGTTTCGAGAAATTGGCAGAAAGGCCCTCGGTACTTATATCTCCAGCGGTTTCCTCTAAAAACTACACTCGACCGAGTCGCTCGTGGGTCATTCCATTGTTCCACCGCTGCAGTTTCTCCGGGGTAATCTCCCAATTGATTGCTGACCACACTTCACTTACCGCTCCCCGTCAGAGTCCGACGATTCTGCACCCCGACATGCCGCATCTCGGAGGCCGAGTTAGATGGAAGCGAAAGCTCACCGCTAAGCGAGAGGCCCGAGTACATAAAACAAGCCTCGCCCTGCACTGATTAAATGATCAGGTAGTACGGTAGCGGGGTGTTTGTCTGGCTAATGCCGCAGGGCGAGCTCGAAAGCAAAGATGACCGGGTAATAGTGCCCGGACCTCTACGGCCAGACAGTTCCGCGTACACTAATGTCATCCCGTCTTTCTAAGTGGCCGGAATGCACATGCACGATTGTAGGATTGCAGGCTTCATTTGTTCTTAGGGGGCCAAAAGCCGGAGTCCGCGTTTCCGGCGTCCGGCTAAAGATGCATCGCTACACGTGCTGTAAGACTCGGGAGATGAAGGTTGTTGGTCGGAATATACGCCGGCGGGACACACTCTATCATATATGCCAATTCCAATGGACATACGCACGGAAGCTGTGTACTTACAGGATTGTGCCTGGCCGGCTTCCAGCTGTGACCAACTATGAGCTCCCAAACTGTGAGCTCCCACTAAATGGACACTTGTAAATTGTCCGAGTTCTATTATTCCTGTCAATGGTTAGGCTTCCAGCTGTAACCAACTGTGAGCTCCCGAACTGTGAGCTCCCACTAAATGGACACTTGTAAATTGTCCGAGTTCTATTATTCCTGTCAATGATTAGGCTTCCAGCTGTAACCAACTGTGGGCTCCCACTAAATGGACACTCGTAAATTGTCCAAGTTCTGTTTTTGCTGCTCTGATCCTTAGACAGCCACACAGTCTTGGGCGCTTACATAAGTTTGATTTCTCGTCTGACATCCAATTAATCGAGCCGGCACAGGTTCGAGATTTCCCAATCAATCTAGAAGGCCGGTTAGTCCGAACTTGCATAGGAGGAGTAGGGACATCGTCTCGACACACAAACGTTGCTGGCAAGTATCGAACAGACCAACCGCATTTGAATTGTTTGACAGCTCGGCACATTATTCATACCAAGCCAGATGATACCGATTGATTCAATTGAGGTCCAGCTCACGAGTTGCAGGGAACCGCGTCCGCCTTCCAACCCACCTCTTATCCGCGCTATGATGCCACGGCTAGCCGTGACACATCGTCCTAGACTAATCGCCGGTGTTCTCAAACTTTCCCCTCGTCCCCAACCCAGCTAATACCAGCTTGTTCCGTCGGCCAGCGCACCCAATGCACCAAATGCCCCGGCACATATCCCCGCGTTCTTCCCAGCAGGTGCTCCACCCACCCGTTCAGATACCAATCGTCCACGGTCCCCAGGAGCAGCGCAAAGTGCGCCAGTAGAATCAGCGCCAGCGGCTCGCGCCCGCGCAGGAGGGAAACGTACTCATTCTCCACGCGGTACAGCCAGCCGTGAACGAACTGGTTCTCCGGCGGGCCGTCGTACCCGCCGTTCCGGTCCCCATAAGTAGCGGCGTATATCCCGCGCAAAGCGCTAAAAGATTTGGAGTATACACCGTGGTTCTCACCACCCGCTTCCGCGATCAGGTCTGCAAGCCTGTCGAAGTGATCCACCCAGTCGACCCGCGGGAAGCCGTCTCTGAGGAAGGTTGGGCCATTGAGGGGCTCGGGCACTCCGGAGGGTGCGAGTGGCGCCATTAGACCTGACCAGAGCTTCTCCGGGTCCGCGGCCTCCCGTATGCATTTGAGACCATAGATAAGGGGTAGCCATCGCGCGGGTCCCGCATCCTCCACGTCGCACAACAGGAGGTCGCCACAGCCAGTGGGCCCCGCCGCGAAAGAGCAGTAGCAGACAAGCGTAGCACCAATGTAGAGCGGGCCGTAGCTGTCATCTTCAAATTTGGATAATGCTTCTGCCATCTCCGCGACGCCAGTGGAGAGGTGCTCCCCAGCCAGAGATTCGTAGCGCTGCCGGTCAGGGGATCCAGGGCGAAGATGGGCGAGGTGGAAGCCTGCGATGGCGAGGGCGAGGTGGAGGACGAAGTGGTGCGAGAGGCCGATGCGGGGCGCATTGTGTGTCCAGAACCTGACGATAGGGTCGTCTAGCTTGTTGGGGCCGCCCAGCACAAATGTCGCAGCTGTGGAGGAGACGTAGTGGAGGAGGAGCTCCGAGTCGGAGATGTTGAGGGAGCATGTGGAGTTTGAAGGGGGGGAGGGTATGGGTCTCAATGGTTTTGAGTCTGTATGCGGAAGTGTGACCATCGTCCAGTCCTTCCTCGGGCGACCGCGGCCTCGGCGAGGGGAGTCTGTCTGCGGCTGTTTCGTACGTACGGCGGATGCTGGAGGAGTCGCGGTCTCAGCGGACAGACATCGCCACGACCTATCCCCCGCAGACGAGATGTATCGGCAAGGTAGTTCGAACCTGACGCAGTTGGCGCAGGCTGGCTTATCTTCATCGCACTTTAATATTCCGCAGTGTAAGCAAGGAACCGAACTAGACAAACAACGCAAACCATTGCAGACTTACCTTGACCTTCCTTCGCTTGCAATTCAAACATCCGCCCCTCGACTTTTTGTGCGGCCGGATTCGATTCGTATCTCTATCGTCCCCTCTGGAAAGGCGATTTTCCGCGGCCATTTCCGGTGGTGCGCGTGGCGCCGAGTCTTGCGGGGTCCGCGGATGGTATTTTTCGGACTTGCCAGTCAGAGAATGCGAAAATTATGGAAGAGTTGAAGCCGCCGTCGCACGGAGACCCACGAGCTGACGAATCTGGTGCGTCTTAGCCGAGCAGCTGAGACGGATCGCGCTGGCTTATATAATCGCCCAAGGGAGGTGAAATCAACACCGCTAGCCAGCCCCACGTGAATCGTCGTCTCTTCCTTGGTCAAAGGCGAGGTTTATGGAATACCGGCGTCCTGGGCAGACCCTTCACCTTCAGTCCTGACTTCCCTATTCGGCCCTGCTGCTGAGCCACGACCATGAGCGAGCAACAGCCACCGCCCGGACGCCTCCTGCGTCATTTCGCGGGCCGGTAAGTACCCCGCTAAGCAGCCTCATACCCGGGACGGAACCCTGTCCATGAGGAGGAAAGGTTACACTCGAGAAGGCCAATGTCGGAAGCAACTATTACACGTTTAGAACTAACATGAGTTGTTTCTTTTCGTCTTCTGAAGAGCCGACGCCAAAAGCCAATCTTCCGGATGGACCGAGCTATGGGAGACGGACCAGTCGGATCTTTGGGACAGGGGCCAGCCATCCGCGCCGCTCGTCGAGTGGATTGAGTCGCACCCGGGGAAACTACTGCGAAAGGATGGGCGCAGGCCGAGGGCCCTCGTGCCGGTAAGTACAACCCGATAGGACAGGATAGTTAAACGAGGGAATTGGGCGCCGGTATCTACTCAACGTGCGAATCGTTTCCGCTAACGCGACAATCAACCCAGGGCTGCGGGAAGGGCTACGACGTCGCCATGCTGGCACTGCACGGCCTGGACGTGATCGGCCTCGAGATCTCCGAGAAGGGCGCGGAGACCGCCCGGGGCTATGCGCAGGCGGAGCTTGCGGATCCGCACGGTTACAACTTTGGTAGCGGCGACTCCACGCCCCCCGAGAGCGTCGGAGAGGTGCAGATAATCCCTGGTGACTTCTTTAAGCGGGACTGGGAAGACGGTACGACGGCCGGCGAAGGTTTTGATCTTATTTACGACTACACGGTGAGTAGTGGCTGGGAACCCCGTTAAACTCTTATGATAACAAGCTTCTTACTAACCTGGACCTTATCTCTCGCAGTTCCTCTGTGCTCTGCTGCCAAACATGAGGAAAGACTGGGCACGCCGAATGGGTGAACTCCTCAAACCCTCGGGAATCCTCGTATGCCTCGAGTTTCCCCTGTTCAAGGATCCCAGCGACCCAGGCCCTCCGTGGCCGTTGACGGGCATACACTGGAACCTGCTTGCGGAAGGAGAAGACGGCTTGGTATGCCACGAAACGGAGGGCACGGAGACCGCCAGGGGGATGTTCGTTCGGGAGGAGCGTTATAAACCCTCGCAGTCATATACGCAGGGTAGGGGCACCGACATGGTTAGCGTATGGCGGCCGAAACCCCGGTCTTCAGGGTAGGAGCTCCAGCGATTGTAAAGATCAATTGATAAATTTTGATCTCTTTCAAGCTCGACCTCCGCGCCCATCCTCTTGCTTTGGTTATTGCTAAGGATGTGGACTCCATGACTTTTCCTAGTAGACTGCGTCGTCACGCAAGGCCCCACAGGCCAAACCCTTGTCTCAACAGAGGTTCTCGTCATTGATTTCACGACGAGAGTTTTGTTTTGGATTAGCCGCACACTGACCAGGATGTGATCTTGATCTTGCGCCGTTGAAATCTGCCCTTCCCGGGACTTTCCCAGGGGATACGCGTGCAAATCTCCGGCATCATTCTCCTGTGATTGGGTGTTCGGAGAAGCTTTGCTGGGTCTGAAACTGTGGGTCGCACTACCCTGTTGATCGGTGGAGACGCATTTTTCGCATCCCGGTCCGAAAATAGAGGGATCTCGGGTCACGGCTAGTGAAAAGCGATATCGCGCTCTCCGTTAGGCCACGCGTCCAACCATTCCTCTTACTCCATATAAGACCAAGCGTGAGCCCTGGGGGACGGCCATGCCCTTCTTGCACATGAACCTCCTCTGTAGGACCAACAAAAGCCGGTGACGGAACCAGATAACAATGAGCGACGACGCGGACGTGACTTTCCCGGGCGAGCCCCCCTTCGGGCCCATCCTCAACGGCACACAGATTATCGTGTACTACCACTACCGCCCGCACAAGCCCGCCGCCTACATCTTCGTCGCCCTGTTCGCCCTCGCGACGCTCCTCCACCTGTTCTACCTGTTCCGCCTCCGAGCATGGTACTTCATCCCCCTAGTACTCGGCAGCATCGGTACGTCCCGCACCAGTTATGCCCCCCTTGTCCAGAAAGGATCTTCTGCTGACAGACGCTCCAACAGCTGAGGTGTTTGGATACTACGGCCGCGCGTGGTCAAGCGACGACCCCAACGAGCTCGGGCCGTGGATCCTGCAGAACTTCCTCCTCCTCTCCGCCGCGCCGCTCATCGCCGCCACCATCTACATGACGCTCGGCCGCATAATTGTCGCACTGGGCGCCGAGCGACACTCGATGATTAGCCCGCGGTGGCTCGCCAAGATATACGTTCTCATCGACGTGGGCGTGCTGGGCAGCCAGATCGCCGGCACCGTCCTCCCCGCCTCTGGCGACGAGACTGTCATTGAGACGAGCAGGAAGGTTATCCTGGGGGGGCTCATCGCCCAGCTCGTGGCGCTGTCCTTCTTCGTCTTCATGACGTGGCACGCCCGCCGGCGGATCTCGCGGGATAAGATGGCGGTGCCGATGGGTGATCCGACCCTCAATTGGAAGAATCACTTTAGGGCCCTGGAGGCAATCACAGCCCTGGTTATCCTCAGGAGCCTTTTGCGGTTGGTAGAGTACGCGCAGGGGGCGGACGGGTTCGTGTTGTCGCACGAGGTGTTTATCTACCTCTTCGATGCGCTGCTCATGTTCATGGCTGTTGCCACGTACCTCGTCCTCCACCCGAGTCGGCTCATCCGCGACGCACGGGGCTCGAGAGTTACGGCTCGGTTTCCGCTCCCGGAGAGTGACATTGCAATGGAAAGCCATAGGCGGTCATTGACTCCATGAAAGGTCTCTGTCGCCTATACTCGGGTTGTGTTTGGGCTCTTGCTTGCGAGCCTGGTGCCGGCATCTCCGAGCCCCTGACTAGAGCGAGGGGCTGCAAACACGGGAGCGCGTACAGACTACATATGATACATTGGAAATGTCCTAATTTTGAACTTGCCCTTCGGAAAGCAGAAATGGCGTGTTGGCTTTCCATGTGAAGCTCGAATCACTGCAAATGGCAATAGCGACGTGCCACGTAAAAAGGGACCGGTTGCGAGGCGTGATATTAAGATAATACGTCGCTAAATAATCCATCCCCTGTATCTCCTCTTCTTTCCCAGAGACGAAATACGCAAGAAGTGCTCCAGGATTAGGTGTACCACGTCGGCGTGGGGTGCTGCCCAAGCAGCTGGTACCTTCCCAGCTCGCGGTTCTTGTACGCGACGGGGTCATGCAGCGTGTGCGTCCTGATATCCCTCCAGAACCTGTCAAGCCCGACCTTGGCCGCCGTGGCCCGCGCGCCCGTCACCTCGAACACACCGGACGTCACCCGCAGGCCCGTGTCCGTGGCCGCCACCTTGACGCTGGCGACCCACTCCGCGACCTCCCCGCGGGCCTCGGCGGTCACCTTGGCGCGGCTCTCGGCGTCGACGTGGTTGTTGTACTGCGCGTCTAGCTCGAGGGCTGCGCGGTCCGCTAGGGTGGTGACGGCGCGCAGGTGGGCGAAGAAGTTGCCGTATGTTGAGAGGATGTAGAATTCGTCCTCGGCTTTTTCCTTTGTCTAGAATGGTGTTAGCTAAGTAATAGTGATCATTGTAAAGCGTAGTAGCATACCTCTCCGCCGAATGGCCAGGCCCTGGTGTTTTTGTTGGTATAGGCGGAGGCGAAGTCCAGCGCGCCCCAGGCGATTCCGATATAGAAGTTGCTAAACACTAGCTGAATTCTAAATAGAATTTCTTGTTAGCTAGGAGTCTCGCAACTGGAAAGCATTGGTTCCACGTACGCTGGGAGGAGCAATGACCCGAATGGGATCCCCAGGATCGCCGGATCAGGCTTCTTCGTGCTGACGTCCCACCCCAGCGCATCCGCCCAGGGCACCGAGACCTTGTCAATCTTGACACCCCCGGACTCCGTCAGGCGCAGGCCAATGTTGTCCCAGTTATGCGCGAACTGGATCGCCGGCTGGTCAGTCTTCACGACAGCAAAGATGTGGTCCTCGGTGTCGTTGTAGACGCCCTCCAGCACCGTCAGGTCGGAGACGACCCCGCCGGTGTTAAAGTGCTTGGCGCCCTCGAAGACGATGTTGTCGCCGTCGGGGGTGATCTTGAGGTCGCTGTCGCGCGGGTTGACGGCGCCGCCGACGAAGTAGTTGTTCGTGATGATGAGGTCCTGGAGGCGGTCGGCCTGCTCGGGGGAGCCGACGACGTTACCGATAGTGGACCAGAGCAGGTGGTAGCCCAGGAGCATGCCAATTGATCTATTTGCGTGAGAAGCTTGTGAGTGGCCTGGAGGTGGAGCGCTGGTTGGGGATTGGCCTTACCCGTCGCCCTTTGCTACTTCGCGGATGGTCTTGTAGCCAACGCTCCACGGCTGCTCGCCGCCGCCGTACTTCTTTGGGCCCAGGACTTTCGTGAGTTGCGAGTGCTTGAGAAGCACGACCTCGGCGCGGGGCGATTTGTTCTCCTTGTCCCGGACGGCAGCATCCTGCGCAAGCACAGATGCGACGTCCTTGGCTCTCTGGACCCAGCCTGCTTCGTCACCCGGCAGCTCTGCCCACTTGGCCTGGTACTCGTCGTAGACCTTGGGGTCCGTTGCCGGTACGGTTTTGGCGACGGATGTCATGGTGACTGGGTAGGGATACAGATCTGATAAGATTTCAATGGGGCAAGGGTCGGGGTCTCAAGTGACGTTTTGGATTTAACAAGAGACCGGCACGTTCCTTATCTTCACGTCAGTCGCCGATATATAGCAGACCCTGGGGCCTGGATGGTATGCTTGAGCTGCAATACGCATCTTGCGGCAGCAATGACGTGATCGCTCCTGCTTTACTCCTCGCTGCAACGGGAGTGCAAGGTGTGGCAGCGTGGTCCAATCTTCTGGTATCTGGATGCCAAAGAAAAAGCCTGGGCCTCTGACGGCCAACGTGATCTTCGTGCATCTTGCTCTATTGCATCGGGAGGATTGCTGCGCGTCATTGTCGGCTGACAGGGGATCCACTCAATTGGGCACTCGGTGCTGACGCAATATGCACTAAAAGTATGCCTTAAAAAGCTCCCGCGAGGAATTACGAAACGGGCGTGAGTGGGGAAATGGGGGTGGGCGGGACGCACGCCATGCATCGGCGATTGACAAACATCTCCGGCGAGGGCATCCTTGAACCGCCATGAGCAACAGGACCTGTTCTATGGAGTCAATGCTAATTCATGTCCTGAATATCCCGACACATTGGATATATACAGCTACTACCTTGCAATTTGACTTAACGTGACGGGCTCTAGAATAGGCCGGGGTCGTCCGGGCTGAGGAACGTGCAGCGTAGGCACATTTACCTGCAAATATTTACGCAGGCGGATTAGAATAAGAGTGTAAATCCCGCATATTCGCTAGCTTCTATACAATATCTCCGTTCTAAGGTCTAATGCACATTGTATATGGAACACAGATTCTGACAATCGGTGACTTGGTACCAGCGTTCAGGACCATATCTGCTGCGTAAATCCTTGATCCATCACAGCCTCTTCCTCGTTTTAGAGAAATACTCAGACGTGTCGCCTAGAGGAAGCTCGTACAGATTATCCTTTATAAGCAGGTGCAGGGTTAAATACCTAGAGGACAGTGTTAATTCTTAAATTCTTACCACCATAAAGGCAACATTCATGGAGACCGACCATCCTGTAAGCCCCGAAAGGAAACAAAATACACCACCTGTCTTTTTTATGGCCACGGACGCTATGGCATACCCATCGGCGGCCGCGAGATAGCTGGCGCCGACGAAGAGGAAGCCGAGGAAGACAAACGTAAAGATGAGGATATAAGTCACGTTTATGGGGAGGGAGGCGATGAGGAAGGTGAGGGAGAAGACGGTCCATACTTTAACTAGAAGTTAGTCATGGCCCATTCTATGCTGCTTTGGGTAGCCGCTTACCGATCATCCAAAGACCGAGGGCATTATTATATTGCGCCTCGTCATCGCCGTAAGCTTCCTTGACACCGAAAGCCGGTGTCAGTATCGCCCCGTATCCGGCATAAAAGAGACCTAGACAGGTACGAGTCAGCCATCGTCACTGATCTGTAGCAGTCGAGGGCGTCCATACCAAAGGCGCTGAAAACCGTGTACGCAAATCCATTCCCGACTGACATTTCCCATTGGGCAGTGATGAGCATGCCAAGCCCTGCGACGAAGAAGAAGTTGGCGATGAAGGCGTTAGCGGTGGTGACGCCTCTCCATTCCATGAGACCGAGCGAGAGTGTAGTCAGGGTTGTAGCGAAGGCGCCGATAGCCAGGGCACTCTGCGAGGGGTCAGCCATCTTGAGAATCCTACTAAGCCCGAGATGAAGACATACTCCGGATGCGGGTAATGAGCGGGCGACGCGGATAGTGACTTCACCCTGCTGCGGGCGAGTAGGGCTCTCGAGCCCGTCTTGATGTGCCCCCTTCTCCCTGTCGCTCACGTCTGTAATAGACATAATGCTGATTTTAGCTTCGACTTTACACGAACAGTTTAAGTTCGAATCTGGCCAAAAGCCCAAGTCTGGAGTCGCGAGATGTAAGAGTTGAAAACAGCGAAAGCTGCTCGCAGTAGAGCGATGCTTGGAAGGGGCTCGAAAAGTGGCTGGCATGGATCTTCAAGACTGACCCACCGCTCTGTGTTCGCCGGTTTTGCCGGGAATTCGTGTGGCACGCAATCCGGGGCGGGTCGCAATATCGTCAGCCTCCGGTACGGAAACCGGGTGCCTAGTTTATCACGTCGTTTAGATATATGGGGCGAGTCGGCGCACGGGAAGTACATACCGGTAAGAGGGCAGGCCCAGGACCTTGGCTGCACATATCACGGCATCAAGCACTGAGTCTCAATCAGGAGGGGACAGGTAGGTTGGCCTTGCTTGTTTGGCTCCAGTATGCTGCCCTTCTGCGGGACTCCATCTCTGGACATTTTTAACTCCGTAATTAAACAGCTAAATAGACTCCAGGGCTCCGATATGTCGCACTACCTAAGTTTCACCACCAACCTGCTCCCCGATATTTCTCCCCTCCTCATCAGCTCCAGGCACGAATTGACTACATCTAGCCCCCCCTCCACAATCTGCGCCTCCGGAAGCTTCACTGCACCGCTTTTCAGGGAGTGGTATAGCCAGTAGCTCAACACGCAGCCCAGGTCCTCGCTCTCGTGGAATAGCTTGACGGGGACCTGGTGGACCCTCACGCCGGGCTCACGGACCTTTGGTGAGCTGGCTAAGCAGACGAGGTGCCTTTCTGGAGTGGTATTTTGTGCGGAGTTTCCGTTGGGGAAGGGGGTGGTGTCGGGTTCTTGTGAGGTGGGTTGGTGGGATGGGCTGGATGCGAGGACGCTTTGGCACCAGGCGGAGGTTTCTTTGCCGATCATGTCCATGGCGAAGCGCAGGTTGCCTTGCGTATGTAGGTGGACTTGTTTCGCGGCGAGGTCGAGGTCTGTCCGGTCCACGAGCACGTCTGCCAATAGTGTTAGACGGGAACCACGAAGCATGGTTCGGGCCAAACTTACCAACGCCGAGGTCGGTTAATCTCCTAGCATGTTTCCGCACGCTCGCCACGCCAATGACCTTCAGCCCCGCAGCTTTCGCCAGCTGGATGCACAACTGAGCCGTGACACTGGACGCTACATCGGGAATTAGCACAACCACACCCTCGAGGCCCAAACCGCGAATCAGCATCGCCGTACTCACCACCATATATCATGATCCACTCTCCTTTCCTCGGCCGGCTCTCGCGCGGTATCGGCGAAAAGACCTCATCCAGACAGTCCGATGGCACCCTCTCCCGCCCCAGGCTCTGCGAGGTGGCTAGCAGGTCGAGGTCAGGGAGCTTGCCCTGCCGGGGGAGGACCACTCCCAGGCATATCCCGAGGGACAGCGCCGCGGTGACGAAGGCGACGCCGAGGGAGGCGGCCTCGTAGGGGTCAATGCCCTTGGGGATCTTGATGGCGTTGAAGCAGCAGACGACGGCGTACTCCTGGAAGGCTGATTTGCGGAAGTCGCGATAGTCGGTGGCCACGGCGAGGACCTATTGATCACGGGGTGTTAGAGGGGTACCCTGGGGAGAGGGAGAGATGGGCTAGGTGGGTTATGTGGACGTACCTGGTCGCCCATGGATAAGCGGCATCCCGTGGGGACGTTGGCCGAGACGATCTTGCCCACAAATTCGCGGCCGTTGAGGCATGGTAGTTGCGGTAGGGCGAAGCCAAAGTCTCTGCGTAGGCAGTGTCAGCTACGCTCAGTGGGGACGCCCTGGAGCAGAGCAGAGCCTAGTTGCTGCCAGCGGGATCCCTGCTTACGCTGACTTCCAGTCGATTGGGTTAAGGCCGATGGCCTCGACCTGGACAAGCAACTCCCCGGGCCTCAGCTCGGGCATGCCGCCCCCCGAGAAGGTCTCGTAGGGCGACCGGGGCTGGTGTAGCAGCAGCTGCGTCTGCACGCTGGGCAGCACGCCAGGCAGCTGGGGCTGAGCGATCGGGGCCATGGTTGGTCTCTCTCAAGGTAAGGCCGAGGCAAGAATTCGGCGAGAGGAAATTGTCTTGTGAGGGGTAGGGAGAAGGAATGTGAGAGGGGACGGACAGAAAACGTTTGCAGGTGGTAGTAGAGCCGCCGGGAGATCGTCTGTAGGCCAGGGTAGGATTGACACCAGGCTTTTCGGTGGGAAACGGGGAAGATAGGGTCTGGACTCTGGCACTCGACAAATATGCCTTCGATTATTAAATGGCGCTCGGTTCATGGACGGTAAAGGAGAAACCCGGGCAAGCGGATCGAGGGGGCATGGGGGATGGACTCGCCGCCAACGAAGGCTCACGCAATCGCGGGGGTCATCGAAGGCGTCATGGGCGAGGCCAATCCCACCCCATACGGCCAGGCGTGGGGCGAGACCATTGACACATCCGGTTGCCACCAGCCAAGCACCTCTTGCCCGTCGTGGGACTATCTAGCCAGTGATCTTACAGCGCCAGGGCGCTTTCGGTAGTCAGGGGGAGGGTGTGGGTCCTCCCGTTCGGTGTTGGCCTGTGTACTTGGAACCCACGCAATAACAAGCGCGTCGCACGCCATCTCCGAGACTCGGACCCACAACCCGGCTTCCTCACGGCGTGCCCGCGCTGCGTTGAATTTGTTCCGTCGGGCATGCATGTTGTCATGGAATTTTGCTGTGGTGTAAAGCCCGCGTTGAGCCGCCGAGCGCCCGTTGCTTCCCGCTGAAAGAATTCTAGAATTTACACCGGGGCTTCTGGGGTCACGGCTTTTACCAAACGAAGGGTGTTGATTAGTTGTACAAAAGTAGTTCTGTCTCGTTGAACTGCCTACCTACCCCGAGCAGGTCTGCGTTCGATCAATTTCTCTCACTATGCCAGAGCCCAAGCCAACCTCAGCAGTCTTGTTCTCCCGCAGGACTTATCCTTATGTCTGCATCACCGAAGTAAAGTATTATGACAAGGAGAATCAAGATCACACTCCGAATCCAAAAAGTAACCGAGTAAGCAATCGAACGTTGGAGACTGGAGGACTGCCATTGGATGAGCCTTAGACCACCTCTGCACCGCCAGGAAGTTCCGTGAGCCCTAATCGCATGTTAGATACCTATCACAAAGGGCAAAGAGGGCTCGACTCACAGCCGTCGTTGCCAATGTCCTCATTATACTGCGAATCCTTCGTGCAGCCAATGAGGGCCTCGCCGGACTGCAATTTCAGCTCAGGGCAGGTCTCGCTCCAGCAGTTCGTCCCGAGCGCATCCATGGCACGCTGGAGCGCGTCTCCCTCCCACCCAAAGAGGTAGTCGCCGTGCTGGCCGTGCCCAGTCCTAAGAATGAAGTCAGTCTTTCTGTTACACTACGTACCATACACTAAAAGAGAACACTCACGTGTCGCCAAAGCTGTACACAAGAGGCTGCCCGTCCACAAAGTCCTCGGGGTCCGCGAACCCCGACGTGTCGTACATGATCTCGTACATGACCTGCGGGATCCGGACGGGGTGTGTCTCCGGGCATTGGTCGCCCGCGAGCGCCCCTCCGGCGGCATAGGCGACGTGGCTCATGTGGTCCGTGCTGTCCAGGTTCTGCCCATCCCAGCAGGAGGGGAAGATAACCGTGGCGCGGATGCCGCCGGGGCACGGCGTGCTCGGGAACTCCGAGGTGTCGTTGGAGTCGCAGGGGGCGCCGTCGCCGCCCATGGTACGCTCGCTTGCGGCAAGGCAGCGGTGGCATCTCGTAAGGGCCCCTTCAGGCTTGGTACGGAGTGCTGGGTCCCCGGAGATCATTCGGAAGCCCTTGGAGATATTAGTCTTGTGAATCGATGGGTGGAAGGGTGTTGTATTGTTTCCATACTGGCTGGAATGAAGTGGTTTGCATGTTGCTACCACCGAATGGCTGCATGTAGTATACCGTCAATCCGCCTTCTTGCTCCAGCATAGTGCCGTTCAATCGACCGTTCGCCATCTGCGGGACCCGCGTGAACGTGCCGTTCGAGGGGGATTGGTAGTAGATGGACGCAGTCCAGTAGTTGCTGAAATCCTCGCTCATCTTGCAGGACGTGCATCTGGACGTCGCGGGTGGATCGATGGTCGAGGGGTCCATCTAGGCAGGGGTACGATCAGTCTTTTTCTTTTCCGGGTATGGATGGACGGGAAGCATACGGTGATATTGAAGGAGTCGCCTCCCACGATTTGATGCATGTGTGGTGTCGGCAGCATCCCGGGGTTGACCAGAGGGTCGGTACGCTCTACGACGAGCTGGGAGCAGCCGAACCGCAGGAAGGTCGATCCCCTGGCGGCCCCGGTCTGGGCGGCTACATCTTGCCCGAGCAGTGCAATGAGCACCGTGAGTATCATTGACGTCCAGGCCATGATTATGCGTTGGTTGAGACGTGGCTAGGAAGGATGAATATCAAGGATCGCCTAGAAAAGATTCATGTTTCACCTTCGCCAAATGGGTCTTGTTTATGTATCTAGGAAACGCGGCGATGGCCCCGCTCTGTCTATGTGACACAACAATGATTATAGATTAAATCCGATCGGGGATTTTGCATATAATCACATCTCTATGTCGGCACTTGCAGGACACCTTCACTTATATGAAGTCTGTCCGTCGATTGGCTGTCTGTCCCGCCAGAACACCCCGTAGCTGGATAATGCCAGATTAAGTTGCCAACCACATTCACGGGCCGCTAGTGTAGATAGAGTAGATCGCCCGTACCTGACCTATGACGTAGAATCCCGTTCCGCCACTATATGGTATCTGTACTAGGTCATTGCCTTCCGCGCCAATGATAAGAGCGTTTTGTCTTCCTGTCGAGGCTTCGGAGACATGTCGCCGAATGTAATACGGTCTTGAACAGGGGCACGGTAGCATGTCGCCACAGACGGCCGAGTTTACCAGGAAACGTCCGTAGAGTGTCGAGTGCAGACTTTCGCCCGATTTCATTCCTCTGCGTTTTTGACACCCATATTCTATGCTGCCGTGGGAGACTATTATCTTAGGCAGATATAAAACCAAAAAGCGATGCCAGCATCAACAGATGGCGCTAAGTCGCTACAAACGGTAAGCCGGGACTGTCACCCTAGAACAAACAGGCTTCGACTTCATTGGCGAAAGTGATGCGGGCCAACTATCCAGAAGGGTTGCGATATCTGCATGCATTTTGACCACCCAAGCTGTCCCAAGGTAAGACCTTTCACCCTTCGCATCATTTCCAGTGCAACTTCGGCGACTCTTGACAGCCCCAGCCTCCAAGACTGTCACGATAGCACATCATCCCACGCGAAAATGTCCAGCGCCTCGTTGAATGGGACAGCACAACACTCCACACCCCCAGAGCCGTCGCCCGCCTCCATCGTACCGTGTTTACCCAGCTTCGGCTACAGCGAGCCGTCATGCGCCCTCGAAGCGCTTAACTTGGACGTCTCGACGGCTATCATCGCGGCGCGGCCCACCCCGTCGGATCCCGTCAACTTTATCTGCGCCTCTCTCGTTCTCTACTCGCTTCCTCGCAAGAAAACAGTCGATCCTCCTCGGCCTCGCAGCTCTTCAGCCGGGTCCCGCCATCCGGGATGGCGTGGTTCTAGTCCGGACGGAGCACGCATACTGGCATGATGACGAATACTACGACAAGTTTGTCGACGTCCTGAGGAAATGCGGCCGTTGGCTAGCACGGCCCTAGCGCCGACCATGGGGCGTCGACGCCGCGATCGTCGTGCCCATCATCCAGCTCGGCCGGCGACGCGGTTCGTCGTGGACCCGCATGAGTCGAGTCGGCTGAGCTTACTCCGAGACAAAGACCCCGCAATCGCCACACCGCTGAACTGTAGCGAACGGGGACTAGTGTCACTTGCTCTCACACAGCGTCAGATCCTGATGCGGCTCTACCCGTAGCGGAACGTAGCCGTTATCAATGCGCGGAAGCGAGACGCTCCTTCTCGACAGGGTCTATTCCCTATTCTGCCCTTGGGAGATGGAGCATATCTCCGAGGTAAATGCCCTGATGCTTAACGCCTGTCTGGCCGTGATGCAGTGTGAGGATGTCCGCAGCATGCCAAAGGGGAGATACTTCCGCGAGTTTTACTGGGACCTCGAGAAACACCGGCAGAGGGTGCTTTCACAGGACGAGGGGCTCCTCCAGCGGATGCGCTCCTGGACGTCCCGGAATATCTATACGAGAGACACGCGCGTCAGGCACGTGTATAGTAGCCACCGGTGTAGCCGCTAGCCGCCCACGACCCGCCGACGCGCGAGGAGCTATGTGGGCAGGGTCCGCCGGCGGGCACCAGCCCTTCCGGCAACGCGACGGAGGCCGAGCCGTACGGGTGGAGGGATGCGCTGGAAGGACGCGGCTGGCCCGTGTGGCCTGGATCTCCTGCAGGACCCGCTGCCAACGGCAGACAAGCTGCGGAATCATGGTCAGAGAACCATAGATAGACTAGAGCGGTGGCGGTGGATGGGGTTTGTCTTTTGGGACCGGGACCGCGTCGAGGCCGGGAAGCGGACGGTGGGCTATTCGAGCTACCAGACCGGCTGGCTGGTTAGACTGCGGGCTCCGGGTGGGTAGAGTTGGGACAGTCGAGGTTTGTCCTCATCACTGTGTCAATCATACTCAAACCATACGGGTTCCGGCGGCCCCAGGTTTGATGAAAAATGGTAAGATTCGGCCCAAGATCTCCCGGCCAGGGGCGGAGTTGAGATAAACATCCGAGTACGGGCCACCCAGACCCGAATACGACGCCAGGAAGGGGCTCCGAGCCGGGACGACGGCTGTGTGCCTGCTCGGGCTCCACGGGCCCCGCGAACAAAAATATGGCTGCCTGGCCGGCCCCGCATGGCTGCGCGGCCACGGCGCGTCCAATTTGCGGAGGCCAAGACTCGTTCGGGGCCCGCGGGCTTCCGGGGCGTGTGGACCGAGCCCCAAGCTTAATTGAGCAGCGGGTCATCCCTTGGTCATTCATGACCTGTGATAGGCTCTGGCAGGACCATAACGCTCCACAAAATAGAGCCAAGACTTTAGTGTGGGTCCTGCTGTCTTTTCGAGAGTCTGATGGCGATGTGCAGAGTGACTTTTTTCACGCGATCTGGCAGTCGTGCGTGCACTTTCAGGTTCATAAAATCTCATTCCTTTCTATTCCACCGCAGTGTTTTTATTTAGCTCTGTACTTCCCTACTCCGAAGGCCAGGCTTCCAATCCTGCTCCTAGGCTTCTCACCTGTCGCTGCGACAGACTACAGGCGCTCCTATTACATCAGGTTTCTTCCTGTTCTTCCCTTCGTTCACTCTTTCTTCCTTCTTTCACTTCGAATCTATTTTTCTGTTCAAGTTCACCCCGCAGTACATTCCCTCCGAGCGGCCACCGCGGCGACGATATGGCGGCAGCTACGATGTCGTCAGAACCGGACGCTCAGAATGAGAAGGTGGCCGAGAAGCCAGCCCAACCCAGCGTGTCGGACCCGCTCTCGGCGGATAGCCACCCGGCGCCTGAATCCCCCGAGAAGGAAAAGGAGGGCGGGAATGGCGGCTACGGGGTGAGACAGCTACAAACGAGACGTGCCATGGTTATCTGGGGCTAACTCCATCGCAGAGGATCTTCACGTTCGCGGGCCGCGTCGAGTACACCCTCCAGGGGATCGCCATCTTCGCCGCCATCGCCTCCGGAGCCGGAATCGCCCTGCAGAACCTCATCTTCGGCAGGTTCGTCACCGTCATCACCGACTTTGCGTCTGGGATATCCGACAAGGACACCTTCCGCGACGAAGCTAGCGACCTAGCGTGAGCTCTCCCGAACCTCTTCGAGCCTCTGAGCGTCAACGGCGCGGGTGTACTGACATCTTTGACAGACTCTACTTCGTCTACCTCGGCATCGGCCGCTTCGTCCTCCCTTTTCTCTACAACGCGCTCCTCACCTACGCCGCCACCCGCGTCGTGCGCAACATCCGCCACGCCTACCTCCGCGCCGCCCTCTCGCAGGAGGTCGCCTTCTACGACATGGGCACCGCCGGTTCCATCGCCACGCAGGCCACCTCCAACGGCCGCCTCATCCAGGCCGGCATCGCCGAGAAGCTCGGGCTCGGCTTCCAGGGCATCTCGGCGTTCATCACCGCGTTCATCGTTGCCTTCGTGGTGCAGTGGAAGCTGACGCTGATCTGCCTGTGCATCGCTCCCGCCATCATTATCGTGACCGGCGGTGTGGCGGCCCTGCAGGCGAAGAACGAGACCAAGACCCTGGAGATCTTTGCGCACAGCAACTCCTTTGCGGAGGGGGTGCTCTCGAGCATCCGGACGGTGCAGGCGTTCGAGATGAGGGCGCGCCTGGTGAGGAAGTTTGACGAATTCCTGGAGGACGCGCACACCGTGGGCAAAAAGAACGGGCCCCTGTTCGGGGTGCTGTTCTCGGCGGAGTACACCATCATCTACCTGGGCTTCGGCCTTGCGTTCTGGCAGGGCATCCGCATGCTTGCCAGGGGCGAGATTGAAGACTCGGGAACAATCTTCACGTACGTCGACCCAAACCATGGCGTTTTAAATGTTATTCTAACGTAGCACTTCAAGAGTCCTCCTGTCGGTTGTCATCGCGGCCATGAGTCTTACGACTCTAGCGCCCTACTCTATTGACTTCGCCAGGGCCGGTTCCTCTGCCTCGCAGCTGTTCAAGCTGATTGACCGCAAGAGCGATATCAACCCCTTTGACGAGAGCGGAGAGAAACCCGCGGAGACAGTGGGGCGAATCGAGTTGGAGAATGTCACCTTTGCATATCCGACGCGGCCCGGTGTCACCGTCCTCGACGACTTCTCGCTCGTGGCTCCACCGGGCAAGGTCACGGCTCTAGTGGTAGGTCCCCTCCTGAAGGAGCACTTATTCCGTCCGCTAACATCTCCTAGGGGCAATCTGGTTCCGGCAAGAGTACAATCATCGGGTTGATCGAGCGGTGGTACAACCCCAAGTCCGGCAGCATCAAGCTCGACGGGCGCCCCATCGAGAAGCTGAACCTGAACTGGCTGCGCAAGAACATCCGCTTGGTCCAACAGGTAAGAAACACCAACATCCCCGTCCCTCGCCCCCCACTCACACCGACGTCAGGAACCGGTTCTGTTCCACGGCTCTGTCTTCGACAACATTCGCCACGGTCTTGTAGGGACGGAGTGGGAAAAGTCGCCGAGGGAGGAGCAACTGAAGCTTGTCGAGGAGGCCGCGAAGATGGCCTTCGCTCACGACTTTGTCTCCGAGCTTCCAAATGGCTACGATACCCCAGTGGGCGAGCGCGGCGGTCTCCTTTCGGGCGGCCAGAAGCAGCGCGTTGCCATCGCCCGAAGCATCATCTCGCAGCCCAAAGTCCTCCTCCTAGACGAGGCCACCAGCGCCCTGGATCCCCACGCCGAAGCCGTCGTGCAGCAGGCCCTCGACAAGGCCTCCGAGGGCCGCACCACCATCGTCATCGCGCACAAGCTGGCCACAATCCGCAAGGCGGACAACATCGTCGTCATGAACAAGGGCCGCATCGTCGAGCACGGCACGCACGAGTCTCTCATCGACCAGGACGGGACCTACGCACGGCTCGTCCGGATCCAGAACCTCGCCGTCTCGGAGACGAGCTCCACGGTTGGCGAAGACGAGGACGATGCCCCCGGGGATGGTGGCAAGCCGGTTGAGCTGACGACCACGCTGACGCGCTACGCGAGCTCCGTGCAGGGGCGGATGGAGGCGCAGAAGGACCGGGATAACTACGACAACCACAAGCAGCTCGGCATCCTCGCCAGCATCACGCGCCTTTTCCTGCTCACGCCCGAGCTGCGTTGGGCCTACTTCTTTACAGCCGTGTCCTGTCTCGTGGGCGGTGCGCTGTTCCCGGGACAGGCCATCCTGCTGGCGAACGTCATGGAGGTCTTTACGCTCACCGGCTCGAGGATGACGGACCGGGGCGACTTCTATGCCTCCATGTTCATCGTGCTCGCGGCCGGCTGCCTCGTCACGTACTTCGTCATGGGCTACGCCACCAACGTAGTGGCACAGGTATGCCATCCCCTCGCACTCCTTTCCCCTTACCAAACACTAATGCGCCGTGGCAGCACCTGAACCACAAGCTCCGGAAGGAACTCTTCTCCGACATGCTCCGCCAGGACCTCCAGTTCTTCGACCGCAGGGAGAACGACACGGGCGCCCTGGCCAGCCGCGTCGACTCGGACGCGCAGTCCGTCTTCGAGCTGATGGGCTACAACGTCGCCCTCGTCGTCATCGCCTTCGTCCAGCTCGTCGCCTCGGGCGTCGTGTCCATAGCGCACAACTGGAACCTCGGGCTCGTGGTCGTGCTCGCGGGCCTGCCGCCCATGGTGAGCGCGGGGTGGCTGAAGATCCGGTCGGACACCAAGCTGGACAGGCACAACTCGAAGCGGTACTCCGCCAGCGCGTCCATCGCGTCCGAGGCGGTGTCGGCCATCCGGACGGTTTCGTCGTTGGCGATTGAGAGGTCGGTGCTGGAGAAGTACACGGCGGAGCTCGATGGTGCGGTTAATGGGTCCAAGGGGCAGCTCTTCCGGACGATGTTCTGGTTTGCACTGACGCAGGGGATCGAGTATTGGTTCATGGCCCTTGGATTTTGGTGAGCCTGCCTTGAAGATTCAATGGGAGAGCACTGCTAATATGCCCCAGGTACGGCTGCAAGCTTCTTTCGGAGGGCGACGTCTCCATGTACAGCTTCTTCGTCGCGTTCCTGGGAGTGTTCTACGCAGGGCAGGCGACGGCCCAAGTTTTCATGTTTTCGACGAGTACGTCCGCCTCCTTTCCTGGTCAACCAGGCTGAGAACAAGCTAACGATACTGCCTAGGTATTGTCAAGGGCATCAATGCGGGGAATTACTACTTCTGGCTCCAGAATCTCCAGCCAGTGGTCCAGGAGACTCCAGAGAACCGCGACAATGGTCCGAAGTCTGGTGGTCCCATTGCCCTAGATGGCGTCCGCTTCTCATACCCCCTCCGTCCTGACACGACTGTTCTCAAGGGCATCGACATGACTGTAAGTTCACAGCCCCAAACTTGTTCCTGTCCCCTTGTATCGTGTCTCACGCTTCGCAAAAGGTCGAGAAGGGCCAATTTGTCGCTCTCGTCGGGGCCTCGGGCTGCGGTAAGTCAACAATGATCGCCATGCTCGAGCGCTTTTACGACCCGACGACGGGCACCATAAACATCGACTCCAGCCCTCTGCCGTCTCTCAACCCGCGCCTCTACCGCGGCATCGTCGCCCTCATCCAACAGGAGCCAACCCTCTTCCAAGGAACCATCCGCGAGAACATCGCTCTCGGACTCGATGACCCGGATGCAGAATCGCCAACAACCGCCCCCGACTCTCAGATCGAGTCCGCACTCCGATCCGCCAACGCCTGGGACTTCGTCTCCTCCCTCCCCGACGGGCTCGGAACCCAGGCCGGCACTAGCGGAAGCCAGCTCTCGGGCGGTCAGCGGCAGCGCATCGCCATCGCGAGGGCGCTCATCCGAGATCCCAAGGTTCTGCTCCTCGACGAGGCGACCAGCGCCCTGGACACGGAGAGTGAGAAGATCGTCCAGTCGGCGCTGGCGGAGGCCGCTAAGGAGGGGGACAGGATCACGTTTGCGGTCGCGCACCGGCTGAGCACGATCCGCGATGCGGACGCCATCTTCGTTTTCCACGGGGGCAAGATTGCGGAGGCGGGCACGCACGCGGAGCTTATTGGGAAGGGCGGCATGTATCGGAAGATGTGTGAGGCACAGGCTTTAGATTAGCGTTGGTTCGTTAGACTTCTTTTCCTGCGATGTAATATTCAGGGGTGAAACTGAGAGTGCCCCTCTCGACAAATCTTAATAAACAATTGGCCATTAAAGAAACACGTAAATTGCTCCCTCATTTGGCCGCTGCGCTGGGGATATGCGGCGGCATGACCGTCATCGGATCTACAACGAGAGGATGAACATAGGTGGTGTGAGGAATCAGACGACCACCAGAGTCAGATTATTCATGTCCCGGGTTTGGACAAACCGGGACGTGAGAGCTTGGGCCGGGAACAAGTGAGGTACTGCAATGCCACTTAATCACTGGCAGAGAACTAGATAAGCGAGATCAAATATAATACAAGCTACGATAAATCCAGGCTTCTCATACCCACTGGTCTCCTTGGCAACCTTGGCCACTCACAATCCCGGGCGCTTTTCCAGAGGCCCTTAGTTCAACCACAACGCATTACTACAGCACTTCCCAGCCCCCATGTCCAACTTGGCTACCACCTCTGCAGTAAGGCCCCCCTCATTATTCCCGTCAGCGGCAAGTTTCAGAACTTTGAGGAAGCCGCCTGGAGCGTCCCCATAGATCGCGTGCTCGTTGCTCCATGGCGCCACAGTGAGGGAGCTCGTCGTCGTACCGGTCGAGTTGGTCGGGACCCTGAATATCCTCTCGACGATCGCGCCCTTCTTGTCAAGCTTGAAGCCGGAGATGTACCCGACGTTGCCCTTCTTGCCGCGGGTGGTTGCCCACAGGTGTTTCTCATCAGGTGACAGGGCGAGGACCGCAGACCAGTATTGCTCCCCGTCCGCGTCTTTTGCGTAGGTTAGAATGTGGAACGGCGATTTATGAAACGGGGCAGATACCTTCTGGAATCAACGACCATACACCGTCGTCCTTGTTCTCGCAAAGCTTGCCAGATTTGTCCATCGGCAACGCTGTGACACTGTTGTCATGCTCCAGAACCACGTACATGAACTCCCCATTCGGGTGAATCTCGAGGAACCGCGGCTTCACCTTTGGCGTCGAGAACTTCATGCGGCCAACCTCCTTCACGCCACCAGAATCGTCCACCGCGTGTGTCCAGATCGAGTCCGTCCCCATGTCCGCGGAATAGAGGAGCTGCTTCCCCTGGATGTCCCAGAACTGGAAGCCGTGCGTGCTCGACTTGGGGTCCAGGGGCCAGGACTTGGCGGGTGCGCTGAGGGACCCCTTTTCGTCCAGATTCAGCGACATGCCGCAGCCGCCGGACTCGCCGTAGGCCCCGGACATTACAAAATGGGGCTCGCGGTTGCTCATGATGTTGTAGGCCGAGTTCTTGCCCTCGCACGCTCCGAAGGTGTTGACGGCTCCGTTGGTCTCCAGGGTGGCAACATCATAGCTTGATAGCCGCCCGTTGTCCAAGGAGGAGCCATATATGGTTTTCATGTCATGCTGCGCAACGCGTTAATGTCCGCAGTATGGTGTAGGAAAAGCGATTCGGTTGGACTGGGAGGGGATGAACGTACACTCAGCGATAGCCAGACGTGGGTGTTGTTCGCATCTGCTGAATCAAAGAGGCGGAGAGTGTTCTGCTCGTCGTCGAACTCGACCTCGTGGATCTTGGGTGGATCGAATCGATTTGTGGTGATGATTCGGTGCTTCGCGCCTTGTACATGACTGATGCACAGGAGCACGGCCATGAGAGGTCCCGCGCACGACGGAAACATTTTTACGGGGCTAGTATGATATAAGAGACGGCAGAACGATCGTGCTAATGGGCCAGCGCTGGATGGAGTGGATTAGGGAAATGCGACGGTGAAAGGATGGAAGAGAAACGTTCATCCCCACAAGCAAGAGCTTTCACAGAGGGCTTGCTCCCAATTGTATTGGCGTGTAAAGAGGCCAGATCTCGCGTAGCTCCGGAAAGTATGCAAAAGAGCCACAGTTCATCCTGCCACTCAGCATCGGATGACTGGCGGCTTCTCCAGGGACGAAACCTTCACAATTGCGTGATGGTTGCGGGTAGTGGCGGAAAGTCGAGGCTGCTTGAAAGTGTCGGCTGGTATGGAATACGAGAAATATAGTCGACAAACCGCCGGACTTGAAATGAGTCGACGTGCCGAAAACTGATATAAGATATGACGGGAACTCGCCCCGAATCTAGCAAGCTTATCTCGTCTTGAGTAACCACGCCCAAGTGGAACACGACAGGAACATCCGGGGTGGCTCTCTGCTGGGGCAAAGACACAGAAGCCGCAGGAATTGCCGTATCATTGGATTCGTCCAGTATGTAATGGAAATTCCAAGTTTGACAGCACTTTCGCTTCCCTAAGGAGTACGGCGACACGCTTCCACCCTCTTCGGGTCGGGGTCCCCGTCCTATCCGGCCGCCAGGACGGATAACGAACGCGCACGCGGAGGTGGACTTTTGGCAGATCGTGTGTATTTATGCATTTCCTTTTCCTCTATCTGTTAAGAAATTCAGTGTTGGAATATGTTTGATTTGCGTTTAAGGAGGTGATGTTTAAATGCGGGGTGGGACAAAACTTTTGACCTGTAACTGTAGCAAGGGTGCCGTGCCAAGAGCCTGTCAAAGGCCACACGCACGCCCCGAAGCTCAGCCAGACGACCTCTCCCAACGCGACCCCGCAGTGGACGACACGCAAGGCTTAGGGTCGACTTGGCCACAACACCAATCTAGCCTATTCGCCTCAAGTCACAACACCCTCGTTTCTGGTTAGGCGTTTATGCTCGCCTGTGCCTAAATATGGACGCTCTACCAGGGATGTTCTCGTACACCCCGCTCACCAAAGGCGCCCCTATTCGTGTCCTTGTGCTCCTGCCCGGCGACTTCAACGACGCAATCAAATGTGAGCTGTTCTCTGCCGGAGTTGAGTCGGGGCCATCATCTTACGAAGCATTGTCATACGCCTGGGGAGATCCCAACGACACCACCCCAATAGTCGTCAACGGACATAGATTCAACGTCACCGTCAATCTGGAGTGCGCTCTACGATATCTCCGGCGGTCCGACGCCAAGCGGCCGCTCTGGGTTGACGCCATCTGCATCAACCAGCAAGACCACCGCGAAAAAGAGATTCAAGTACGAGTCATGGCCGCCATATTCAAACACTCTACAAAGGTCCTGATCTGGCTCGGGAAGGAACTCGACCCCTCGATCCGTGACGGTAGTCCATCGCCGATGCCGATATCGGAAGTCTTCGAGGTTATCTCGAATGTCGCGGCCGAGAAAAACATAGCACCTTTAGTCGGTAAGAGCGTGTCGGAGAGGTGGGCTCGCTGGATACCTTCTCTATTGGATCTGCTGAAAAGGGCATGGTTTCGGCGACTGTGGGTTGTTCAAGAGATGGCAATGACACCCGATCCAATGCTAATCTGTGGCGAATGGTCGCTCCCTTGGGAGTCTCTCGCCAAGGCTCACATACGTCTGCCGGCAACTCTAGGACCCTCGGCCGACAGCGCCGTGGCTACGAGAGATGCCTTTCAGAACCTCAACGCCTTGGTGAATTGTTGGAGGCTACATCAGTTATGGAAGGACTCCGAGACCCTCCCTGAAGCGGAATACGCACGACGACTTATTCTCTTACTCTATTCGCTCATGGGGAGATTCCTGTGTTCAGATGAGCGGGATCGACTTTACGGGATAATGGGCATGGTGGGCCACTCAGAGCTGTCGACGCACATACCGATCGACTACCAGAAGAGCGCGGGGACCGTCTTTAGAGACCTCGCGGTATTCCTGATAGAAGCCCGCGGATACCTAGATATCTTGGCGGGCGACCGCGCGAGCTTTGACCCTTCGGAATACCCCGGAAAGCCCTCGTGGGTGCCAACGTGGAGCTCGTACACGACCTATACGCGCAACTTATATCCGCTATCACATTTGTGGACTGAAGAGCCGAAGGCGGAGCTGCCGAAGCAGCGCCATGCGGACTATCGGCTGAGCGAGGACCGCAACATCCTGTTCGTGAAGGGGGCGGTCATAGGCACCATGGTAGCCATGGGGACGCCACCCCCTTGCTACCCTGACCTGTCTCGAAGGGAGGCTTCAGGAGAGGAGCATCGGAAAGCACTCAGCCAGCTGTTGACAATGTGGGAGACTGAAGTAGTCCACCTGCCCTTGTTGCGTGTCAGATACGGAGAAGACGCATTTGGCAGAGCGGTCGGTGAGATGGGAGCATTGTGGGGGGACGGGATCGTTCACCTGCCGTCGTTGCGCGAAAGCTACGCCACGGAGCCAGATACCGACGCCTTCCGAAGGGCACTCTTCCACACAGAGGAGCCAGGATCACCTAGTCGGCGAGTCTCGCAAAAACAGTGCTACGAGATCCTCCTTGGGCGCGGCGACGTGAGCATCGAAGATGATGACGAGGTGGCAGGCGAAGTACACAACTTCTCATATTTCAAGTGGCGGGACCTGAACGACATGACGCCGTTCCGGCTCTCGGGGACACAGTTCGGCATCTTTGAGTCTAGGGGCCTGTATCAAAATGAGCCTCCATACCAAATCAGGCCTATCATCGCTATATTTCAGGGCGGCCCTGGTCCGGTAGCTCTATGTGAGGAGGAGGGAGGACGCTACCGGTTCATGGGTCCGTGTTATGTCCAAGGCCTGGAGGACGAGTCGGCCTGGCAAGCCTTCTTAGACAACGAGGAGCGTGTCGAGTTTTCTTTAATATAGTAGCAGCTTATAGCTTAGTAAGTTACGCAGGAAACGTGCGTAGATCTGGAGCTATCACATCTGACCAGTCCGGTTCAATGGACCCCTCTTCTCTCCTTATTGCTTCTGCCTACCACGGAAAACTCTGACCTAGCTTGATAGCGTCTGCGAGCGTCTGGCTTGGTGGGAGCCGCCGAGCTTTCGGCGACACCTCTATGGTCTATGATTCGTTGAATCAACATGTTATGGTTGAAGATAAAGTCAGGCGAACGTAGCGAAAGAGACCTAACGTTTGGCCTAGGAGTTTCTAACCCCTACTCGCGACTGAACCAGAAGGGTGAGTAGATCCCTGCGCCTTGAATACCACTTGCATGAGAAGAGCACTGCATATCTCGCGCTTCTGGTTGCAAAATCAGCGTCAGGTGTTGTTTGTTTCCACGGCGCAGCGTTGTCCGACACGAATAAACTAGCCCAGTTAGATTAAACCCCTCATTGGGCCTAAATATGTAGAATTACCTACCCTGTTCACCCCTTTCCTTATATCAGTTCCTTTCCCTCCCCGAAATCTGACAGTCCGTAATCGACGATTGAATGGGTCGAGTCGCATGGCCCGAGCTCGACAACACGATGGCCAGGCGGTACACCATCCTTAAAAGGAATCTGCAGAGCCACTGACGGTTGGGTCAACGAGTACTCCGTGTAATGACCGCGCCCGACGGTGTCGACGGCGACGATGAGCCCGTTAATGCCATTCCAGATCCACAACTCATGCTCTCCTTCTGGCAGGGTGATGTGTGCGGATCCCGAGATCAAGGCAAAAAGCCTACGTAACTTAGCATCAGTCATAATTTTGGCTGCGGATACTTTGGCGCAACAAATCCTTACATCGGATGGGGAGGTTTGTGGAGGTCTTCTTTCGACCCGGGTGGCAGGACGACGTATGAGACGTTGGAAACGTCTGCCAGGCCCATAATGGCGGAGCCCGCCGTTGGATAATCCGAAAAAGGATTGGATATTTCCCAGCATTCGAAAGCCGCGTTCTGGTTGTCATTTGAGACGACTGCCGTTAGCTGGAGCCGGTGCGAAGCAGCCGTGGCAAAAGGACTAGCTAGGAGAATCAGCCAGCATGCATGGAGCCAAAACATGGCGAGATTTTGGTCCTCGAAAGTGTTTCGCGATAGCGATATCCGAGAATGTGGCTAGAAAGGTATTAGGCGAAGTGACCACGGCGTTCGACCCGCCCTAGGGCCGACGGATCTTTCGGGAGTCAAATATGCGGGGCGAACAGCGGGATTCGGCGGGGGGGTGCGCCCGCGGGGCGGATATTGGCGGGAGATGATTAATAGTGTGAGACAAGACGCAGGAACCTCGGGGTTTGCAAAGTTAGGTCCGATCGCGGCGAGTAAACCTACTCCGGCTATCTTCATTGTTGCTGCGCCGACGAATATTGAAGGCTCAAAGGCCAAAGAGCAGACGCCTGGTTCTGATTGCGAAATTCGCATTTTATACCTCCAACCCCCTGTCCACTACGCCAAAAGAGCTCGACTTCAAAGGTGGACCGCGCTGTACCCAGGTGCACCGGGTAAAAACGACAACTTCTCTCTTCCCACATCATCATCAGCCCGCGAACTGGATTTCTTGTCCCCATGGACACCGAGAAAGCTTTGACTCAAAAGACCAGCGACGATCCGGCCTATTCCATCAGGCCAGCTACTACGCCAGAGGATCTAGCGAGCACCATCGTTCTATTCCGGGAATATGCGGCCTCCTTGAACATAGACCTAAGCTTCCAGGACTTTGCCTCGGAGGTCGCCAGCATGCCGGGCAAATACTCTCACCCAACCGGAACCCTCCTGCTCGCTCGAACCGGTGCTGGTACGCCAATCGGCTGCGTTGGCCTGCGGCCTCTCGAGGGCTCTGAGACGTGCGAGATGAAGCGGCTTTATGTGTCGCCTCCGGGGCGAGGTACCGGGGTCGGGAGGGCGCTGGCGGTGGAGGTTCTGGATCAGGCGAGGAAGATGGGGTATCGACGCGTGAGGCTTGACACGCTTCGAAATATGACTAGCGCGAAGGTCCTGTACGAGAAGCTGGGTTTCTTAGAGGTTGAGCCTTACTACAACAATCCACTGGATGGGGCAAGCTTTCTGGAGCTTACGTTGGAAGAGGGGCGGTAATGTTGATGACTACGGAAATGTTACCACAGAACTGGCGGAAAGCCGTGATGAGGGAATAATGGTCAATCCCCAGCTCTATGCTCCTGCACAATAAGCTTTTAGTGAATGGTCACCGACCGTCACCATCCAAGGACGTAGTTCTACAGCATATAGTCGTGGAATAATGTCTACGGCTTCGACGTCATGGGTCTTGCTGAATCCCTGGTGCGATACAGGGATGCAATCTATAACGCAGGACCTTGGCAGCTGGTGCTTACCAGGCTCCTAATCGTACATTCTTTTGTCGCCGGGAGATACCAACTCTAGACTGGAGGTATAGCCCAAAGGCACCCTCTTAGCTAACATGTTCCTTTTCCTCGCTCTTTGGGATGCGAACGAACGCGATACATATACCAGCTGCTACAAGGCACATAGCAAGGCTAAACCACCACACAGCCCTATACGCCCCAAGGTCAAGTTCAGAGGTACCCGTTTTCGTTGCCTGAGTAGCAATCGTGCCGCCTATTGCGGCCATCGTCGCTGTTGAGAGATTCTGTGCGGTGATAAGAAAGCTGCCGGCGGCGCCCTGGTAGGACTTGGGAACACTAGACGTGATGAACACGGATATGGCCGCGAACGACATATCCGGCCCGAATGTGGTCAGGCAAATGCCTGGAAAGCTCAAGGCCCAGTATAAAGTGCCGTCGGTTTGCGGCAGGAAGAAGACCGGGCCCAGCGCAAAGGCGACCATGCTCCCCGTCAGGATGTAATGACCGGGAAGGACATGCAGCGTCCGAGCCACGACCCAGGAGGCAAGGACACCGAAGACGCCGATGGGGATGAGGCAGCACCCCGTGATGATGGGTGATTTATCTTGGACCGTGAGCAGGAATCGGACGGCGTAGAACTGCCACGCCCCAACCCAGGCACCGTAGCCGAGGAAGTATGATATCATCAGGGGCAAAAACCCGGGCGTAAACCAGAGACGATTGTCGATAAGCGGGCGCTTAACCCGAGTTTCAATAAAGCCGAACAGCCCTAGAAGCGCAACGCCGGCGATGACGAGGGCGTAGGTGTATGGTGCCCATTGGGTCGGCTCGCCCTGGGTGAGTCCGAATATGAGGAGACCGCATCCGGAGACACAAGCGGCCGCGCCGAGGTAATCGAATGACCGCAACCCGAGGGAACGGACCGGGAGGGATGGGATGCACCAGCAAGCAGTAACAGCACACACGGCGGCGAGTAAGGCGGTCGAGGCAAATATCCACTCCAGGTGCGCGCTGAGCGCACCGCCCTGGAGCCCACCGACCACTACCCCGAGGGGGATCATAGCGCCCATCAGCGCGAAGACGCGGTTCTTGCGCAGGCCAGGGCGGTAGACCCTGCCCAGCATGCTCATGGCGGCCGAGCAGAGGGTGCCGACGGCAAGGCCCACCATGGCGCGGACGACGAGGTAGAGGGCCAGGCGGGACGGGTGGAGGGACCACACGCCGACGACGTTCCACACGACGGACCAGACGAAGGCGCCGACCACGAGCCACTTGGGGCTCGTGTGGTCCGCCAGCGAGCCGGAGATGACGACGGACACGCCGTTGGCGACGAGGAAGGAGCCGATGAGCCACGGGGTGAAGGACGCCGGGACCTGGAGGGCCTCGATGAGGGTGAGCTGGTTGACGAAGGTGCTCGTAATGTAGATCCCGAATAGCAGCTGACCCATGGAGCAGATGCAGACGAAGGCGCACTCGGCGGCCAGGGTCGTGAACTCCGGGGGTTTGCCGGAGTTGGACGGCGCCTCGGCGGTGACGGGTTCCACCGTGCTCTCCAAGTTGTCGGTGTTTAGGACCCCATGGTTCCGTACGCCCATGGGGGCCTGTTCCAATTGGATTGTGGTGGTCGTGGACATGGTTGCTCTCGCACATAAACGGGTGTCACTTGGCTGTCGTTGGTGCAAGCAGGGGAGCCCTTTTTATTTATTTATATTTATATTTATTTAATTGTTTTTTTTCTTAAGTCCGAGCGGTCCGGACTTTTCGCGTCTCGGGGGACGAGGCGGCATGACTAACCGAATACACGTGCTTGAGCGGGCAGCAGTGCGATTGGCGTCTCGAGGATAGTGAACGACAAGGATGATATTCCGAGTGACTCAAAGGGAAATGCGGAAGGTGAAAGAGGGAACAGCCCTGCCGACGCCGGGGAGAGCGGAGATTAGACGGTAGCCCCGAGACTCCTGCTCAAGGGGGGTCTTCAAATACAGTCGCGCGAATCCTCCATGAGCCCACAGTACAATGTAGGCCCGTGGAGTAGTAGGCATCTATAATAGCAATCCCATTCCCTCTTCTTACACGCTCGGCTTCCATCCGCCGTTGGACTCGAAGACCTCTGCCACCTTCTTGCTAACAGCCAGGAGGTGCCTGTCGTGGTATCGGGGGGCCACCAAGGATAGTCCAACTGGCATGGCGCTTGGGCCGGCAAACCCGGGGACATTGACAACCGGGGTGTGCAGCGCCTATCATATAGAGAGTTAGCAGACAGGGGAATCACGGCAAAGCACCATATTCGGTAATTTAAAGGCCCTACCGTCCAGATAACATTGAACACAGCGCCGCCTGTCGACTCAATCCCCATCAGTGCCTCGTCTGGGACGCTTGGGACTATTACAGCGGCATACTCCTTCAGGATCTTGTCGAGCAGGGGCCTCGCCGCCGCGATGCGGTCGAACGCCTCGAGCTCTGCAGCCTGCGATATGCCCGCCTCGTTTTCAACGTGCCCAACCAAGAACTTAGATAACTTCTCCTTCGCAACACAGTACTCAGGCAGAAAGGACGTTCTGCCGTCAGATGCGACGACAGTAGCGCGCCATGCAGGGAGGTCCTTCAACTCATCAGGCAGCTCAAGTTCGTCCACCTGCGCGCCCTCCCCGCAAAGCAACGCCTCAGCTCTATCCATGGCCGCCACCGTCCCAGGCCTAGCCTGAGGCCAGGCCATCGTCCTGCAGACTGCAAACTGTGCACCCCAGATCCCTAGCGACAGATCAGGAGGCGCGTTGTCCTGGAGCGCGAACACGTCCGCAAGCAGCTTGAGGTCTGCCACCCTCTGCGCGAAGAAGCCTATAATGTCTAGGTTGAGCAAGTAGATATTCTGCCCCTTGCAGGAGATAGCGTTCCCATATAGGCTTTAGGGCGTAGACGCTGTTGAAGGATCCTGGCCGGATCGTGCTGCCGCCGGTCTGCGTGCCGAGCGCGACAGGCGCCTGGAAGTCGCCAACCACCGCGCCCGACCCGGAGGAGGAGCCGCTAGGCGTGTGGGACGGGTTGTTCGGGTTCAACGTGGGGAGGGGGGGGGGGGGGGGGTGGGCGGCGCGGGCCCAGGGAAAACGGTTGTTGTTTTCTTACCGAGGTGGGGCGCCCCCCCCAAAAACGTTTATTTTTAAAATTTATAAGTACGGGAATGTTGGTCCCAT
>JAMAJV010000008.1:717284-961943 GCA_023628835.1 Sordariomycetes sp. S4602
GACGTACGAACCCGCGAATGTGTGTGTTCAGAATAGATTCGGGATGGCGTGGAGGACGGAGACGGACGGCCAGCGGCCCCGGGTGCGCCTCGCCTATCTGATTGTTCCGGCCTGGGACGCTCACTTACACGGGGGCTTGGGTTACACGCCGTCCCAGATATGCAAGCGAAGAGTCTTGCAATCATGGCCCGCGGTTTTCCGTCCCGTTACAGCACCCGGCAGGATGCTCTCGGAACGACGCCTGGAAGGGAAGATCGCCCATTGAAGACCACGTCGTCATCCAGCCGGCGAAATAAAACGCCGTGGTTACAGGGGCAGGGTGCGCCGGAGAAAAGCCAGGGTTTCCCGTCTGGCCCGCGCTACACCGAGGGCGGGAGCCCCACTCGGTCAGGGCCGCCCGGGCGGAGGGGCCGAGGCGGGATGCCAGATCTCAGATGAAGAATTTCGGGAGGAGCGAATTCCGGGTGAGAGGCGAGCGGGGGCGGGAAAGGAGCAGGGGTTGCTGGCTCTAACTGCTAGGCGTGGTTCTGGAGAAAGAGGCTTGGTGATGGCACGTCATCCTGGGTTGGGCCTTTTCCCTTTGTTTGCGAGGTCTCCGGCGAAGCGAGGAAAGAGGGCCGAGGGCGCAGATAGCCCGTCCGATCCACGAGTTCGTTCGCCAAGCGACTCGTTCGAAGATCAAGTCCCTGACGGTCGGTCCCCCTGTTACAGCGCCTCTGATCGCGCGGTGGGAACATAGAGACGAGCACTTCGACGCCAGGACGCTCAAACTACGACGCAAAACATCGAAAGGGGAGGTCATTGCGATTGCATGCGGAAGCTCCGCCATTCTCCGCTCCGCACACACCCTCTCCCCCCCTTGCTTCCCTCCTCGCCGCCTCTCCTTCTGCCGCATCGACGCCCACCGCATGTTCGCCATATCGGCCGTCCCGCCCCGCGTCCGAGGGCACGGGAAGTGAGAAGTGATAAGAGCTCGGGGCGTGCCATTCGCCCTGCCGCCCGTGCATTTATTTTTATAGTCTATTTCTGCGAGGTTGCTGTCCCGTGGAGGAGGAGGGCCCAGAGAGGGGCCGGGCTTTTGTGTGCGTGTTTATCTGGGTGGCTGATGGCGGTTGGGATGACGGCTGCAGCGGGGGAGCTGGCTAATATCGGCGCTGCGTGTCGTCTGAAGGGGGAGACGGGAAGCGCTGGAGAGTACGGAGCCGAGATAACGCAACGGAGCTCAATTCGCTTCTCACCGGGACGGGGGGGGATTGGTGAACAGCCGGATAAACGAGTCCCGCTCCGACATGAGCATCTCCTCTGCACTGGCCGTGGCTATTCCTGGCATGCGGCGGTCTCTTGCCTTGTCCTACCGCGAAACCTTGGTCCGGAACCGACGATGGCCAGCAGATCCCGCGCGAACTCGGCGGTGCAACAGCAGGAGAACCGGATTCCCGCCCCCTTTCCCGCCGTGACACCGCAGCGGCCTGCGAAACCAGCCCCCATTCCCGCTCGCCCTTCGAGCCAGGTGCTTCCGCTCACCGACACCCACCACCCGCTTTGCCGTATGTTTTGTTATAGTGGGTTATTGCCCAGACGTCAGAGTGGCTGCCGCACCCGCATACGAATTTCACAGGGTAGGGGGCGTAAGCGGGGGAGGAAAGGGAGTGGAGGCCGCGGGCCAGCGCGGCTCGGCTGTTGCTGGGATTAGCTTCCCGGCCGATAACGCGTCCCGCCCGGCATCCCCACTCTGACCGAAGGGGGGCAAAGGGAATAACCGGTTTAGCCCGTCGGTCAGGGAATGCAACTCATTCTTTGTAAGTGGGGGGTTGGGGGGTGTAGGAGGTGCGAGGCTTGGATGTTTTGGAGCCCTGGACGAGAAGGCTCCGGGGCACGGGGCTCTTTCTCCAGGGGCTAGAGGGAGAATGGAGTCCGCGTGTGCAGTACTGACGGAGTGGTGGTCAAGATGGGCGTAAGCCCTACGCAAGGTGTAACCGAGGGCTTACGTGGTCTCTGAGAAGACTGTGAAGAAGACCTGTACAGCAGGCAACGGTTGGTGTTAATGGCAGATGCGAACATTGACAAGACATCACATGGAGGACGCCATGGCCTTTACAAGAAAGGGGCTCAAGACCACCCTAGGATGGATAGACTGACAGGGTTGTGTCTGCCCCTGTATACCATTTAGCAAAGACATTTCTGCCACAGGAAGCAGTCCTTTGCAACTCTGGAGGTCCGCTGCCCATAACTTTACCTAGAACCGGCGCCGAGAGTTTCAGTCAACGATCCTGGAGGTTAAAAGTGTGATATCACAAGAGTAATGTACCGAGGAGGAACCAGAGGCTCAAAATCCTGATATCAAGCCATCGTGTTCATTCTAGAGAAAAAAGTACAAAATATCATACCGCAAGTAACACATGCAACCAACTCCTGAACGCAGCAGCACAACCCCGAACTCACGAATCCCGCCCACCCGAGACCTTCGTGATAACAAGGAGCACGACGCAAGTCCCGATGATGGTGACAGAAACAGCGCCCAGAACCTGGTGTGTTTTAGCCATCGATATACCGCATTGCATAGCGTGAGGGGCAAGAAGGGCGGGCGAATGAACCTACAATTTGCGTCTTCAAGCCAGTCTGCACTATCGCCACCCTTCTGCCATACTTATTCACCGTTGCTAAACCTATCAGCATCCCATAAAGACACCAAATGACTAGATCATGGACTGAAAAGGGAGAAGTTCTCGAGGCAAGCGGAGGGGAGAGCAGGGAGGTACTGGAAAAACGGCGCAGGGGAACGTACTGATGTAATTCCCGACCCCGAGGCCGAGACAGCAAAGCGAGAGAGCCCAGAACACAGTCCCCAGGGGCTTCGCCATGCGCAGCTCCAGCGGGCTGGGCTGCGTCTTCAGATGGAAGGAGAGGACGATGGCGATGGAGACGATGGCCATGTAGACCGAGAGGCGGAGGTACGACAGGAAGGCTGCGTCTCGTTAGCACCTCTCCCTTCAACCAGCTGCCCCGAGGCTATATCGGAGCATCCAAAAAAGGGGGGGCCTGGCCCATGTTGTTTCCTAGGGGATTGTGCTTACTTCGCTCGTTGGCGCAGTGGTCCCTCGCGTCGCTGCTCTCGTTCTCGAAGAGCAGCGGGCCGAGCGGCCACGCCCAGAACGACCTGGTCGTGTACGCCTCGGATCTAGGATCCCCAGTCAGCAGTCCATCCACCAAGATACAATGCACAAAAGACGCAGAACCGAGCTCGAGATGAGCCAGGCAAATCCGACCGACTCACGCTCGAGATGGCACCTCGACCGGCCGCCTCCACGCCAGGATCGGCGCGCACCGCCTGTCCTCGACGTCATAACCCTCACTCTCCTCTTGGCTAGCCATACTGCCTCAGATCGGCCAATTGGCGGATGATATTCACGACGAGACGGAATTTCGCGATGGAGAAGCGGCGACGATGAGATGAATTGTTGCCGTGCTCAGCTTGGAGCTGTGAGGTCGGTCGTTTAAGGTGGGGTCGGCAGTGCGGATATAATTCATTATGTACGGTGCGGCCGCCGTCCGCGTGATGCCTTCGCCGGAAACCATTACGCCATCTCCCGCTCCGTCTAGCCCTCCTTACGCATGAATACGCCCATGTACCAGTCTAACCGAACGCCATAGATACTGTCGTGTCGTAGCACGGATTCAGCACCTCTCAAATACCCGATATAGCCCCTTCAAATCCGCAACCTCCATGACCCCGCTCATCAAATCCCCCGTCGCCAAGAGCCTCGCCTTGAACGCAGGGAACAGCACGTTCTCCACGGCCCACCTTACATTCCTTCGCCGACTCCTCAGCTCGGCGCTGATGTCCTCCGCCTTGACCGAGTCCTCATCCCCCGGCAGCGGAGGCAGCTGCTCAGGCGAGTAGAACGCCGCCAGTTCCCTCAGGAACGACTCAAAGCAGCCCTTCTCGTCCTCCCAGTTCACGGCCGGCCCGAGCCGGAGCAGAAACCGCGGGAGCTTGACGAGCGGGGGCGTGTAACCCTTCATGAGTAGCGGAATGGACACGAGGTCGCCCGCCGGCGAGACCTCGAATGAGAAGTACTCTGCAAGCATCTCTCGCCGCTCCATGAGCTGCTCGGCCACCTTCTCGACCAGCGCCTCAACGTCGAACTCGTTCTCTGGCGGGGAGAGCGCCGCCTTTTCGGCCTCGGCCCCTATCCGCAACACCCCACGAAGGTCGAGGGGTGGCGTAAAGCGGACGGTCCCAAAGTTTCCAAAGTCCGTGAGTCCGAGCTGGTAGAAGTACTCGTAGCTCATGAGCCCATAGTCGATTAGGTAGAGTTTAATGCCCCCCTGGATGGCGGCCAGCCGGCGCCGCTCATCGACGACGCCGACAAACGTGTGACTCGACATGATTTCAGTGAGCTCATTGTGCACCTCGTCTCGGACCTCGGCTCTCAGATCCTTGATGCTCGTGAGGCGACATGAGACGGCCTGTCTGTCGACGGTCTCGTAACTGATGTTCTCTGGAGCTGCGGCGGCGAGAATGTCCTTATCGTTCTCGTCAGCCTCATCTGCTGCGGGACCAGGCGTTGACTGGAACATGGTTGTGATCTTCTGGACGCTCGTGTCGGTCCTCACGAGACTGTTCGAGTTCCTCCGCTTTCTGGTCCCAGGGCCAGGAGTCTGTGTCGAGCTCACTGCGTCATCTCCTGGCTGCGGGGAGATCGTCGTGACCTTGGCGCCGGGAAGGAGAGTTTGCGTCATGAAAGTTCGGCTCTTGTCCACCGAGGCTAGTTTCGAACTGATGTCCTCACAGATTGTCCTGACAATCTCATCCTCGTGCTCGAACTTGACGTAGCGTTTCGTAGGGTGCACGTTGACGTCCACGCTGTGAGGATTAATCTCGAGACTGAGGTATACAAACGGATGCGCATTCTTGGGTAAGAACGCCCTGTACGTCTCCTCGAGAGACTTCTTGATGTCGGCTGACTCGACGCAGCGATGGTTGACGAACAGAAGCAACGTCGTCTTCTTGTGACTGTAGTTGGCGTTCGTCGCGAAACCACGAGCCTTGAATCCCCAGCGCTGATCTTCGCTGGTGAACTCGATTAGCTCGTTCGCGGCGTCTGAGCCGTAAATCTGTCGAATGCGATCGATTGTCCTGGTGCTTGCCGCCACCGACAGGCCGACGGAAGCATCTCCCGCTTTCTTACAGGAGAAGCCGACATTCTCACAGTGTATGGCATACCGGCCAACCATATCCATGATCTTGCCGAATTCCTCCGCCGGCGACCGGAAAGCCTTCCGGCGGATGGGTATATTGAAGAACAGGTCTTCCACCTTGATTTGCGTGCCCTGTCTCCCGGCAGTCGACTTGGGCTCGGCCGGCGCGCCTGGTTTGGGAGGGACCATGCGGCCCTCGAGATACTTGGCCTGCCACGCGACGGCCGAGTCCTTCGTCTTGGTCGTCACGGACAGATGGGCGATTTGGCTGATACTGGCCAGCGCCTCGCCGCGGAATCCATACGTGGTGATTTCTTTGAGGTCCTCGAAAGACGACAGCTTGCTTGTGGTGTGCCGCTCGCACAGGATGGACAAATCATCTTTCTACACAGGAGGCCTCAGTTGAGAACGGGGCGGGCGGAATGCAGCCGGCCATTTCTGGAGACGACGGGAGAGATACATACCTCGATGCCGCCCCCGTTATCTGTGATCTGCAAAAGCTTCAACCCGCCGTCCTTGACAAGAATTTCCAGATTCGTCCCGCCAGCATCAACGGAATTTTCCATCATCTCTTTCAGAGCGTTGACCGGGGCTATGATTATCTCGCCCGCAGCGATCCTGTTCACAACAGCCTCGGCGAGGGCCTGGTCCAAGCATCAGCACCGCCTGCCCGTCTCGAGTTCCGGGACGGGGAAATGGAAAAAGGTGGGATATCAGATGGGGGAATCGTGGCGCAGGATAAATGGCGTATTGGAGGTGAGGCGAGGGTGCACACCTTGATCCGCCGGGGAGCTCGCTCTCCCTCCGCAGCGCCTTCGGCTTTGCGCTTCATCCCCACGGGGGAGCCGTCAACCTCCATTACATCCGCCATATTCCCAAGACAAAGCAGGCCCCGTTGTTCCAGCAGAGATAAGGCTTCCAGTCGCGTTCGATGACCAATGTCGCGCGGTTAGCGAAGAGCCGGGAAATGTCGGCGCTGACGCCCAGGTGAGGCGAACGCGCAGGTCAGAGTGAGGCGGACGGCTGACGTGCACAACACCGGACTGTCAATGTCAGGCTCCCTTTCCCCCGGATATAGAAGAGTCCAAAGCCTCGAAATGCAAAACAGGAAGAAGTGCAGTCCAATCCCAACTTCTGTCGGTGAATAGGGCCATGCGTGGGGGAACAAAGGCGTCTTGTGCTGGAGACGGGACTGGTTCTGCCCCACTGACGCGCGATCACGTGATAGCACTTCAACGCTCCCCCGCGACTTCCCCTTCCATCCCCTTCTAACTGCGGGCCGGGGCGCTCCTTCCTTCCGACGTCTTGTCTTGATGCCACTTGCCCCAGTCATTTCTCGCTCATGTTTGGCAGAATCACCAGGCATGTGACGCTGTAGCTATCTCTGAGTTGAGGGTTCATCTGGTTAGATCCGTCAATACATTCATGTACCATGCGTCGCCCGAGGCCCGCGTTCGCCCCGTTTTATGCTATCTAGCGCCCACCATAGTTCCTCGGAAATATTCGCTGCGTGATGCCATATCGAAGACGGAAGCTAATTCGTCTCACTGCTCCCGCCCACGCCTGAGCTGACTGCGCTAATGCTGCCGGCAGGACCAGCGAGACCCGCGCTTCGAACAGAGTTCGGACACGCACTTGGGCTTCGGCGCACACCAGTGCCTCGGGTACGGAAGCCGGCATCCGAGTCTTTGGGACCCAATCAGGCTGTCTCGCAGATCAAGACTCAAGCCGCCGTAAGCCCGGACATGTGGCTGGGTCGCCAACTTGCCGACACGATATGCCGTGGGCAACAACAGGCTGGAGGTTGGCTGCCTCATGCCTCATGGGCGTGCTTACAGGCCGAGAACTGCGTTCATCCCATCCTGCCTCACCCTCACCGGCATACCCCACGCTGCCCCCATCCCCCCACTTATACGCCCACCTACCCCGTATTGCCCTTCCCGCGTGCATTGCCTCCTCGCCCTCCGCTAATGTGTCCCAATGAGACGTTGATATGCGGGCAGCCCCATGTCAACAACACAGCGGCCCAACAAGCTTTCTCAACTCTCATATTGATTGATCCTGAAACTATATAAATGTGAAGCTTCCCGCAGAGTCTATATCTGGGACGTGTCTCTTAGCAGCTAAGTTAGCATGGCCAAAGATCTATATTGGACACAACTGCACTCTTACTTGCTTCAACTCTCGCTTACCTATCTACAAACATGGCCTTGGATTCCCCCAATGAGATCTTTGAGGACGAGTCGGAAGTTTCTGACTGCGGCTCCATGGTGGTGGAGCCGCCGACCTCTCCAAGGTGAGCTAAGACGCTCTGGTGCTTGAAGTTTCCCTCCAAGTTAGTACATAGCCGGCCCGTTAAGGGCGGCCTGTCTCACAAGTACGTGTCAAAGGTCGTGGAGTCCCGCATCAACCCCGTCTCCCGCCCCGCGCTCCCTCACCCCCGACGACGTGCCGGATTCGGCCGCCAACGCCCCGGGCTGCCACTCCACTCCCGAGGGCAAAGCGACCCGCGAATTTCCTTCGACACCTAACCGAGTCTTGCCTTCGGAGAATGAGCCCCCCAACGAGGATCCCGACTCTGAGGACGAGGCGTATTTCACCCTGCCTCCCTTGGCCCCAGTCCCCGACCAACAGACCTCCCCCCCAATGGCAGAGCTCCCCAGCCAACCCTTCCTCTTCGACTTTGAGATCCCACACCTCACCGCTTCACCCGAGGAGCTCGCGTCGACGCGGAAGCGCTCTCGAGACGAGTTCGAGGCAGACCTCGGCACCATCCTGGACACTGGGCTCTTCGGTGACCAGGGCCTAGGTATATGGGTCCCCGAGGAGGCCGAGGGTGCGCAACATCAAAGCAGCCCCCTTGACGGTGACGTCCAGGTTTCTTTAGGTGCTCCAACCGCCCCCGGAACCGAGTGTCCGGGAGGTACGGATGAAGGAGGAGAAGAGGAGAAGCGCGAGGCGAAGAGTCCGAGGGCAGGGCCGTGTAAACGCCGGAAGGTGTAACTTCACCCCTAGACTCCACGTTGAGAAGGTAAAAGCGAAATAGTGACGGCGGCTGCGTTTATTGACATCCTTGGATACAGATTGACTTTTTTTTTGGCCGGGAATCGAGGCTGGCGATCTCACTTAACAAGCGTCATACAAAAGGGGGTTGGTTGGAAGAAGGGAAGTTGGGGACGGAGAGGTTCGGGGGGATAGTTCAACCCTAGCCGACCTTACAGTCTTATTTCATCTTAATAGCTTGTCACATAGCAGAGCAAATTTCATATCTACTTCCTTCGCCGAGTCTATTATACGCGGACGCGAACCGTTTCGCCTGTCACCTCACCCAGAGCTTCGGCGCCAGCTCGTCTCAATATCACTCAACAGCTATTCAACACACATCGACAAGCAACCGACAGCCGTGGCATATTAACTAAATAAAAGGTACACAATGAGCTACCGGCCATATAATATACACTCTGATGCTCAGAACCTCTCCAGCCCGTGCCTCTCACGTGTCTAAGACCGGGGCTTTAATAATACACAGTAGACTAGGGATACAACCCCTTGGTCGGATGTAACCCACGACTCCTGTCCAACCACCCGTCCTGAATCCGCCCCCCAAGAAAGCACCGCACGCACGTTCTCAGCGTCCCAGACATCCGAGCTTCTAACCCTGCTCATAAGCATGCATCTTCCCCAACCATTTCCCCATCTCCGCAAACTTCTCCTCAAAGCTTTTCCCGAACCTCTCCGCCTCCGAGAACAGCTGGTCCCCCTTCTTCCAATACGATTTGCAGTTCTCCACAATAAGCCGCACGTCCGCTGCAAACGCCTCCGCCGTCTCGTAATCTCGCCGGTCCATCTTGGCCTTGATGGTCAGGAGGTCCATGGGTTGCTTCACCTTCTCGAGGTAGTCCGGCACGCCGTCGGCGGCGGGGTCCACAGGGGTGCGGAAGGGCTTGACTAGCCGGGTCCAGTAGCCTAGAGGTCTCACGTGTGAGGAAGGCTCGCCCTGTTGAGGCCGATGGGGGGAAGCGGCTTACCTGGCCCCGAGAGCATTCGACTCAGGAGGTCAGCGCAGAACTCAACCTTCTGGGCCTCAGTGAAATTGGCACGGTGAGCCATGCCACCGCTGGGCCTCCTAGGAACAGCCGGTTTCTTCCCGGCGATGGGAAGGCTCTTCCGCGGCGGTCTTCCAGGCCCGGGCTGGCCGCCACTGGACACACGAGGCCTTGACGCCGCGTCCGAGGCAAGCGGATTCTGCCGCTGTTTCTTCAATGCCCTCAGGGCGTCGTCTTCACTAGAGTCAGCGCCGGCGAGGTAGTGTACGTTCTTCCTCGAGCCCTCGAGGGCCGCGATGGCCGCGCCGGGACTGGCGGCCTGGGGAGCTGCGCTGGAATTTGCCGACCCGGGATTGGAGCCGGCACCGATGGCGCTCATCTCGACTACCAGCTCACAGAGAAACTCCTGCGGGAGGCTCTTTGCAAAGTCCGACGGAGCATCAGAAGACTGGAAGTATTCCTCGGCCCACTGCAGGAAGAGCCTCCGGATCGGGGTCCCCTCCTTCGTCTCCTTCCACACCCTGGAGACGAGAGTCGCCCCAGGGATCTGCCGTGTGCGTTGCTTAACCTCCTGCATGCATTCCAGGGTCTTGTCACAGAGCCCATCAATCTCATATTTGAGGCCGAGCTGCCATAGGGCGAATAGGTCATCGTATGTCGGCACGCTGTGGTCGTCGGGCCAGACTTCATGGGTGTACATGTAGTTCTGTGCCAGGCCGAACACCCCGGCGGTCGTCTCGGGGATCCTGACTACATGCTCGATTACGTTGTCGGGAGCATCATCAAAGTAGCGCTTGAAATGCCCGGAGACGGAGCAAAGAAGGTCCTTTTGCAGACCAAATGGTATCTCATCTGGCCCAATCATGACTACCACGAAAATTGTGTGTGGTTGTCTGGATTTGAGGGTCAGCCAGGGCCGGGAGTAGTTGGATTTATCTCCTTTGTGAGAAGCGGGTGCTGGCTGGGGAAATCCAAGTGAAGGGGGCTCTATGGGTGTTGTGAGAGGGAAGGGGAACTGTTGAAGGGAACTGTAGGATTGGGTGTTTTCAAAGCCGACGGGGCGCCCAAACTCACAGCCATGAGAAAGAAGACCGAGGATGATTTGACCCGTCATCCGTAGAGAGTGTGGCAGTATGGCCATTAGTCTTTGATGCCATCCTCTCGGTTGCGCGTCGTTGAACGCGGTGGTGGAAGCGATCTCAATACGAGATATTAGGGGGGATATGGGTCGAAAACAAGGTCGAGGCCCTGGTTGCGTGTCAGTACAAGTAAGCAGCCATCGAGTGCACACAGGTAAACCGTACGGGTGAGAAACTCAAGCCTACGGAGCCCACCTCACCCTTGCCCGGCAAGGCAGTCAGTGCAATGTGAACCCCAAAGTGAGCCGAGACGTATGCCGACTATATCTGTCCCGGAATTCCCCCAGTCGCATCTATCGGCGATGTTATCTGGGGTGTTGAGGGATTCAATCAGCGCGCTGAGGCTCGGCCTCCAGAGACGAACAGCCTGGGGAGCGGTTAGCGATGAGCATTGCCATGATAGTAGGGGTAAATCACCTAAGATGGGTTCCGAAGGTGACAATTGGCCACTTTTACGAAGAACGATGGCCGAAATTTGTTGTTGAACCCAGGTCTACGTATGTCGTGGAATGTCTCAATCTCGAATTGCAACGCGCAGCTCACAGCTCTGCAGCGTTGCCTGATTTCTCGGGCCCGAAAAAACGCCGATGGGGCGGGAATTGCAAGATGATAAAAAAGGGAGCCCCGGGAGCCTCCAGATGGATGAGAGTAAGAGGCGCAGCAATGAGTTGGGCCCGTGTTGATGAGAGAGCTGATGATGGAAACCTGCCTCAAACCGATTTGAAATGACCTGAGATTGAGATGATGCTCTTGCCTGTGGCGCGAAGGGCTTCGCTGGCCCGTGCGTCAGCCAGGGGCTTGCCCAGTGCACCTGGGCAGTGGGGCCCCACGTACCCACCATCCCTTGCTCTAGTGTTAGTCAGGAACCGACGACGTCCTGGACAATTCGACATCGTCCATCTTTCTGTCCGGCACTCGCTCTCGAGAAAATCGGGGCGAGGCAAACCTGAGGTCCAAGCCTTGGATTTCGTCTCCTATGCTGAGCTGCCTTTCTGGACAGTATTACAGAATCACAAGTAGCCAGTCCCCGGGCCTTCGCCAGCTCGCTGCCAAGCTTTCTTGGCCCACCACCGTCTCCGTCGCCTTAAGAACGACCTCGGAGCGGTTCTCCAGGGTCCAATACAGGACTTACTCCCGCTTTGGTCTATTGGACATCCTTTGGACGCGCTCTCAGCGATTCCCAGCGGTGCACCTTGTACACTATGCAGGATAGGGCCGCCAAAGGCTGGAAACTGCCTAGACTGGGCAAGCAGGCAGCATGACCGTAGTTCTTGGCCTCGCTGAGACGATACTCTTTCAAGAGCGCCTGGGACCCTAGAGTCTATATCTACAAACTCATGACTCCCAGTACCTACAAGTAAAGCGATATCTCCATTACAACAGATGAATATACTGACTGAGTTGCGTTCGGGAATAGGAATCGCCCAGCACTGTCACTCCTGAGTAGTTCAGGTAAAGGTGATGCCGTTTGCATGAGTTGGTGCTAAACAATAATATTGGGCCGTTCCAACATGCAAGAGTGAGAGGTTCTTTCTTCTCTAGCCCGTATTTCCTCCTTGTATCCTACATCGTTGTCATCGACAATCCATCAATGCCATCATCTCCTTTCAAGTCCCCCCCGGTATGGATCGCTAGCAATTGAATCCATACGACCTGCCTTTTTATGCCCACCTGAGACAGTAGATTCTCACCTCCGGGGTTGGTTTGCCCAGGCTTTCTCACGGCGTCATCGCGAGGTGTTCCAGGCTGGCGGAGAGATGGTATAGTTTGTGGGTCATGAAGCAATGCTTCCTTTCAAGGCACTGGCTTTGTGTATGCTAACATAGAATATAACCAGTCCACCCCTTTAAGTGCTGCCCCAAATGGGTATATAATACACGGAAATACCGATATCGAACGCTCGCTACCTAGTTCAAGCATTAGATCGAGATATTCCCACAGAAAACTCCGGCCGGCCTACAGCTACCATGTCGAACACAGTCAATACCCAGCATGGCCTCATCTCGCCTCCGGAGTCCGTCACTGACCAGGGTTCCCCCGCCCAAACCTCCTCCGAAATACTCGACGCGCAGCACCTGCGTCTCCTCATTTATCTCCTACCCAGCATCAGGACCACCTCTGAATTCGAAGCCTGGCTCCAGCGGCCCCCTGTTCTGTCTGCCTGGGAAGAGTTCACCGCCGCCCTTCCAGGCTTACAGCCGGACCCGGATCTAGGTGTCGTCACGCGAATTTCCCGGGCCGCTCTCGACGAAGACACCCTCCCGCATGCTCGCTTCCGCATGCTTCACCCGGACAAAAGTGATTGGAGCGCCCTGGACCACCACGTCCGCTTCATCATCGCGGTTATCAGCGACAGCCTCTTGGAGAAGCACTGGGATAGGATGGAGTGGGAAAAGCATCCGGTTAGGGTCATGCAAGCGGTTTATGAGGTCCTGGTGTACATGAAGGCAGTTAAAGGCGTGGAGGGTGTTGAAAATGCTGAGTAGGGTCTGGAGGGATACCTTCTCCCAACTGGAGGCTGAGGTCATGTATGTCGAGGGAACGGACCGGAGAGGGGGACGAGACAGTTTTCCTGCTAGTTGGAGGAGAGGAGGGCATCTTGAACGTCAGTATGTTTATCTAGAGCGCGTAGGGATACAGATCCTAAGAATACAAGCCACGAGATACTGAATTCTGAAGCTACTCCTCTGCTGTGAGGACTCCTTGCCGTGTCTCGATGCTCACACCTATATTCTCCTCGGAAAGGAACGATAAATCCTCGGGTCATTTTCTTTTTGATACCTGCAATGCAATCATCTGCAAGCTTGAAAGACCCCCAGTTCAATCAACAGGACGAGTGGCGCTTCGACAGGGGAGATGAGGGCCACAAGGGGGGTCCCAGCTTCTCTGATGCTCAGCGACAGCCATAGAAAACTATGCTTTCGACAGGCCAGGGGCTTCGCTCCACCATCGGGATGTTCTCCCCTGGCCAGGTATGGAAAGCTCGGTCGCTGACATTCCACTGAGTCGACGGTATAGCTTCAGAGGATCAGTTAAGCTTCAAAGGGCATTATTCAGGGGTAAACTTACAAGAAGACATCGACCCATTGTATAAACGACTCTAGAATTGAACCCTTACAACAGGTTTCCGGATTACCTCGATCAATAAGACAGGTCGAAATCCCAATATTCATGACGCCGGGGGCATGAAGCCTCATCTGTTCTATTGACAAGAGGCTCTTGAGAGAGGCAGTATTCATCCACTCACATGTGTTGAGGCAACCTCATGAATTCTCGTACTGCCAGGGGAAAACACTCCCAGAGCACAAAGGCCAAAAAGAACCGCCGAGGTTCCCTCTCCTCTCTCGGACCCTTCCCCCAAAACAACAAGCCCAAACGCGAAAACCTTCCGTCTCCCCCGAAAGAGCAAACACAACGCCCCTCTCTGTCGGCAACTCATCCAGCCTACGCTCACATTCAACTCCACCCCCGACTCCCCCAGGAGCCGAGAAGCAACAACGGAGCCACCAGGTCGACTCCCACCAGGCTCGCAAAAGCCCCGCTCTCCGTCAACAACACACCGCACCCGCTTACCCCATCCCCCCTCATCAGCCGAGTGGCGTGTCAAAAGGATGAGCGGGAGACAACATGACGAGCTGGTGTACCCACGGCAGACGTCACCACCGGACCAGCGATCCTCCAATGACGCCTCATCCTTCCTTGGGCCCGCGCCCCCCTCCTCGCTTCTGTTTGCCTTGTGACTCACCTCAGCAGCGGAGTCTCGAGCGAATGGTCGATAAATATACAAATAATGCTTGATGCTAGGGGAGTGCACCTGAGAGGAGGATTGAAGATGGATAATGGTGGGGAGTGAGGAGAGGGCGTGTGTGATGCAGACTTGAGATCAAGGTGTGGTTAAAGTGCATCTAGACCGCCGATAGAGAGGACGAGCAAACTAGGGGCTTACGCCAGCTCTCCTGCCTTTATGTGCACGCCTTCACCTCTCCACTCCTTTCCTTGGGATCACCATATCCGGGCAGCCCATGGTACCACTACACCCCCTCCTGCTCTCACCCTCTCGCCTGGCATCCGCAGGGCCCTCCGCCTGGGGTGGCCCGGACAGAGCGTATGTGGCTCTCCCCCCATCTCCTGATGGGATCACATGCCGAGTCCCGTGGTTAGTCCTCCAGGGATCCCCAGGCTTCAGAGTGGCGGCCGTGCGTAACAATGGTCGCCAGCGGCGCACAAAGCCCGCCCCCTCCTCGGGGACCGTGAGTTTGCCGTTGATTATCTCCTCGGTTATACAAACAACCGCGGCGCTAAGCCCAAATGTCAGCCCGGATATGGTGCAGAAAGGGAACAGGGCAAAGCGCAGGAGGGACTTGGGAGTCCTGGAGCGATCGCTGGCTCGGTGTCACCCCCCTTGCGAATTTGTTCAGGGATCCGGGATCAGCAAATGTCCATCTTCGCTACCGCATCCGGAAAAGACTCGACCGGTGCTGGCCATGGGATGCGGTGAGAGCTCCTCGAAGCGGGCTTCAAATCCGACCTGTATCATATCTCAAGCCACTGGAAAGCCATAGGTGATGACCTCGGCACATCAGTATCCGAGCTTAGACAGGGGTCGGAGGGATTTTCGGGGGCTTCTCTGAGGGGAATCTGGCTCCGCTTCTTTGGCGTGTCTCCGCTGACCTTCCCTTGTGAACATTTCCAGTGGAGGTGGGCTCCTGGTGCGCCCCAGTCCCTCCTCCACGGACCTCTCCGTCAATCTCGCCCCTTAGACGGAGTAAAAAAAAACCAGTAATCAAAGTGGGAGGCACGAAACAGTTCCAAGGTCTGTCTTCCCCACCAAGTTCCGGAGGTCGAGCGATTTGATTGGAGGAACGCGGTCGCGACCAGAGTGTGCCGTCAACGAGACAAGTGAGCGTTAACGTAAGCTCGGGAGTCCATGTCGACCAAGCTTCAAAGCTTCGTCAGGTACGACAGACACATGTCTTGCATGAGTACGGATGGGGAAAGGACAAGCGAGAGAGACAGGGAGAGGCTGGTTTTGAGTCTGTGCACTGACAGGTGGGGAGAGACTGGGTCCGGAGCTGGAAGACGCGCGCTCGAAGGCCCGGGATGACCCGTGTAAGTGATCAGTAGTCAGCGCTAGCGACCAGCCCGTTCTCAAGCCGGCTTCCGACGCAGTATCCATCCCGAGAGCGTGGTTCACCGATGGGTTTCTGATATGTTATGGAATGATTGGGTTGTAAAATGGATACTTGCTTTGGCCCTCGTCTCCCTCATTTTAATGGACGCGGCAGCATGCACATGATACATCTCTCAGCAGAGATTTGCCATCATGCTGTGGCCATGATGGCAAAATGGTTCAGGGAAAGACAGACCTCGAACGCATGTCAAAGCCTGCGGCATCCCATGCCCGTCAAAGTCCGTCTCTCTGCTTCTGGATGCAAGCACGCGCACGACACGAACGAGAGGATGTCGTGGCAGGGGTCTCTTGCAAACAGGCTGGGGGAAGGGGGAGGGGGCCCCTTTCGGATATCGCACCGGGTGTGTAACATGGGGCGACTTTCGGTAGGCCGCCCGGCCGTGGTGGACCAGGAAATCCAAGCGCCTTACCCCAGGAGTCCGCACATGGAAGTCAACTTCGGGTTCCGGGTCAGCTTAGAGTAGTTGCTGCTAGCTCATCGTAATGCAGTAATGGGCCCTGATCCCTGTCTCTCCGGGCTATTGGACTGCCGTGGGGAGATAGGATTGCCGAAGGAAGCATATGACACTACACTTGAGGCCTCGTGTAAGTTGAAACAGGCAGACGAAGGACCTTGCGCCGGCCACGTGGTGCTCCCGTAGAATGCAGCGTGTCATCATAAATGCGCCTCCGTTTATATGTAGTGCTCCATTGGGTTCTCGGCGCCCGGGCTAATGAACTGGTAGGTAGGTCGGCATGCAAGTGGGCCCTTGCTGTGGCAGAACGCCCGGAGAGAAACACAGGCCACTCGTAAGGCTAGGGTAAACCGAGGTCCGCAACTCGTTAGGGGAGAGTGGCGGCCCCGTGGAGTGCATAACAACGAGACAGACTTTGCGACGTCAGTCGGACTGGCGAGGGACAGCCGGAGTGCCTGCTTTTACAATTGGTCAACGAGGCCGGGAACTGCAAAAGAGTGAATACGAGGGGCTTCGAAATCGCTCTGCAGCACGGGTAGATGCGCCAGGGCGCCAGACAGAGCCGATCTGGCGATCATAAGCCACCATACACGGACACCCCCTGAATTCGAATGTTGATATCTTTCATCCGAGTGGATGGAAAAAACCGGGAACAGAAGGTCTGCGAGAAGGCCGGACACCGAGCTGGGACAGCAGAACGGGGAGACCCTGACCGACATGAGAAACCGAGCGCCTAGCGGAGTCCCTGGACACCAAACATACCTCTATGGTCAGTATCTATCTGGCTACTTCCGACGTACTCGTAACGTCTTCCGTGTAGTCAGCCGAGGCTCGAGGAGATGGATACCGGGCAAGGTTTCGCTGGCATTCACAAGGAGGCTATCGGGCGACACCCACGTCCCAGTGTTTTGTGAGCATGCTACTGGAGAGCCGTGGGGTAGCTGAAACCTTGGTGCGCGGAAACTGGACACTGGTAAAACTCAAACATGCAGGGTGTCCATCTCAGGGCCGCGTAGGTGGCTGAGCGTGCTCGGGAGTTCTCGCCCGGTTCGCCTCCAGTATCTGGGAGAAATCATCCAGGCCACCAGGCAGATCGAAGTTTAATATCTGAATTTGATGTATCCGAGTTGAGCCCTCGTGGTTACTAGAGTAGGAAGGGTGCTCTACCGACCGGCCTCCTGTGGAGGCCATCGCCCCTGCCTGGTGAACAACGTATTAGTCACTTGGACCAGCGGAAGGTGGGACCCATCCGGCTTGGAGTGTCGCATGCCTTCCTTCTGAGAATAAATGGCAGGAGTAACACCGGTCGAGTTATTCTTGGAAGGAACCACAAGTACGTGAGAGTGCCATGGTGGAAGGCAGCGGGGCGCTGAGGTGCTTGGTTAGGCTTGTCGAATCATAAGTTCTCAGGGAGTCATGATCTGAAGATCCTTCACGCGTATTTCAAGTATTGCTTGCCCCGAAAACTATCACTCACGTAGGTCTTGCATCCATGGTGTTCTTGAGGGAGTAGTTCGAAGTTTGAGCACATTCTTCCGTGGCCACTCTCATGCACAATACTGCTTTTCTTCTTTGGACGTATGGCCTCCAACTGCCTCCCATACGGATGGGGGAATTGAAATCGTGTCTCCCATCCATAAGTTCCTTCATTCCAAAGTGCGTTCTCTGAGGGATATTACCCCTACTATAATTACCTAGAAGGGGTTAACAGAGGCATGATATCCCTGTACTGGGTAGTATTGCGACTCGGTGACTGATCACCTGCCACAAGATCGTAGGTATGTACACGCAGGAAGTGTCAAACTCGGACATGAAACTGAAATCATTTGCGGGGACTGCCTCGACGACCAGTTTGGGAATTACATATGTGTTCTCCTCGCGCTGGAAGCTGCAACCCTGTCGCAATCTTCGAGCGCCAATACCCCCGGCCTAGAAGGTTTGTGCGTCGAGTTAGACCTCGGGACCACTCGTCGAGCTACAAGAGGAATGCCGTAGAAAACATGCAATACGTTGCGTATCCAATTCGCCGTGTTCCGCCCCTGAGCGATTGTGGTCGAAGCGGGCGTCCAACCAGACCTGGTCCAAGACCGTCGAAACAATCGGGTCTTTTTCTCTCTCATCTCCGGACTGCATTCTCCGGTAAAGCACTACCCGAACTCAGGAAAACAAGAAAGTAGCAATGTTTTTCTCGTGTCGGTGCAGAAACTGCCAGATGGTGAGGCGGGAAACGTGTAACTGACGCCCCCCCGCCTGGTGAGGCGTTGTTCCCGGCTACCCGCATAAGCCCATACCATTTTCCTGCGGGTGGCATTCCTGTAATAGAGAAACACGAGGGAACAAATTTCAGGGCTGCAAATCCGTTGGAATCAGCTGGCCCGGAAGAACCAAGAGGAGTCAGAAAAGAAAAACCGGGGCCGTGATTCTGACCGCGTCGTCAGTGACGAACTCCCGGACAGCTCCAAGGGAGGAAACATGTCGGGTAGCGGGCCTTCTAATTGGACAGGGAGCACTGCAGTATTCCACGCTGTGTGTCAACTAACTTACTTCTCGATGAAAGGGGCCCGAGCCGACTTGGCTGGCGGGTGAAGTGTCTCCGATGGCGAACCCGCGCGCTCGAGCTACCCTGTAGCAGGCACTCCTCGCACACCCCCTCCTCGATGACTGCCGACGGATCTTGACGCAACCTGCAGTGGACTAGCCAAAGCCCTACCCAGGACCTGCATATTGGGGCACGCGAATAACGAAAGCATCCGGTGGCCAAGGGCCTTGGCGGAGAAGAGACATGAGAACTGTTGCCGAGGGTGCCGCTCATCAGCTGTCCTAGGGGTGGTCGGGAGCGGGACATGCGTCTGGCATAATGTCCGCAAAGACGAAGGGCTCAGGCCCTCGGGACCGAAGCTCATTGCTGCCTATGCTGGGGCCATACCTCCACCCCCGTCCCTCCCCGATTGTGTGGTGTGGGCTGTGGGATGGGGGTCCTCCAAACACCCCGATCCGAGTAGACTGGAGCGAACCTGTCGATGCTCCGGAAGGACCTCGAGAACAAAGGGACTTCTTGGGTTTATGGATCAAAGTCTGAACAAACCTCGCCCGCCCCCCCCCCCCCGCCCCCCCAAGCGGGGCAGGGTCAAGGACGGCGGGAGCTTGTGTTGGTGGGCGCAACTCTCACGACTGGCCCAATACTGATGTCTCACTGCTGCAGGTAGCCGAGCTGTCCTCTCCAAGTGGTTTATCTCTCCAATCAAAATTCATTCTTGTGGCGTTCCGTCGAAAGGCCGATTGTTATATAATTTGACGGGTAGGGGTAGCTGCATAGGTCGATGCGTGGAAAGCGACGCGGTGGCGACCAGACTTAGGGATGCGTGCTCGTCCGAGAGAAGGGGTGCGGGAGCCTTTATGCTCCTATATTCCTACACCCCCGGATTCTCCGGTGTCTGGCTCCCTGGAGGGGGGGCGTTTGAGAACGCTTGGCCATAGGTGTCGAAGCCTCGTTGGCTTGAGGGCCCAGGAACAGGTCATGTTCGCCTCTCTTCCCCTACTGGTACCCTGTGAATAAACGCTGAGCTTCAATATCGGTACATTGATGGTAATGCTCGTAGCTATGGCCTATGAACGTGGAAGGTGTCAAAAGTTGAAGTCTGGAAAACATCTTTCATGGGTTCTGACAAGCCGACGGAGTGCGGGATCTCATGAACAGGGCTGATGTTTGTGCCAAGGTGTATCGAGAAGGCGTTTCGGGAAATTGCCTGTATAGAGACATTCCAGAAGGACCAAGTCCCCTGGAACGGAAAAGAGGGTGTGGGCCTGTATCTCGATCGGCTTCTTGCCTGGGGCTGGCGGTGAAGGGGGCAGGGTCGCTCCTGCTGTTCGTCCCCTCGCCCCTTCCAAATAACACCGCCCACACCCCTCCCTTCCGCCTTCCCAGTACTTTCTCTTTCCCCCGTGGAGACGCCGACCTGGTTTCCTGACAGAGATGACGACGTGGGTCTGAGACTTGGGGTCAAAGCTCCCAGAGGTAGATTGTGAGCCGTCCCCGGTTCTATTGCAAGGGCGGCCGCAGGTTCACCGGACTGGAAAACAGGAAGTGGTCACCAGCCTGGCCAAATGCCACCCTTTCCGGCTCTCGGGGCAGGTAGATATGGGGAAAAACAAAGGAGTCCCAGAGGATATTGGTCGGGGGCGAGGTCTGCAGGCTCTGGATATAATTTTAGCATCTCGTCGTTCCTATTCCCCCCGTGTTCACTGCCTGTCAGAACCAGTATCTGTTCTGCTCTCACTTACATTATCCCACCTGGTATCCACTTCGTATAAGACCCTCCGGAGTCCTTCGACACCCAACAGCAAGCTCTCTTGAGTCTTCCCAGACGCACGAACCAACACCAAATCGAAACAGCAAACAGACGGGAACATCCTTTCTCCCCATGTTGTCTTCGATGGCCTAGGACTTCGATATTTCTTAACTACCTCGCTTGCCGCCGCGTCTTATACCCCCGTGCATAACGCCCAAAGCCTCGTGGAACGTGAATAAGCACGAGCTCTTGTCGAACTGCCCACCACAACGAGACACGATTCGACATCGTCGACGGCCTCCTCGCAGCAAGAACCTTATATAGGGAGTCCGAAACACACACGGAAGCCGGGAATGTGCTGAAACCCCATTAACATTGACCTTTTCCTTGTCAAGACGCATCTCTTCGAACCACATTACGAGCCCTCCGAGTTCTGGCGCGAAGAACCTTCCAGTTGAAATTTACGTCCCAGACACAGGCTCGACAATCGGTCGAGGCCCTGAAAGCAAGACACCAAACGTCCGGTAATATCACTCTGGGAAAACATACGCCTGGAAGGCACGTTTGATTCTCGAGTGAGCCAGCGAGACCTATACAAGGTAGGGAAAAGGACACACGATTCCCATTCATACGGAGACAAGGAAGGCGACGGCGCCTGGCATGGAGAAGCAAGAAAGGACCCCAAAGAACCCCATCGCAAAATCCAGTCTATCCAAGTCAGAAACGAGCATTGAAGAAGTTTCTAACAAGCCTCCTACCAAGGCTAGGGTATCGTTCATAACCAGTCACCGTCAAATTTGCGCTACTCCCGGCATACTCTCTGTCTCCGCCAGTCCTATAACCACGGGCGACCCTTTTGAACAGCACGGAGCGAGTGTTATGTCATTCTCTCTTTGGCGTCAAGCAACAAAAGCCAAAGTCTTTACCCCTTTGACGGTTTCGTATCCAGTTGGCGCCACGATATGTCCGGATCTGCCGCCTGACTCGACTCAACCCCTCAAAGCAAGTGTACATGGGATCCGCGCAAGAGAGGGGGTTATATGGAGCAACTGCTAACGCGGCGGTACTAGGTAATGCTTCACCACTGAGCGATTTCACCAATTCCCCGCAAGCCGTTTCATCGTCATCCCCAAGGTCAGTTCGTCCGATCCGGCAGGCAATGGGACTTGCGGAACTGACTATCGCCGTGCGACAATGTAGGCTAGCCAGCACTTGTGAGATCCCAAAAGGGGGACGAGAACAGAAGGTTGGCCCGAAACGAGCTCGCGTTCTTGTCGCTTGTTCCTTGCGACCAAGTCTAGCCCCGCCACACGAACGTGGTGCACCTTGACCCTTCTGTGTTGGCACCGCCGCGACTCGTAACGTCGCCGCTAGCCGCATGAATCCGCAACAAGTCTCCAAGGTAACTATCAACTCGATTTCTGTGTCAGCATTCCCTATCAGAGCACATCCCGTTCCCACAACCCCCCCACAGTTTTGGCTCTGCCCGGAAGGGTAAGTCCGGAGGCTTCGGACTGCACCGACAAAGACGACGATTGGTTTATATTAAGTCAAATGAGCCGGTGAACCCATATCAGCAGGTGAGACGGTCGAGATGTGGCGCAGGGCCGCCATCTGGCGTTTACATGGACTTTGGCGGGCGGGGATTGGCTCGGGGGCGGCCTTGTTGTCGGCACACTGTTTGTCGGTAAGTTGCAACCTTCCCTTTGTCCACATCGTCCCTGCTATCCCGGTTTTGTTCGGTACTTCTGCAAAAAGGATTGTCGGCCGGCCCCTCTCAGGGGCCTGTCTGGCGGCTGCAAGACACCCGAAGAGGGTTGCGCGGGTATTCAACTCGACAGAGTGCTCCCGCCATTGTGGCCCGCGAAGTGCCCCGGTGCGTTCAATCGGGCTGTGTCGATCGAGGAGCCCTCGAGATGCTTGTGGGTGGACGTGTGCTCGGTCGCGCCTCCCGATCTCCTGCCATCATCGATGCGAGACTTTCGATTATCACTAAACAAGCCTTGCCCTCCCCCCACCTCGTTCCTTCGCCGTCGCGTCTTCCACTCGAGTGATGGAGCTGGTCCCGCACGACAACCAAACACCCCGCCAAAAGGATGGGGCGTGGGGCCGCCCGGTCAAGCGCGGCGTGGCCCTATCAGCTCCACTTTGCATTGGCGCGATATTTTCGGAGTACCGTTGCTCCCTGTTCCCCCCCGTTTTCAGCCCGCAGAGCGCAAGTGCGACTTTGGCAACGGTTCGGGTACTGGAGGCTGCCCTGTCGGTATTCCCCTTGTACTGTACCTGGCCGTACATGCGGCCTCAAAGTATTCCTCACATCCCTGAACCTGCCTCAAAAGCTCTTCCCCACCGGCCATCCCGCACTTGACCAACAACACTGAGGGGGCCTTACAGCCCTGTTCGACACGGTCCTCAGTCGCGCTCACCCGGCTACCGTTCCTTTTCCGCACAATGTATCTATGCATCCCGGTTTCCACTCCGTCTCTGCCGTCGTTCTTTCCCCAGCCTCCCGCTCTCCTTCCGTTGGGCGCGGTTTTGCGACCGGTGCTGTAGCCGTCGGGGTCGCCTAGGCAAGGGAGGGAGGGGCGGCATCTAGTCGTTCCTTCTATTTAAGACGCGGACATTTGCTGACTTAACTTGGTCATTTGTCGCACCACGCAGATAACATCGTCGAACTCCGATCTTTCTGGCCAAATTACCCTCTTAATTTGTCCTTCATTGCCCCCAGTGGCGCCTCTCGCCCTCGGGAGACACGAGAAAGAGAGATGCCCGCCGTCTGACCATGACTTGAGACTTGAGCGTCTTGGGTTCCAGCCAACTAACGCCATTTCCCTCGATTCCCCTCGTTCTCTCGTGTTTCTCTCTGTCACTCTGACAGTGGCCCTGCCAAGACCGCTCAAATACGCCAAACCGAAATGATATGCCGTTCGGCTTGACTCTGACACGCGTTGCGATTATAGCAGGAGTTTCAACCGACTTCGTCGTGTCCTGGCTTGGACTACATCGACATATCAGCTCCCCCTACGGATATGAGGTAGGTTGTGGCTCTTCTTCCAGCTCCCCCTCTTTCGTTCCGTCCGCAGAGCGTTCCAGGAACCTCCGAGAACACAGCATCGGTGTGCAACATGCTGCACGATCAACGTCGGGGCGCCTCGGTTGCCAAGTGGGCACGATGTCAAGGTTGTTCCTCTTGCGAGTGGCTTCCGCCGGCTTCCAATCACAACTGCTCCCCGAGCCGATTGCCTCTACTTACAGTTCCCGACGTTGCAACGGCTTCCTGCCCTCCTTCTTCCTGTGTCTAGTGACTTCTACGCCCCGATCACATACCTTTTCTTTTTCGGCTGTCACCGTCACCTCGACGCATCCCGCCCTCTTGGATTGCGGCGGGGCGACGCCGAAATTCTCGAAACGATGGGTAACATTTGAATTCTGGAGGCTTGCTATGCGCAACGCCCAAAGCGGAACAACCACACACCGAAAGATCGGGGTGGGGGAACCCTCGGACGCCAGTGTCAACACGCAGAGGCAGGCACGCCAATCGCCGGGGTGTCAGTGGCCCGTACGCATATGGGTAGCTGCGTGCCCGGTTCGGCGTGCTACACTCGAGATCCTCGCCTTCCTCCCTCGCCGCAGAGAGGACGGCGTCCGCAGTCAAGATCCCCCCCTCCCAGCCTGTATACGTCTCCCTGTGTCACTGCGCGAGTTGGCAGTCACGCAAGCCCTGGTGACACGGTCCGCTGTGATCGGTGTTGTTGCAGCGACACCCGATACACCAGCGTGGATCGTGTCCCCGCGGGGCATCCTTCCAACACAATCAGCCTTGTCCTCTTGTTGTTCTTGCTTCTCGCGCCACACGACCTTGTTACTCACCTCCGTTCCAATTCAACCCCTGGGAGCTCCCTGAGGCTCCGTTCTCTGGCTGACAGCTAAAATCCTCCGCCAGATACAACCAAGACGCTAGCACAACATCACTCACGGTTGAAGCTCCAACTCACCAGCCGTCACCCGTCATAAACCTGTTCCCCCCACCAGTTCTCAACACGAGCACCGCGTACCCCCCGGAAGGAGGTCCGTTCTACCATCCCGGACACTCGATCTTCCCCAGTCTCGACGTTCGGTCTCGATTGGGCTCGAGGTACGTGATACTCCGTCACCCTATCCCATCTGTCGCCCAACTCCAAACCGCCACCACCCTGGTGCTTCTATCTAGCTTGCTGGGCTATCCGTGTCGGGGGGCTTTTGGCAGACTTGGAGGCCTTTTCCGGGCCTGGCCACAGTCCGCAGTATAGTCACTAAAAGGTATCAGTAGCACGTCGTCGACGGGCATGGCACATCGGCCCGGCACGATACCTCACCATCAGCAAATCAGCGCTCGCGACCAATACTCTCCCGCGACCCCGTCGTTCAGAAGGCCATCGGAGCATCCAACGAGGTCGCCTTCATTCCCCGGGACGGCGTCGAGGCGTCATCCCCTATCGCCGACTCCCAGCCCCATCGCCGGATTCTCGACACCGGTGGCAATGGACGGCACATATCAGGCTCGGTCTCAGGGGCAGGCCACGAACCCTCCCCTCGACCCCATCGCCACCCTGGGAATACTCCATTACGTTGACGGCACTCCCGGCACGGGCGTCAGGCCCGAAATAAACGGGACCATTGACAAGGGGTTCTTCCTGTCGGATGGCGAATGGACGTGCTACCGGCGCAACTATTTCTCCTGCGTCTGCTCATTCGCCCTGTCTCCCCACTATCCAAACGTGCCCCTCCATTTTACTCTGTCTTCGTCACAGCAGACATACACAGTACAAGGCTTCGCCATGTCCATTTCTGCTGTTATCGCAGATAACGACAGCAAGGTTGAGCTCGTCCAGCACACCCCGAAGAGAGACAAGGGCCCCATCGTGAAGCCGGACAAGGTTCGAATGGTCCCAAAACTTCCTCAGGCGACCCATCATCCGTTATACCACGGGCATGGAGACGGCGGGATTACCTCGCGAGGAGCGTACGATGCTCCATACGGCGTGGCCGCGGCTCCCCAAGGCGCGGGCACTTTTACGACGGAGCACACATTCGAGCGCATCCAGTTCAAGCAAGCCACTGCGAATAACGGAAAGAGAAGGGCGGCACAGCAGTACTATCACCTGGTCATCGAGCTCTACGCGGATGTGGGCCCATCCAGCCCCGAGCAGTTTGTACGGGTCGCTTATCGGAGGTCGGCCAAGATGATCGTCCGCGGAAGATCTCCTGGTCATTACCAAACAGAGCGAAGGGGGAGTGCTAGCAGCGGACCTGGAGGCAGCGGTGGAAGCTTGGGCGGCTACGGAAATGGGCCGATGATTGGAGCAGACTTCTCGACGGGCGGTCCCATGTTGGGAGGCGGCTTTACCTCAGGCTATGATAGCCGAGGGCCAGCCGTGCCGCCTTACGGTGGCCGTCACCATCACCAGCACCAACACGATTTGCCTGCCGACACGATGATGCAGCATGAGGAGTCTAAGCCCATCGATACAACAAAAGGGTATCAGTATAGTCCGGGCATGATCTACGAGGGACAGCACGATACACGTGGAGGAGGGGGCGTCGAGATTTTTACCCACCAGCAGGACGACCATGAGACGAAGGGGAGATATGGGTATGATGGTGTCAACGACTCTCTACCGAGCATTTTCAACCCCGGTCCGTTGATGGCCAATCGTCGGTGCGGACCGTCTGAGATCAAGCAGCGGTCGGAAGGCTACTACCCGACCCTTGCATCCCAATCGGGCATCAACATTCCCAACATCAGCTAGCGGAACACATTTCCCTCTCTCGGATCCGCCTAGCGAGGTAATGACGGAGTTGGAGGAGTTGACACGCCAAAAGAAGAAAACGGGCTCAGTGAATCATTAGTGTTGGTACAAGGGCAAAATGCGGCGCAAATCAGGAGCAAAAACCATATGGAATGCATGGATATAGGGGTTATGGGAATTCTACTGCAACGGTTCACAAATTTCTTGTTTCTTCCTGTCTTTTACCTTTTTACGGTTACGAAGCCTTCTAGTCACAGAGCCCCTACTCGTTTGTCACATCCCCCCCTGTTTTGAGATACGGCGGCGCAGGAAGATGGACCTTCGCGATGACTGTGCTAGGACTGGGGAGCTCTGACCTCTCGCTTCTTGACATGGGACGGTCGTCAGAAGAAAAGCCTTTAGCCGCACGATCATGTATACGTGGGAACCTTGTCTGAGAGCCTGGGACACTGAGGGTCGCCGGGAGAACGGGCGGGAGAATCAAGGATACCCGGAGTGCAATGTTTCTTTTCATATCTTCTTTTACTTTCTCCTCTACTGGCGGCTTGATAATCTTGGTCTACTCAGATTGTGTTACGTCTTGGCCAATCAAGGTTACAGTCTCTTTCGCACGCCCCTTTTATGGTCGTATCGTTTTGCGTCGAAGAGATGTTGTCGTATCTTCTTTCGAGATGTATGAGGGTCTAGATTAGGATGCATTCGCTCTTGGGAAACTTGTTGAATAGTAGCCCCATGTTAACAAGTTGTTTACAAGTAACCATTGCTAGTCGGTAGCAGGGTACCGAAGGACAGAAACGGGGGTTTCAGGCTCGGGAAAAAACATGCAAAAGCATCGGATTGGAGTGGGTGGGGGGAAACAGGGCGGGGGCGGGATGAGTGGGAAACAAAGAACCCCCCCGGTTCCATAGGATATATTACAGCGGTGGCCTGGACATGGGGAGCGCAGAATACCTCGTTCTTTTCCGGCTTTGGCCAAGGCATTGGGGGGGGGCGCAGAGCCTCCTGGGGCTCCCTGGCGCCCTTGCTCAGCTTTCCTTGCTTCATGATTCCCTTGCTGTCCTCCTTTACGTCCTCACTCCCACAGCCTTACTCTAATTGGAAGTGACGAGAGGCACCCCTCGAGGATTGAAAAGCCTTGGACATACTTCATGGGGCTGTATAAAGGCTGGGAGGGGGTTTCGAAGAGAGGCCATTCTCAAGATGTTGGTGGGGACAAGTCAAAGTTGAAGCCTTTTTCAAGATTGCACAGCCTTCCCGGTCATCTCTCATGTCGCTTTCGATTTGTCGCATCCCCTGGAGACGGGATTGTGGTTCCAACCCGTTGTCGTGGGTCCCGGACCCCTGTGTTGACGCTCATTCAGGACGAGCGGTTGGGTGAGGCGCCAGGCTGTGTAAGTGCGGGCTGCAGGGCGTGGATAGAGTGCTGGAATTACGAAGACACGGGCGCTTGTTCCAATCAGTTCCGGCATAGGACAGGGTGCGTGTGGCCACTAAAGGGGGGACGCTCTGGAATGCCCCTAACAGAAGAAAGCATGCCATCCATTCTATCCCTCCCATCACTACCCAAATGCCTCCGCTTGGTCAAACATGGAGGTTCACAGGTCCTGCAAAACTCACACTGGCTCGGGTCTCGCTAGTGCGAATCTGGGCAAGCGTGAGCCCGTCCGCGACCCCTCCCAGTTCGTGCCGTACCACCCGTATTCCCGCACCCCCTACCGCACAACTCCAGAGAATGGAGGCTAGCCTGTGGCTTGGATGATCACGCTAAGGAGACCGGTGAGATGGCACTGGGTTCTGCTCCCGAGAGCGCCAAGCTGGGCGCTAGACCGCGTGTGTGAAGACCTGCATGGCGGGAGGGGCGGGGTTGGCTAGGGCCGCGGAAACACAATTGTTAGGCCAGCTGCTGGTCTTACGAAAGGGGGGATTTTCGGGCGGTGGCGGGGCGGCCATGGAGACATGGTGGCGCTGCGGGTAGGTGGGAAGGATGCGGGAGCTGAGATGGTGGTTTGAAGGAAGATGGTAAAGTCGGTTTTATTCGGTGGCAAAGGAGGACGGGATTGGGCGTCGAGCGAGACGATTACACGCATGGCGCAGCAGGTACAAGGGCGAAGGTTCTGCTATCCACATGCAGCAGCGTTGCTTTTGCGGGACAAACAACGCATATGCGTTGAGGCCGTTGGAAAGACGTTGGGACCGCCACCCACGGTTTGCGGTGTCTCGCGTGCCAGCAACCTCACAATGGCGTTGTGATGGGCAAACAAGGGGGTCCTTCGGGACCGGAGACAGTGGAGCCACCGGGACTCAATTTCTTCGAGACGTAATTGGTTTGCTTGCGGGGGCAGGGATTGCACCTTGGCCATGCTTGGTGGACGTAGATCGCCTTCTAGGTGAGATATGAGGCGTCATTTTCGGCGGGAGCCGAGTGGGAACCAGGTGCTGCCCGAGCTGAAGGCCGCTTTGTTCGGAAAACTAAGGCCCTTGTCTTTCTGGAACCCCTCTCGACGAGGCCAGGGTCTCAACCGAAATCCCGGGCGCGGCAGGAGAAAAAGCAAACATTCCCGGCAGCGGCGGGAAACGCACGGGTATCGGAAGTCCAACGACCTCAGCGCTTGGCACCAGGCGACGGAGCGAACAAGGTCAGCGTCGTGGGAGCTAGATGAGAAGCGGCCCTGCTGATCCAGGAACCAATGGCACACCCATCCGCACAGAGCTTGACAGGAGCTTGGGAATAGGAACAAGCTAGCTCTGTGGTCTGAATAAGGTTTCGGGTGTTAGAGGCGATCCACAGCGATTGACACTAACCGAAAATGGTATTGCGCGCTCGTCCCTTGCCCCGAACCCTCTTTGTCTTACCAGTCTTGCGTCAGGGTCCTTCTCGATCGTCTCTACCTTGGCGGGCTTCTGCCGCCGCCAGCGATCGCGATTTTTAGTGCCGGGGGCCGTCGGTTGTGCCACCCAAAACCATGAGTTTAATCTCTCGCTCGAATGGGAGAGGACCGAGGGAGGGGTCATGCACCTCCACGGAAGGGTGACCTCGGGAGACGCCAATCCAGGGGTACGTACCTGGGATGTACCACCATGCATCTGTACTTGGCGATACGAACAATCCCATGATCGACCGGCGAGCTCTTTCGCTTCCAGCCGGGGAGGGAGGGGCTTTCCGCGAGCTTCGACCAGCGAGTTGCCCGCTGCGGTGAGCGTCCCAATTGCTGCAGGGATGTCTGCCAAGGCCTTGCCGGTTGCTCGCTGGCTAAAGACGGAACACGAAACGGGCGGTCATGTCCGGTCCGACGAGCTCGGGATGTGGACGCTGCAGACGACACCGAAGCCACCCCGAAGCCGGCGTGCTGCGCTCTCTCAGGGCTATCGTCTGCATGCCAATAAATGCTAGGCAGCTCGCCTGTTCGGCCATGGCGAAATCTGCGACGCAGTTTGCAGGCGGTTGCTTTTTCCGAGCTCGTTCTCGATATTAGGGTCAACACATGATGTGTTTGCGATTGACGCTCTCGGAAGCACCTAGCCTTACAAAGGGGGCCGGCCGTTGTTTCTTAAACAACATGGTACATTGGCTCTAGGGTCCTTCCCGCCAGGCGTGCCCGAGACCCGCTGTTTCTATCACAACACGCCTCCCGCAAGTCGACCTATCCGGAAGGGAAAGGGCGGGGGAGAGCAACTGCCCCGCAGATGCAGAGCGAGAGGAAGGTCCAAGGGCTCTCCTGCAGCTCCGCATCCTCCTCGATGAAGCTACGAGGGTAGTGACACGAACAGCTGATCGGCATGCTCACAGCGTCGCAGCGGGAGTCAATTTCCCGAGGAGGGTGTCGGATCCTCCCCAACTGCATCCGGGTAGCCGACCCTCGTCCTGCGCATATGCACTCATGCAAGAAATTGACTTTCCGCGACGAGTAGTGGCTGCAGATAATATACATATCGTGCGACCCCATCGTTTAGGGAGTCTCTGGGCGTGTGGGGATGGGGGTTGCGTGCCTCATGCGGCCGCCGACTAGGTCATTTGATATACGCAAGGCAGCAGAGGCACGTCGGCTTCTACCTTTCCAGAGCCCGGAAATTCCCGTCACTACAGTTGTATGGGCGGAACGCCGCGCCATGGTTGGGCTCTCTTGCCGTCTGCCGAACACTGTTCCGCGGGGAAAGGAAGCTCAACCTGGGGTTCCTTCCTACTTACCATGGATCCAGGAAAAGTGGTTGTCCGGTGGCGGCTTGGGCTAGGTGTGATGGAGAGCGTCGCGGGGGCGGGTGCTCCTGCCTTTCGAGAGCCCCCCGGCACCGCCTGCCATTTGCTATTTGCTACCGTCGTAATCGGCGATGGATACGAGGCCATTGAGCTCCCACCCCGAACGAATTCGGGCAAGCATGCCCAAACTCTTGCCGTGGCGTTCCATTCTTCGGCAGATTCACACCTGATATGCAACAAGGTGGACACCTCCATCTCGTGCAGGAACTCTCCACTGTGATACTGATGTGACGCCGGCAAATTGATTCAGATCCATGTGATGAAGAAAAGGTCAGCGCCCCACGGTCCAGGGTGGCGGAAGAGCAAAAGGAACGTGAGGAGAATGTTGGGTCTTTGGTAGGTCGCCCGCAGAGAGGTGGCTCTGCGCTTTTGCACCCTTAATCTCGGAGCCTCCGGTCCGCGGGGAGCGGCGAGTGCGATACTCACAAGGCCTCTGCAGATCGACGGGCTCTCGGCACATCGTCCCTGGTCCATTTCTATCTTGGGAATGGACGTCACCAACAGCCCGTCAGCGGCTTTCGCCTATATGGCTGAGATGACTCCTCGAGAAGCTCCACTAGCATAATATCGCGCCGAGGAGTGGCCGGGACAAGAAGCGTCGTTCCCCGGATGGCGAGGAGGATAAGATCAAGTGGTATATTTATCTTGCTGACCAAGTGTGCAGCATGTACTACCGCAGCGGCCAAGCCCCTCATGAATGCACCGCCTCTGACAGGATGGCAGATGCCGGTTTGTCTCAGCTTCCTCAGCACATCTTCATGAGATGCACAGCCTGGGTCCAATGTGATGTGGCAGCTTATGACTTCTACTCCGTCCCAAAAGGGCCCCGTTGTTGGGGGAGGCGTCGGGGGGGGGTGTCGGCGAGGTTGCGTCCCGATCCCTTTCACTCCAGGAGTGGTCCCTGGGCGAGGGCCATGGCGGTGGGGTCAATCAACGGATGGGCAATTGAGGATCCGTCCCCGGAGACAGGTCCCATTCGCACATCGGAAAGTACACGCTTTGTACCCTCGTCCCTTCAACTCAACGCACCGGGTACCGCTGCAAGGCTCGTCGCCAAACGGAATCCCTGCGGGTCGTTGTGCATGTCTCTGCCAATGGACACGCAAAGACCAGGGATTGAATGGCCGGCTTGCACTTGCCTCTTGTCTGCCAGTCATACCAGCCAGTTGTGGCCTTTTTGCCCGAGACCTCGCGTCGCTTTACGACAAAGAGGCTGCCGAGGACAAACCGGTGAGCATGCACGGCCACCTGGAGGATCAATCTCTCCTCGGTCTTTCTTGTTCGCCCGCCATTATTCGGAAATATGATATTTCGTCTCCCCAGAGCCATACCAAAGGCCCACACCTTGACAGGGGAGCTGAATCTCCCTCTGGGCCCCATCCCGCCATCCCCTGGAGTTGGCTTTCGCTCGCCCATGATCATCGTTCCACCTGCCCCCCTTTTTATCGGGCCAGCTGAACGTGGAAAACTCGGGATCTGAGCCCCTTCAGTGACACAACGGCAATTCCTTCAGCCCTACGGCGTGTTACCTGACGCTGTCGTGGCACAGCCAGTAGCTACGCCGATCTAGATCGCATACGGCGGCGAAGAATCAATGCTAGAAGCGCGGATTGGGAGACTCAAGGCCTTTCGAGCAATCGCTCTATGCTATGGCACCTCTCCTAACAGACAAGGGGACCTGACCGCCTCAACCATTTTGAGCCCCCCCGCTTCGGAGCCCGGTGAAGTCAGGGAGAACGGCGAATACTATTCGGGGGACTTACTGGTCGCGGGCCGTGTCAGGACATTGGGACCAGCCACACCACGAGCTGTGTCCAATGAGCCGAGGAGGGGGAGGAGGACTTGGAGGGGGCGGGGGCATGAGCCGTGGCATGCTGCGGATGGCATACCACACCTCCGTCAAGCGTGCCCCCTTTTCCGTGTTGGTGGTGTACAAGGGAGGGCGGGTCGGAGCCCTTGGGGCCGGGAGCCTCTGACACCCCCTCCCTACCTTGCGAATCGGAACTACCCATCAGGCCCCAGTGCACAGGTTACACGAGATCCTTTTGATTAGGCTACGCCCGCCATGCCGGGCTTGTGTGGGTATCGGTAATAGGCGAAAGTTGTCTTGGATGACGCGGGCTACGACAGACTAACCGCGCCGCTCAGCTGCCACTCTTCACATGGCTGGTCCTCGGCGCGGAAGCCTCGAGGCCCTCACCTCAACTCAGGGACCGACACGTTTCACCAGCCGTGAAGGGCCCCGCGCCTGACTTGCTACTTTGCTTTTGTGTGTCTATATCAGCTACTATGTCTCTGTCTGCGCCCGCCCCATGACGCAGGGCAATCCTGTGGCTGCGAAGCCGGTGAAGGATGAGATGCACGAACACGCCTGACAGGGGTATGTTGGCGCGGAGAAAGACGTCCGAAAGGGCAAATCAACATCGGATACGGGGTTCTTCGGAAAGCTGGAAAGCTGAGGGCTGTGCAATGAGTGCTTCTTCCGACCAGACGGCCAGCACCCTCCGTTTCGTACATTTCTACAGATGGTGATGGTACCGGACGCCGTAACCATCAACCAATAGACGCCGAGACGCCTTTCCCGCGACGCCCGTCCAGGATTTTCTATCTGGCAAGATATGGATTACACGGCATCCGGCAATTGGGGGTGTGCGGGTATGTCCCACCACGTCATACCCTCCAAATCGCATCCGCCATCGCCGTGACGCTACTCATCTCCGCCGCGTCGTGCACCCTGACGATATCGGCGCCTCCCTGCACCGCGGCAGCCACCGTCGCCGCCGTGCCCCATGCCCTATCGCTCGGCGTCTTCACGCCGGTGATCTTCCCGATGAAACCCTTGCGGCTGGAGCCGAGCAGCCAGGGGAAGCCCTCGAGGCCGGGCCAGCGGCGGAGGGCGTCCATGTTCCGCAGGATCTCCAGGTTCTGGTCGCCGGTCTTGGCGAACCCGATGCCCGGGTCGAGGATGATGCGCCAGCGGCGGATTCCCGCCGCCTCGGCCTCGGCCACTCGCTCTAGGAGCTCAGCGGCGATGGTGGGGATGAGACCATCGGGATAAGAGGTGAGGGAGTTCATGGTGAGCGGGGTGCCGCGCATGTGCATCAGGCATACCGTCTTGCCGAGGCGTGCGACGGTGGGGAGCATGTCGGCGTCGAGCTGCCCGGCTGAGATATCGTTGACGATATCCGCGCCAGCCTCGACGGCGGCCTCGGCGACTGCGGCGCGGTAGGTGTCGACGCTGAGGGTCATTTTCGCGGTCTGGGGGAGTAACCGAGCGAGTCGGATGACAGGGAGGATGCGGCCGAGCTCCTCGTCGACGGTTGCCTCGGGGGTACCCGGGGCGGACGACTGACCCCCAATATCGATTATGGTGGCGCCGGACTGGGCGAACTCGAGGAGGCGCTCAACGAGATTTTCCGGGTTGGAGATGCCGCCGTCGGAGAAGGAGTCGGGGGTTATGTTCAGGATTGCCATTACATGGGTCCTACGGCGCTCGTTGAGGGAGGCTATGGGGGGTAGGGAGGGAGAGAGGGGGGTGAGCGGGTAGAGGGGTTCCTCGGAAGGGGGGAGCTCGTTGAGGTAGTCCTGGGTGAGTTTCCAGGGGCGAGCGGGATCGATGGGCTGGCCAGGGGCGAGTCTGCGGTGGAGTTAGAGAGCTCCGGGGCTATCATGAGCCGCGAGTAGAGCGGGACTTACTCTGATAGGGGCCTCAGCACAAATTCCCGCTCGGGGATTCCGACGTGCGGCACCTGGAGACGCTCATGGTCGATCTTCTGGTTGTCGTACATGATGATATCGAGATCAATGGACCTCGGGCCTTTGTCAATCAGCTTCTTCCTCCCGAGCGAAATCTCAATGTCTTGTAGCTCATCCAGCAGCGCCAGGGGCTCAAGATCGGTCTCGACCTGTGGGCCGTTAGCGACATCGGCCTCCCCATCTATACGCACTGCAAACGACGAGCGAGGGGGTGCAACTCACCTCACACACGCCGTTGATGAACTTGTCCTGCTCAAGCACGTACATGGGCGCCGTCTCCCACAACCCGCTCGTTTTCACCACCCGCACCCCGCGCGCGTCCATCTCCCGGCAGGCACGCTCTATCATGGCGAGGCGGTCCCCGACGTTGCTTCCCAGGGCGACGAACGCCCTCTTGCGGCGCGGGGGCGCGGGGGCACCGGAGCAGGCGCATGGGGCGGGTGATGCGGCGGTGGTGGTCATCGGCGCGAGGTGGCGGAGGTGGGGGGCCCCATGTTTCGGTGTCCGGTGGAGGGCGGGGCCGAGACGGGGGAGGAGGGGTGCGCGGAGAACTGGGGCCGGGCGGAGGCGTGGCCGGAGGCATGGCGGTCTCATGGTGGGCGGGACGAAGCCGGGCGAGGCTACCCGTCGAGCAGAGCGAGGAATTGGTGGCAGCCAGGCACTTGGGTCGAGCGGGCTATCTGAAAGCTAAAAAGCCTATTTGCTCGAGGCTGAAGGAAAGGCGTTGGAGTGGCAAATGACCGCTGGATACCACGGCGCGAGGACGATGGCGGCGATGCTTCGTTGGAAAATTTCGTGTTTCGAGGTTGCGATGCGGGATGACATATTTTACAATCACGGTGGCGTGTACGTAGAGGCGCGAACCCGCTCGCTGGGCGCGGCCAAGGGCCCCCTTGCCGGGCCATGATCCCGCTGCGGAGAAGCTTGCCACCACAAGTCTAGGTTGACTGGATGCTTCGAATGCAAACTAGCCCCCTGAAGTTAGAGACTTGGCGCAAAAGGTGGGTTGAGAGCAGATTCATTGTTCGTGCTCTCCATGCCCATGCACGCGCATCTGCGGTGGGTATGTGCGAGTGAGCGGTCAGTGCCGGGCCGGCACGGTGCTGCCGTCCTGAACCGAGCGCCAATTATTGTCTTCTTACATATCAATCAATGTCAGTGTCAGTTGCGCTGTCAGCGGGCCCCACAGCGCCCAGGCGCCAAAAACGAATGATTCTTGCGAATCAGCCCATCGATGGCCCCCGCCCAAACCCTGAGCCTCGGCAAGTCTCAGGAGCAGCCCCACCGCATTCCTCCCCCAATGCGCCCCGGATTCCAGAAGCCAGAAACGGTATGCCGCGGTGCCCGTGCCCGCGCGGGGATCGCCACTACGAGCCGCTAATCCCAGAACAGCAAGGCGTGGAAAGGGGCAGGAGAGCTTCGCCGAGGACGAACCTCGGCCCGTGGACTCTGTTCAGCCTCGCTGTCTGGAGGGAGAGTGGGGCATCGCCGGAGCCGGGGTCCCCTAAATTCGGCACATGTAAAACAGCCAGCTCGCGCTCCTGATCCTGGGGCCCGTCGTTCCTTCCTCCCACGACATCTTCCATCCACCACTCGCTCCTTCCCTCGCTCTTCCCAGACAGCAAAGCAACTGCCCTCGCTCTCTGAACCAGCAACATAATCTCTTGTCGCCAACCTCCGCGCAACAACACCGCCACCATGTCCTCTCCTCGTACGTAAACTCACATGCAACCCACCCGTGTCCCGCTCACCCCCCGGGATATTCTGCAGTCATGCTTCGTCCCGGCTAACACCCGCCGCAGAGAAGATCCGCACGCCGGCGACGGACCTGTTCGGCATCAACCACCCCGTGATGCTCGCGGGCATGAACGTCGCTGCGGGGCCGCGCCTCGCCGCTGCCGTCACCAACGCCGGCGGCCTCGGTGTCATCGGCGGCGTGGGCTACACCCCCGAGATGCTGAAGGACCAGATCGATGAGATCAAGGAGCACCTCAACGACAAGAACGCGCCTTTCGGCGTTGATCTGCTGCTGCCCCAGGTCGGCGGCAGCGCGCGGAAGACCAAGTGCGTCTAGCCCCCTTTCCTTCCACCCCTCCTTGGTTTGCGCCAAGAGAGAGAGCCTCAAAAAGTCAGACACAGAACCTAACCGGCGCCGCAGCTACGACTACACCAAGGGCAAGCTCAACGAGCTCATCGACATAGTCATCGCCGAGAAGGTCAAGGTCTTCGTCTCCGCCGTCGGTGTGCCCCCCAAGGCCGTCGTCGACCGCCTCCACAAGGCCGGCATCGTCTACATGAACATGATCGGCCACCCCAAGCACGTCAAGAAGTGCCTCGAGCTCGGCGTCGACGTCATCTGCGCCCAGGGCGGCGAGGGTGGCGGCCACACTGGCGACGTGCCCACCACCGTCCTCATCCCGGCTGTCGTTGAGGCCGTCAAGGGCCACAAGAGCCCGCTGACGGGCAACCCCGTGCAGGTCGTCGCCGCCGGCGGCATCCACAACGGCCAGCTGCTCGCCTCGGCGCTGATGATGGGCGCCTCGGCCGTGTGGGTCGGCACCCGCTTCGTCCTCACCGAGGAGGCCGGCGCCCCCAAGGCCCACAAGGATGCCGTGCAGACCGCGGGCCACGACGACAACATCCGCACCGTCATCTTCACCGGCCGGCCCATGCGCGTGCGCAACAACCCCTACATCAACAACTGGGAGACCGAGCGCCAGGACGAGATCAAGCAGCTGACCGCCAAGGGCACCATCCCCTACGAGGCGGACCTCGAGAAGATCGAGCTGAACGGCGACGGCTCGATCGGCGGCGGCGAGGGCGGTGATGGCGGCGATGACGATGAGGAGGACGTGTTCGAGCAGTTCAGGCCCTACCTGATGGGCAAGTGCGCGGCGGTCGTGAACGAGCTGAAGCCCGCCAAGGCGGTGGTGGACGAGTTCGTCAACGACGCGGCTGCGTGGATCAACAGGGGAGGCAAGATGCTTGCCAAGCTGTAAATCTGGGGTTCGTGTTGTAATATCAGGTGGGGTGGATGCAGGGTAAATTGGGGGGGCTTTTTGTGTCGGCGCCTCTGTCTCGTAGCATTTTAGCTGTCTGCATATACCAAAGCTACATTTTGCTCTCCTAGTCCTGATCTCATTTTTCTTTTTCATCTTAATTAACGGAAACCGTCTATTGCATTGCTCCCGACAAACTAGAGGCATTAAAATCATCAAGAAGCACGTTCCCCCTCCGTAGGGTGCCATCCGCCGGGTTCGCCCCCAGTGACTATGTCATCCGTGAGAACCGAGGGTTAAGCGGCCACCCGTCGTCCCCTGCCGACCAAAACATCGGAACTAGCCCGAGGACCTAAGCCCCAAAAGGCAGGCCGTCATCTAGTTCCCGAGATAGGCCCGGATAGCCCCCTGCAACCTCGTCGCCCCGTCGCCCAGCACGGACTGCAGGTTGTCCAGGTCGTCGCCCGCCGTGATGCCGAAGCGCCGCACAAAGTCCTTGGCCGCGGTCTCGAGGTCGCCGTACTCCTCCGCGGGCTCGTCCTCGGGGCGCCCGAAGTACGCGTTGGACGAGATGGCGTTGGCGCCCTCGAAGCCCTGGAGGCGGGTCTTGGCCTCGGACTGCTCGCTGGGGTCGAACATGCCCTTGCCGAAGAACTCGTCCGACGAGATGCCCTTCTGCGTGCCGAACTTTTTGCGCGCGAAGTCCTCGTTGTCGTCTGTGGGGGGGTGAAGAGTGGGTTAGTCTCGTCTCGTAGGTGGAAGAGGGGGTAAGGGGGGTAAGGGGGTGGAGCGTAAACATACCAGTGCCCCCAGACTTGATGGGCCCGACAGAGCCGAAGCCACCCGCGGCCTTCTTCTGCGGCGCGCCCTTGCTGCCGCTGCCGACCTGCCCGAACCCGAGCCTGGCGACGCCCATGCCTAATCTCTCCACGTCGGTGCCCGACTTGGCCGACGCGGACGTGGCGCCGAACCCACCGCCGCGGGGCGGGCTGACGGGGGTGGGCGCCAGCACGTTGGACGCCTCCGTCTTGGCGCCCTTCTTCGGCTCGGCCTCGGCCTCGGCCGCGGCGTCGGGGTCGTAGCCCAGCTTCTCGATGCGCTCGGCCTCCTCCTTGGCCCGCTTCTCCGCCTCGTCAAAGTCGATGGCGGCGCTGTCGACCTTCTTGGCCCCCAGCTTGGTGCCGGCCTTCTTGGCGCCGAGGATGCCGGCCTTCTTGGGCCCGGCGCCCCCGGACTTGCGCAGCGCGGCGGAGTGGGTTATGCGGCTGGCGGCCGGCTTCGAGTCGGTGGACGAGGGCTTGGAGAGCGCGGACGAGGGCCGGGAGGTGTCCTTGCCGTTGCCGTTGCCGGCGAGGGGGGAGGCGGTGCGGCCGACGACGGGCGGCGTGGCGGTCCGGGAGATAGGAGGGGTCGGGCGCTTGATGGCGGGCTTGTCCCACGAGGAGAAGAAGTCGTCATCGGCGTCATCGGCGTTGGCGGTGTTGTCCTCGGCGCCGTCGGTGATAACCACTCCGTCGGGGTGCCTACGCCGGATGAAGTTAGCCAGATGCACTCGTGCGCGGCGCAATGTCGTCAGAAGTGAGGCTATAGGGGGTCCACGTACTCCTTCGCGTCCCGCGCGGCGCGCCTCTTGAGCTCGTCCTTGTACTTGGTCGCGGCGCTAGACTGGTACTTCGTCTTGGGGTCCTTGCTGTTGAGCGCCGCGGTGCCGCCGTTCTGCTGGAAGAACTTGGTGGCCGACTCATTGCCGCCAACCTTCATGAGCCGTAGCTGGTCCCATTGCCATTCTGAACACGTCAGCAGTTGCACGCGAAGGGCCAGCGGGGCGGGCCGCCGTCGCATGGCGCGGTGACGGGGGGCATGCGCTTACGGTCGAGGTTCGTCGAGCGGACGAAGGAGATGTGGACGCCGAGGTTGCGGTGGGTGGACGAGCAGTCGAGGCAGAGGTAGATGCCAAAGGGGACCGAGGTCCAGGTCGGGTTCTTCTGGTTGCAGTCAAAGCATACCTAGCGGCCTTCCGTCAGTGGGCGAGGTCCAGGCGGGGACGTAGAGAACAGACTGCGGCGCGTACCTTGTTCGCGGGCTTCGACTTGAGCTTCTCGAATATCTTGATCGACTCCTGCTTGGACGCCAGAGAGGCCATGATTGCGATTCGGCGGAGTCGGCACGCGGATGGGCGCACGGGGACGGGATAGGCGGTGTGGCGGTAGTTGAGGACCAGGTTTTCGGTCCCTCGAGCAAGAGCCAAGAATGGGGGGCTGTGAGTGGCGGCGCGTGAGCGGTGGTATCGCAAGTCGAGAGATAAAAGAGGCGAAACGACGTGGAGTTCAGGAGAATCCCCGGAGACTTGGGTGAAGTGGCATGAAAAGCGCGCTAGTCCCAATCGGGCGCCTGAGAATTCTGCCGGGCGGTCAGGCGGGGTACTGGGGTACTTCGCAGGTCTCACCTCACGAGCCTCAACTCACCACCAACCTCACCAACACCACCGTCACAGCTCTGCCATCTCCCAGCGTCAGGATCGTGGCTCCCTAGCGCTACCCATGATTCTCATATAGACTGAGTGCCACGCTATGGCCCAGAGGTCCCCACAGCCGCAATAATGAAGCTCGCAGCTCGCTCGGCGGCCAAGTCGCCGGCCACCTTCGCTGCCGCCGCGTCCCTGCGGCCCGTTCTATTCCGCTACTATGCAACCAATACAGGCCCGGGGAATACCGCGTCTCCCGGGCCCAAGCGGCGCTCTGTGACGCCGTTCAACGACGATGGCCACGTGCCGTGGTCGGACCTGCAGCGGAAAGAACGAGTCGGCAGGGCGGCGCAACAGGGCTTCAACATTGGCTTGATAGTCACGGGTATCGCGCTCACCGTAAGTTCATACCCCTTCAAACCTGGAACCCCGAGCTCCACAAAAGACTTGCCTTTTGAAAACCCGGCTGTATAGCTTCCTTTCTGACACCCGGCATAGGGCACTGTCGCCTACCTGCTCTTCACCGAGGTCTTCTCGCCCGACAGCAAGGTCGCAAACTTCAGTCGCACCGTGGACATTGTCAAGAAGGATCCCGAGTGCCAGCGCCTTCTGGGGAACCCCAAGAAGATCACGGCGCACGGCGAGGAGACGTACAACAAGTGGCGGAGAGCCCGGCCCATCGCGTGAGTTCCTTCCTGATCTGGCCTCCGCCCCTCTTCACCGTCCGGGATATAGAAGGGAATCGGACCATTCTGACGGAGATTCCAGATCAACCATCACCAGAGATAAATACGGCGTCGACCACCTAATGATGAAGTTCTATGTGAGTACCGACGCACCCCGCTGCGATGGGGACATTGTCTAACCGGGCTCGGACAGGTCGAGGGCCCGCTGAACAGGGGCCAGGTGCAGGTGCACATGACCCGCCACCCCAGGCATGGGGACGGCGACTTCGAGTACAAGTACTTGTTCATCGACATCAGGGGCCACCACCGGATCTACCTGAGGAACGCCGACGAGGAGAAGAAGGCCGCTGACGCGGCGGGGAAGAAGAAGTCCAGGTTTTTGGGTATCAACTGGGGGTGAATAGGCTGATATGCCCTGCCCTAGAGCCGGCCACGTTTGTACAGTATAGGTTGTGGCGAGATGCTCTTGTAAGTTAGGGAAGGCAGATGACATCGGGGAGCGCAGCATCGTTATGAAATAGCGCCAGAATCACGATCGCCCTCTCACCGCGTTCAGTATATCGCAAGAGTGTTGTAAGATACTTCCTCGGGGTATATTCTCAGTGTCCTTTCTCCCTGCCATCGTAAATGAAACCCTCACTCTACTCGTATATTATTTCTGCAGCCCGCCCCCCAACCCAATCCCATCTTGCACGCTTCGCCTCCTGAACGCCGCGAGTCCCAGGCCTTGCCCCGGGTACGCGCTTGGCCCGGGGAACCCGCCCCTGGCGGGACTCCCTTCCCTCTCCCTCTCCTTCAGCACTCCAGGGGGCAAACCCAACGACGGGATGTTCGCCTCCGGCACAACCTCCAGTCCACCGGGTCCAACACCCACGGACCCACCTCCCGGTACGACTCCTGGCGTTTGTGCCACGGTGCCCTTCTCCAGCGTCTCGCGGTAGAAGCTCTCCAGCCCCTCCCTGTCCTGACAGAACTTGTCCATCTCGTTCTTGATGACCTCCGGTTCCATCGTGGCCGCCCGGGAAAAGTTGTAGAAGTCCCCTCCCGAGACTGTGGGCCGTATGACGGGCGACGCGGACCCGACGTGCGATCGCGAGAGCGGGGACCCTGGCGGCGCCGCGGGCTCCGGGACGTAGCTCCCGAGCATCATCCGACCGTTTGCGGGCGTGTCGGCGTACCGCGCGGGCTCTTTGCCGTCCTTCTCGCGCGTCGCGGAGACGCGACCGTTGCAGAGGCTGTTGGACATCAGGAGGAAGTCGCCCTGGTCGGTGATCTCTGCTAGGAGCACCCCGGAGCGGTGGATGTACTGCGAGTACCGGAAGTCCGGCTTGCCCCATGAGTAATCCACGTCCACATCAGCCGGGAAATTAGACGCCGCCTCGAAATCCAGCACGAAATCGAACTTGCGCAGGATCGCCCGCTGGTACAGCAGCCTGTTACGTTGCTCCTGCGTGCTCGACTCCTGGTACGGCTCGGGGAACGTGTCCGGCGGCTGCACCGCCAGGCTGATGAGGTACGGCCGCTTGAAGGGGTTCATGCTGGTGATGGCGCAGGCCTCCTTGATGGGCACCTCGACGAGCCGCAGCCCGAAGGACGCCGCCTCGCGTGCCCACGACTCGATGGCGTCCTCGATCAGCTTTGCTGTGACGTTCATCCACTCGAGTCGGAAGTGGTAGCACGCGTCCGGATTATGCAGACGATCATAGTGCAGGTTGATACGCTCAGGCCGGTACGACCGCTTCCGGTGGTCAACGTCGTACTTGATCATCTTGCTGAGCATCACGCGTGGCTTGCCCTTCTTCTTTCCGCCCACGGGCGTCATCGTTGGCGTCGACGATGCGGATCCGAGAGGCGACTCGTCTTGCACTGGGCCTGCCCGTGCGATGCGGGGAGAGTCGCGCGCGGTCGGATCTAGCAGCGGCGTAGCTGGCACGTTACTGTCACGCTTCCGGGTGTTAAACCACCCTGCGAGAGCCGCCGTATGCTTCGCGTACTCGTCGCTCATCTGATAGAAATACTGCCCGTCTCGGAAGTCGTGTCGTTTCTCAACGTGCACGAATAATCCCGGGCCGCGTTCCTTCTTGGCGCCATCACTCTTCTCCTTGTCCTTGTCTTTCTCCTTTGACTTGTCCTCCTCCTTCACCATCAACATCTTGCCGAGCGCCTCAGCCTCCTCGCGGCTCTCGAGGTCTTCGAAATTGTCCAAAAGCCACGTCGTCATGTCCGACCCGATGAAGCAGTTGTAGTGCATGCGCAGATGCCATCTCCGGTTCTGCACTCTCACTCCACCGCTCTCGGCTGGCTGCTGGATGGCTTCTGCAAGGGCAGCGATATTCAAACTGTCCCTCCTGAAACGCTCTTTGCCGGAGAGCAGCTGTCCCCTGCGCGGGATTCCCTCCAGCCCCTCCATCAACGGAAGAGTCTCGAGCTCCGCAGCGATAATCACTGATGGGTCTTCTGTCTTGTACACGATATCCAGAGGATTTGCGTGCTTACGGCTGCGCGGCGCAATAGACTGGTACCGACGCTCCGATTGGGGCACGTATCTATGCCTCTGCCAGTACTGCGCAAGTCGCCGAATTCCTTCGATGCGGATCTCCTCGTGGTTGTCTTCATCATGCATCCTTGGCAACACCGACGCACGAAGTTCGACCGGAATGAGGACAAACCTCGCCCGCCAGTACCTCAGGTTCTCCGTCATTTCGTCTGTGTGGCCGGCGAGGTACGAGTCAATGTAGTTCCAGTCCCTTTCGGGACGTGGGCTGGCGATGTCGAGCTCCCTCGTCCGGTATGCATCGTCCAGAAGCGTCCTGATGGCTGGCTTGTACAGGGAGGGGACGAGGGCTGATTGCGTCGCGCTGGCCGGCGGCTTCCGCGAGTAGATGTTGACCTCGACATCGGAGCCGTTGACACAGGATAGCTGGTGGATGGTATTGCCAACCGACATAAACACGCTCGCCCCGTCTTCCAGCTTCTGGTTGCGGGTGAAGATGTCGGCGACCTTGAGCAGCCTTTGCCCGAAGGCCCGGGCCACGGCAGGGCCGACAATGACCTGGAAACCTTGCGCAAATCGGAGACTGATGAGCTCCCGTAGGAAATCTTCCCTGCTCTTCGACTCCTCTGCCACGTCGTCGTCGTCGTTCTGCGCTACGTTATACGGCTTGGATTCATATTCCGTCTCAAACTGCGCTCTCGTCGGGAAGAATTCTGTCGTTAGGGGCACGGCAGCAGGGCAACACAGAGCCTTCCACTTCATGACTTTCATCTTGGAAGTCAGGGGGAAGACGTGCTGCCAGCGGCTAAAAAGCATCGTGTCGTCCACCTTGTTCGCCTCCGGATTGGATGGGTTGAGCACCGTGAGCCATGGCGAGATAGCCGAGGTTGCGGACAGGGTCGAAGGTAGGTCCGGAAGAGCACCAGCCCTCAGCTTGCTGTTGTAAACCTTTTGCGCATCTTCTGCTCTGAGTACGCTGGAGAACTTGACGTCCCTGTCCTCTGACCGACGACCTTTCCGCGCCAGTGGAGAAGTTTGGGCCCACTGCGGCGGCTTAGGCGCGCTAGTCGCATCGGATACTCCGGATAAGAAGTCTGGCTTCTTGATGATTGGAATGCTTGGTGTTGACGGGATGTCGCTGGGCATGTTACTCGTAGCATTTTCTTCAGGCAAGTCTAACCGGAGGGAGTTCGTTGCAAACAGCGAAGGCCGTTTATTAATGGAACGAGGCGAGGCCGGGCGGTGACTGAGGGATTGGCGACTAGATTGGCGGCTGCTTGATGTCTCTGAAGACCTCGACGAGGGGCCGCTGGGACGTGAGGAGCTGGTCGCGCTGGCGGTCTCTACCCGGACCTCCGCCATGGCCGGCTTGGGGGCAGCGACGCCGAACCCGCGCTGGCCAAGACTAATGTGCCGCATGAGCTTCTGCGGTCTTATAGGAGAGGTGGGTAGCTGCGACTGCGATGGGACAGCGTGTGAGCTGCTAGGAGGTTTGCCTGTGTTCATCAGGACACGGCCGAGTTTGCCGCTATCCCCTAGATTGACAGAGAGTTTACGATTGTCCGATGTGGACTTGCTGGCAGCGGATTTCCTCTCTGGTAGCGACGTGCCAAAAAGCCCCGTATCCTCCAACGACTGGCGTTTGACGCCGTCGTCGAGATCTCGACCGCTCTTGTGCAGATGCGAGCGCCGGGAACTTGGCAGCTTTGCTCGGGTGTTGTCATACTCTTGAAGCTGCTTCCACAATGACGTCTCTCCTGGCTTTAGCGTGCGGTCCGGCACGAATTTAATAAACCCGTAGATATGATCAAATAGACCCTCCTGGACCTTGGTATTGGCAATGTGAGCGATGTCGTCTGTGCCCGTCTGACGCGGACGCTGGTTGCCGCCAGCCTCAACAACGCTGTTCGACGGGAAGAGCGGGTCGGACATTAACGGGGCCGTCTCGATCTCGTTAGTTTCGAGAACGCTCCGCATTTGCAGATCGTACATCCTGCACCGGACGGCAAACTCCTCGCCCTTCTCCTCTCCTTCGGGGTTGACAGAGAGCGCAATGCCTTGGTAAGAAAGCGCATCTTCTGACGTGCCGGTCCAGTAAGATACGTGCAACCACTGGGGAATAGCATAGCACCACTCATCGCTGGCCCGGGAAGCGTTGATAGAATCAGCACGGTGAGACAAGTCCGTCCCCTTGGGCGAGAGAGACCCCACGAGCGACTGATAACTTCCGACAAGGGACCCATGCTTTGGCGTGCTGCCTCTACTCGCCCATCGCTCTTTGCTCTGCTCCGCGTACTGGGGGTTGCGATACTTGAAGAGCGGCACCGAATGGAGAGGGATCTTGGGCACACAGATGAGGTCTATCCCGATGCCATTGCCCACGAGCGACTCGGTGGTGCGGCGGAGGGCCTCGTAGTCCACTTCAAACACGCCAGGCCCCGGGCTAATGACGACGATTGAGATTCCAGTCCGCATCAGATCTCGGTCGATATAGTCGTGGGCATATTGCGACGCGGCCAGATTCACGGCCTCGATGAGGTTGCCGTACATGGCCAAGGACGATATCGCCTTCACCCGGTTCGGGGCAATATGTTCACCTTTAGCATCCCTGGCGATAGACAAGAAGTTCGCGTCTGGTCGGTGGTGGTGGAGGCTAATATCGCGGCGAAACACGTTGAATTCCTTCTTCAGCTGCTTGAGGATAAGCGCCCACTCCACGCTGGCCATCTCGTTGACGACGACCCTGTAAAAGTCCTTGTACGGGCGCTTGAATCCCGAGGGCTGAGCGCCGGTGTAATAGTCGGTCAGGCCGGAGGTTAGGATGTCGTCACTGACGCCGGAGTCGTATTCGACGCGCGCGAAGAGCACAATGGTGACCAGATGCCTCACTTTAAGGAGGTTCCACTTCTTGAACAGGGCCGGGAGGAAGCCGTTAACGACCTTGTTGAACATGATCTCGCCCGATCCGTCCGAGTCGAAGTCCCACATCTCGCGGGCCATCTGGATGAACAAGACGTACCGGGCCGACTCGCTGCGGAAGATGGGCCGCGTATGGCGCGAAAAGAAGGCCGAGTGCACGCGATCGCCTTCCACGAAGACGGCCGTCACCTGCGCCTTTATTGTCCCCATAAACAGGACGGACTCTCCCTTGTATACAGTACGCTCGGTGAGCTCGTTGACAGTCATCCTCCACATATCAGCGCGGGCAAGGTATTGGTCACGGAATGTGAGCTCGATGTGGGAGGCTTGGACGGCCGGGTTGTTCTCGTCGACCTACGCAGGCTCAGTAACAGACTCTACACGACGATGCAGGGAAGAGAGGAGGCATACAGGAGCCAGAACGACCTGGGTACCCTTTTTCATCCCGAAATTGTCCGCAATGTGCTTCGCTACATAGAGCTCCATGTGCGGATGACGGGCCTTTTGTTCTTTGGACAAGTCCTTGGCATAGCAGACATATCGTCGCTTCGAAGAGTCCCCATCTCCGTCTCGCACTCGCCCCTTGGCGCTTGCGGCATGGTCGCTGGTAGACTGCTGCTGTTTACTCGAACCGCCATGAGTGCCGGTGCCCTTCTCGGAGTCGGACTTGACCACAGTTATCGAAACCAGGGTTCCCGGTTTTATCTCGGGGAGGAGGTCAAGGTTGAGTAGCACCTCGTCGGGCGAGTAGCTCTCGTTCACGGTGACGGTACATCGCCGCTCGAGCTTCTTCTGCGCGGCTATGGATTCGGGCCGGGCTGTAGAGTGTGACGAGGCAGTATCTGGGGACCTCGACTGGGCTCGAGCTAGTCCGACGCCGGCAGTGTTGAAGTGGCGGAGGGGCGGGGCCCGGTTCGCGCCCATTCGGCCGCCGGACGGAACTGGCGGGACATTGCGCGACATGGAGGCGGCGCGTCGATTATCGCGGGAAGCGCTGTGCGGGGTCCCTCATCCCGAGAGAGCTCGTGGGTGGCGGGAGAATCGGAGCGGCTACAAATAAGAACAAACTAATATCGATTGGCTGGTACACGCTCCTCGTGGTTGAATTCAATAGGCAAAGAGGCGCATGCTGTCTGATGTTGCTGCCGTCGAGTCGAGCACCTTGACGGAGAGGGAAGTCCAGAGCGGCAGAATCCGGCGCATCTCCACCGCCTGCTGTATTTGGAAAGCTCATGCTTAGTAACTGTGGAGCTCCCACAAATTGCGGGGAGCTCCACAAGTACAATGTATCCCCGAACCTCCCTCCAACGTCGGTCACATAATCCTCACACTCGAAATCAAGAGAAGATGCTACACATTCGTTGTCGATAGCTGCCACAACTAGCTTCAAAAATGACGAGTCAGCCTCACTGTCTCTCCAAAGCTGGGTAGATGTCAGAATTCAACTCGCAAAAGTATCGAGCTAGGCTACCTTGAGATACTCCTTGCACCCGTCTGGAGATGTCTCTTACCTCCCTCGTTAACGTCCACCGCAGCCAGCCCGAACAGCCCAGGATACACCGTAGTGAGGGTCCCGTCCGGTAACCACTGTTAGAGTACAACTAAAGGTTTACAACTAGTTGTCATCTGGTCCACTTTTGTGGCCAACCGGGGACTTCCACGGCTAGAGCTGGTGCCCCCGCTTTCACGAACCGAGCTTCTTGTGATAGTTCAAGCCTTGGCCGCCGTTCCATCCTGCCTGCGAGAATATAAGGCAAATTCCACCGTCTGAACCGTGGTCGACATCATATATGTGCATGTTCTCTTTTAACCGAGTTCCACAAGCCTTCTGCTCATATGCTGCATAGTAATTGACTAAATCTGTAGATGGATTGCTTATACAACAAGTCTATTAGTGAGATAGCTGAGAGTAGGCATTGTTCTTTCCAGACTTCTCTCCTTTCGGTATAGGATTTAGTCTACCCCTAAGAGCCGAGGTCTATTCTAGCTTCCAACAGCTACCTTCACCCGTCATGCACCTGGATTCGTTTGGTGGTCTCCTACACAGTGAGGGGAAACGCCTAACTGGAAACTCACCGGGTATCCCGTCGCCTGTATATCGCAGACCTCCCGTGTAACTCACTCGCCGTCGAACAGGGAACCTCTGTGGCCGGGAAGTGCCCCGTCGCGCAAGAATCTCGGGATCCTGCAGCTGTCAACCAAGTATCCCGTCGGGGAGGCCAGACCCGGGTTCTACAACGGCATGCCTTCCATGTTTCATAGATCTCTTCCCTTTCGGGCTTCATTTCGGGCCTGGTCGCTCGTCCCGCTATTAGGCGAGCGGAATCGGCAGTCGCATCTCCCGTCGTATCAAGTGTGATGAAGGGCACTCGGGGCTACAAACCCCAAGTGGTCGCCATCTACAAGCACCTAAAGTGCGTCCTCTCCGTATCTTCATAGCTCTGGGGATAAGCACTTCAACACCTCCGTCGAAAGAACAAGCAATACTTTCAAGATGGGACGCCACTGTTTCTCGCTCACCAAGAAGCGGAGGCTGGTCATAACCATCGCCATCTCTCTCACCTTCTTCCTTCTCGAGCTGGTTTGTAAGTGGAAGAGAACCCCCGTTATTAGAACCTCATAGATCGATACTTTTTATTCATGCTAACGTCGTGACCCGTCCGTAGTTGGTTTCCGGACCGGCTCCCTAGCACTCATTGCAGACGCCTTCCACTACGTCCGTCACCCCCCTTTCACTACTTCGAGACGTGGTTCCCCCTGACACGCAACAGCTCAACGACCTCATTGGCTTCTCCGTAGCCCTAGCCGCCATACTTGTAGGTTTCCCGACTTCCGCACTCCCGAGACATGCATCCCAACCCAGCTTTACCTCACAGGTCTCGGAACGCAACTCGGCACCCTCGGCGTTTTCCTTTGGATGGCAGCGCGGACCTCTCCTCGGCGGGTTCTTCAACGGGGTCTTCCTGTTGGCTCTGGGAATAAGCATACTGCTGCAGTCGGCAGAGCGTTTTATAAAGCCCCATCGTAAGTGCTTTCTCGCCGCTGGGGTTGCGCGCGGCGATTAACATTGGCTCTCCGCGTATAGATGTTGACGACCCCATGACTGTGCTTATCTTGGGAAGCATCGGGCTCCTTTTGAATATCGTCACCCTCTTCTTTCTCCACGGTAAGTTCATACCTTCCCAGTCGATCGATGCTCCTGGAAGTGAATGTCAGGACAAAAAGGGTTCTCATATCATAACCATGCTGCCATTATAGACCATGGCCATGAACACAGCAATTATGGCGGCCACAGCTACGAACACGAGGGCTTCCAAGTCGACGATAAGTCAGTCGACCCCAGTACATCCTCAAGCAACACGGTAGTCCCAATCGAATCTGAGTCCTATTCCTGCCCTGGTAGAGCCTCGCACCAGTCGGCTTCGCGCCATCACGAACACCGCCACGTACATCTCGCCCCGGAGGCCCCAAGACACGACCTTAACATGGTAGGCGTCATCCTCCACGTCGTCGGCGACGCCGTGAACAATATCGGCGTCATGGTCGCCGCCATCGCCATCTGGAAAGCAGAAAGCGAGAAGCGGTTCTACGCTGACCCCGCCGTGAGCCTCTTCATCGCCATCATGATATTCGTTTCGGCAGTCCCGCTCGTGAAGAACTCGGGCTTGATCCTCCTGCAGAGCGCGCCTTTGGGGGTCGACTTGGCCGATATCAAACACGACCTCGAAAAGGTCGGTTTCTTCCTACGCCCGTGAAGCTGTCAAACTATCCCTTCCCACCATCTCTTTCCGGCTCATTTTTGAACGTCTCCGTATAAGTAGCTAGAATATAGAAGAGGGCGCCTGAGTGCTGCAGGAACTAACAGTCAAACACTTGCAGATCCCCGACATCGAATCCGTCCATGAGCTCCATGTCTGGCGCCTAAACGAGCACAAGGCCATTGCGTCTGCCCACGTCGTCGTCTCTGACGAATCGGTGGCCTCCTTCATCGAGACAGCAAGGCACGTCAACGAATGCCTCCACGCATATGGTGTCCACTCGGTCACGCTCCAACCTGAGCGCCCCTTTCGCAGCCGCAGGCTGGATCGGAAAGCGTATCAGCCGTCAGCACCGCTTGGAGATAGTGGCTCAGGGGAAGGGGTAGCGGAACTGGGGAGGGCCGCCCGCCACGGGCCACATGATGCTAGGGATGAGTGCCAGCTTGTTTGCGCTAGAGTATGCGAAGGTTTGATGTGTTGCAAAGTAAAGCGGGAATCTGTGGACTAGTGCCTTTATTTTCCTTGTAATCGTTGGGTTTAGTTTCACCAGAGTAGACCATATTCCGCTTTTGCTTGTGCGAGAATCGCGCATAGGGAGGGCGTTGGGCGCTCAGAAGCTCATACAAATGCCAACAACAACTAGCATGCCTCTGCGGATTGCACAGCCAAGTTATAACACGCGATACGCTAGGCTTTCTATACGGGATTCGCCGAAGGCTTCTCGGTCTGCCGACACAGTCCTTGTCATCAAGAACCCAGCATCCTCATACGAGTCGGGTTCTTTCCAAACCGCCCATTTGCACCGAGGTTGGACACAGGATGGTGGGTGTAAGCCTGCGTGTGACGCTTGCCACGTTCGCGGTGTCATCGCGGACACCTCCTAAGCTGGTTCCGGGATTTAGCGGGCGACAAGATGTATTGTACGGTCGTTTACGTGGTGTGTGATCTCAGCCTATCCCATGCCCGGAGTTCTACGGTAAAGAACTTGAAGAGGCAGGCCAACCCGGCCCGACGATATTCACGCTGGTGGGCGCACAGGCGCTGCCTTTCCATCGAGCGCGTGCCGCTTTGTATGAAAGCCAGCTGAACATCGGTGTGACGGAATGAGTCATATCTGGCCATCGTGTCTGTGTTTCAAGCACGGCCTCGTAGTGTGGGAGCAACCAAGGTTGACCACGTCTTAGAGGGCGTAATGGGGGTCCCGCGAGATATAAACTGGTATTAGGCAATCGCCTTCTCGGGGGACACGGCTGGGGAAGCGGGAACGAAGGAAAGTGATCACTCACATCCTAGTCTCTTACGCTCGTAAAGTGGTCCACATCATTATGTTGTTCCGACATCAGGAGCGCAGAAGGTTAAGCTTGAGCTGAGATGTAAGACATGCATCCAAGACAGGATCGGACATGTGTTTCACCGGCTTTCGACTCCGCGCGCGAGCACTGTGGGCCTGGCATACCGGCCTCGCGTGGACGATTGCCCAAGCTGGTATTCGCTCAGCGCCAGTTCGCAAAGGCAGCTATGTTCCTGTCCGAGAAATCGTTGAACTTGGATTCGAAACCTTTGCTTAATCTCCCCATTGAGGTCGGTCAAATAAGACGCTGACGAGGCGCCAAGGTATGAGATGCACGGCCCGATCCCAAAAGATACATGCGCATGATAGCAGCATGCCGACCGCCCTGAACTGGGCTGCGACAAGAGCGAAGCGGGGGTAGGTTAGGAACCATTGTGTCGGTATTCTCGGCGGCCACCCTGGTAAGGCTTGTCTTGATTGCTTTTTCCGAACAGGTATAATAACCACGGCATAATGATTGTTCAATACCGTGGCTGCCGAGGCCTCGTGCTCGACCTAACAGAGAAGGAGAACGAGGCGAGACAAAACAACGAACATCAGGGGGCTTGGGCTGGCGGGAGGTTCCTTCTGCCGAGGTAGTTTTGATTGCGGCTTTCCGCCCACCAATCCATGGAGCGTCAAGGGGCAAGACGCAGCCAGGTTCTTGCGCATGGAACAGGGACACAGAACATCAGACGGAAAGACCGGGAAATGATGATACAAGGGGGGCCGGGCTTATGCACCTGGGATGATCCCTCAGCCATCGCTTCTTGGCGGAAAGTTCAAGCAGCTCGCATGGCGTTCCGAGGGCTGACGTCGGAGTAGTGGCGTCGAATAGGGCGAACGGCTAAGCGGGTGCACAACGACCGGGCTGAATGTGAAACGGCGACGCGGATGCGATAGAAGTTCTTGACGACGCTACCGACACGCAATGGCGAACTGGGCCAGAAAACCACGTTGCTGCTCGATCGGACGAAGCTGCAGTATGCCGGTAGTGTCTGCAGGCTAAATGCGTGGCATTCTGTCAAAGCTCGCATACTCACGCATGACGGGCTGGGCCGTTTGCTTGGATCCGGCGGCAAAGACCTTCTCGAAGACTGATCAGCGCAGATCCACTCCCCATTGGGGCACCACGCCAAGTGTTTCCTCCCCCACCGCCAAGAAGCGGCCAAAAATGGTCTCCAAGGCTCGAGTTGGCACACTGGTTCCAGAGGAGCTGGTCAACCTGGTCAAAGCTCTTCTTAGTGCGCGAAGCTCGAATAATATTGGTCGACTCGGGGGGCGAGGCATTTCCCCATTGAGAGGGCTCCCCACCGGACTCGCGTGAGCTGACGAGGCGACAGGGGCAGGGGGATGGCTGGGTTGGGCAGAAACTCAGCCCGCTGTGGTTGGGCACGAATTGGGGAGCGGCGGCTTTCGGCTTCCATGGAGCTTCCATGGGACGGTGAATGGAAGCTTCGGCGGGGCTGTGGCTGCATGGGGCGGCGTAACCAGTGATTTCATCACATTATTTCCCCGGCCTCGAATGTTCGTCGGAGATTGGGATGGTCGTGGAGATGGTTCGCCACTGCGACATCCTCTGGCGGGGTTGCGTGTGACCATTGCCCCCATGTCCACCGCCGCCGGGATGCCGGTCGATGGCAGGGACCAAACTTGAGGCGCACATCACCTCCTGCAGGGGAAGCTCCGTCGCCATGTGACGGCTAATCGACCGTTGCAGAAGCCCGGTTGGTACCGAGCAGCTCAGCCGCGGAGGGATTTATTTGCTTCTGTTGCCCACTCTTGGCCCAGAGACGCCGATGAGACAAGACGGGAAGGGCTTGCAGGGATGTGCCCTGTAAAACCCGGGAAAAGGATACGATGACCGGAGCGGACGGAGCGGTGGCGGCGATCCACTGACCGGCGGGTTGAAAGACCCTTGTTACCGGTAAATTGCATGCGGCGCAGAAGTCATGGTACAAGCTGCCGATTCGTTCATGACGGCAAGGCGGCGATTGGGCACACCTCGAAGCTCATGGCCGGTGCCGATGATCCAGCATCCTGGAGGCTCCGCAGCGTCGGATGGCCGCCGCCGCAGCACACGTGTGGAGTGGGTTTTCTGGCCGATGCTGCAAGGCGTACCCATGCTTTCAGGAGAAGCGCTGATATTAGCGGCCGGCGGTGCCGTGTTGCCACCGCCAGGCGATGCTAGAGAGGAGCGAACGAGGGCCGAAGGTCGCCATCGCCAGCTCGCGCTGCGACGCGGTACAACATGGGCCCAAGGCTTCCACCCACGCGACCGGTTGGCCTTGGGTGATGGGCCGGCAATGCGGACTCTGTGCGATGTTTCGTGGTATTCGCCGCTGGAACCGGTGTCATGTCGGATCCGATCATTTTTAGCGTCGTCCTGCGGTGTTTGCTCTAAGTCAGCGGGACCTTGTACAAGCCCCGCCCATTGAACAGGATGTGAAGGCAGTTGGGCTGTGACGGTGGAAAGCGTCAATCGTTGGCAGGCCTGCGGGCTTACCGAGTGGTAATATTGTGTTGATCCGGGCACCTGCTGCGAAGGGTCGGTGAGGAGGAAGGGACCTCCAACCCCGCTGTACTGGGTATCTCCTGACCCCGGCGACAATGGATGATATCTGGAGATGGCAGGGGTCTGACATACCGCCAGTGGCTGGAAGCGTTCCGCCGCGTGGGCACCACGCAACCTGACCCACCTGCCCGCTGGAACTTCATACCGCGAAAGTACTGGTACTTCACATGGAAAATGGACTGCGAACTTGGGACCAGACCATTCATCAAACAACTCCACTGGCGTCAACCGACGCGACCGCCCATGGCCCATCGCGCCTTCCCAAGTTGGCCGTGAAGCGTCGCTTACTCCTTCCTGGGTTCTCTGCCAATCCAACCTTTCAAATCAATTTCTCACTTGACGCGTGCTGATTCCAGCACCTCCTGCACATCTGCACTTTCGAGTAACCGTACATTCCGGGTTCTCGTTCGCGAAAGATCGCTGACTGCGGAACAAGGATATCCACGACTGACCTCAGCGGTGGACTCGGTCACTCCCCAGTCCCCCACAGCTTTTATAATCGACGTTTCATCCCCCAGGTCCTCCGCCTCCTTCGGTGTCCCTTCCATCCCTGGACTCCCGATCCGTCTGTTGTTGGATCGCTCTGGGCCGACGTTGGGGGCTTTGCCGCTCGACCCAGCACTCCGGACCACTGACAGCCCGGGCATTATTACATCAGTCAGGGCTGTGGAGGAGCCGACACGGGCTTGCATCTGACAGTCTCCATCCCACAAGCCGCGCTCCCCAGTACCTTCCCGCCCTCCGCTTTCCGAGCGCGACCTTCCAACGTCATACATTATTGCCGACCGCCTTTCACCTCCGCAAGGCATCGAACTTCATCCCCAGCCCTCCCGCTCTCATTACCAACAGGCCACCTAAGAACCTCGGCCCGCGTGAGACGCACCAAGGCAGGAGCGAACGGCGATTGTGGAGGCCTGCCGGTATCACCTACCATAACCGTTACCACCACCACCACACGTGAAGCTCCTCGCGTTACCCATTTCCGGCCCGGCCTCAACCACGGTTGACCCCAATACCCTTACCACCGTCTCGTGTCAAACCCACCAGGCCACAAATTGTCCTAACGGCTGAGCCACTCAGGCACCGGAGAACCGGGACACGGTGCGACTCTGACAACCATAAGAATCGCCCGTCTTATCTCACTCTGAAGGTGGTGCATCACCGCCCTCATACAATCATACCGACTCTGTGCCACTTCCGCGCCTGGCTGAACGTACATTCGAAACGACACGCCTAAAGCCAAACAAAGCTTGGGCGCCCTATCTTCTGGCAGGTGCTGACAAGCGATTTGGCCTTGTCTTCGAGTACCTGGTGGTGTGGGCAACTCATCCTGTTGGCACGGCATTTCAGTCACATTCCTGCATCTGAGTTTCTTATCAATCACCACTGCACGCAACTTCATCACCTACTCATCAGGCGCCCCTTCCTATTTAGTCTAGCCGATGGGCCTGTGCTTGAGGGTTATGTGCTTTTCTTGCAGGGTCCATCCCTAAGGATGCGGCTTTGTTTGCTACACCATTGAACCTCACTACGCGCACTCCCTCTACTACAGCAAAGCCGTCGCCTACACCATGCCACCTCCACCATCTTCTGTCAGCATGTTGGGAAGGCTCTTTAGTGTTGGGGCTGGAGCTTCTGGGCGCGACGAAGATGCACACAAGGGACAGGCGTCGAGGCCTGCCCCATCTCTCGACTCGGTCAAAGAAGACATACACACGAGGGGCCTCCTCTTTCCCGATCCGCAGTCTCTATACCTTCATCGGAACGACCAAGTATTTCCATTGTCGACGACTCCGACCCTACCATTGGCGTCCATGTCCAACGCTTTCGACTATGTCGGTGACCTGGAACTTGAAGCTCGAGACGTTCGGGCTCTGGTTATGCAGGACACTCTCGGGCCCTTTAATGCTTCCGCCCTCCTCGACACCCATCCTTGTCCCGTTCCTCCCGCGACCCAGCCGAGCCCTGTCCATGATACGCGACGGCCTCCCCCGTCATCGCGAAAGCCAAGTCTCAGTCATACCTCTCGCCCGGTTGTTATCCAGCCAGATAACCCACATCTCCGCCAAGGCGCGTTCGACCGCCGACCGGATATCCCTCCCCGTCACTCGTCTGCAGAGACCGACCCTCAGCGCATCGCCCGCGAGCATCGTGAGGAAATGGCTACCTTTACGAGCTGCGTATTCGGCAGCTCCGAGATGATGGCATACAAGGGGACCTCTACAAAGGTCCACGTCGTACCTACTGAGACCCGCGCCCCCGATTATTCGGCCTCTGTCGTTGCCGATGGCCGGGGCTCGGTTGGGCGAGCCAGTATGCGGTCCAGCAAGCTTGCGCAGTCATACACGTCCGATCTTGCATCACCGACCTTCGCACCGCCCTCATATCCTTTCGGGCCGTCACAGTCGTCCTACCGCCCGTTTGACCGGAAGAAGGTCCTCATATCGAGGCTCTTTCCCGTCCCTCTCCCGTCCGACGATGTAGCCTCGACGCAGAATAACCAGAAGCAGCCATCGGATGAGAGTGCCGTGAGGACCGCCCAGAAACCAGACTCCATGGCACCGCCAAAGAAACCGAACATCCAAGTCAAGCAGAAGCGGACGCCTATGTACGCTGTGGTCCTTGTTATCCAGCTGCCAGCCTCTCCCGCTCCTGCCGTCCGGACACCGTTCCGTGGTTCGGGCTCCTTTACCGATCATGACTCGTTTCCATCGTCTTTCAACTCGGCACGTCGATCGGGGTGGGGTGCGATGGGTTCGGGACTCGAGTCGGTAGACTCGTCGCCTTTTGACGGAGACGACCCCATGGATTACATCACGCAGCACTGGGACATCATCATGAGGACTCTGTCACACCTCCAATCCTGTGCGGCGGCTAACCTAGCGTCGCTGCTTAGACAAGCGGACCAGGTCACTCCCAGCTCATACCCCCCCAATTCCTCACATAATATCAACCGGGCTCCTTCTCTTTCTCGGCGGGCGGATGATCATAAGGCGATGAAGCCCCCAAAGACAAATTCCAAGATTGTAGCCCTCCCGCCCAACGCTTTGTCACAGGATGCGACTATCCAGCAGCGAATACACGAGGCCAGGGCCAGGATCGTTACCGGGTTGAAGGCCGCAAGAGTCGTTACCGGACAGGGCCGCTGGGGGATTTGGCGCGATGAAGCGAGGCTCGCGGCTCGAAATGTTGGGCCACATGATCGCCGCTTCCTACTGAGCCTGTTGACGGGGTTCCTCGCAACGCATACGGATTGGTTGCAGGCTTTGAGCCCTGCCTGGTGCAGGAAGCTGTACTTCCAGAGGCAGAAGCTGATGGGCGAGGAAAACTTGGCCCTCTCGACTCGCACGATTATTGTCTCGGAGGACAAGATGCTGGCACGACGGTTCATTTTTCTGCTGTCGGCTTTCCTGCCCGCACACCAATCGATACCGGCGGCCCACCCTCACCGCCCGAGCACATCGACTTCGGTAGGCGCCTTGTCGCAGTCCCCGCCGTCCATCATAGTGCCTATCGTCAGAGAGGAGTCCCTGCGCCGCAAGATGACCCGTCGAACGGGCCCTAGACGAACGTCGACCTCGCATTCGCGGACCGTCAGCCAGAGCACACGCACGTCCGTTCCGACACAGTTAGCACACCTCAGTATGGAAGGTCACCACCATGAACGACGAAGCTCGGACGCAGCATCGGTACGGACGATGAATTTGTCCATCCCCTATGGCGAGTTCGCAAGCCGAAAGGGCATGGCCGCCACGACGGCCACGACGCCGGATACAACGACTCCGCACTTCTCAAACATTCATAGGACGGATAGCCGCAGAAGCGCTCGCCCCGGGAGCAGTGGCAGCACCGCGGCGGATGATTTGCGAAGATCGCTACAGAGGGCGGAAAGCACCGGCCAGGCAAGTGCCATCGGCACCGACTCACGGGCCCAAGGCTCAAAATGGGGCAGCGTCATCAGCGGCCTCTGGAGCGGGCATCGCAGAAGGGAATCGACTGCTAGCACTGCGGGTGAACCATTCCGTCCACCGCCCAGTCCATCAGAACCACCCTCCCCAGCAAAGCGCCCTGCAGGCAAGCCAAACAAATTGGATGACATGGTGCGAGAACTAGCACTGCCAGAACCGGGAAGCCGGGAGCGAGGGCCCGGGGACGACGGACCAGTAACCCCGCGCGGTCTGCATCAAGACCAGGGAGAGGAAGCTGCTAGGCCCTCATCGGAGCAAGTCAAGAGGTGGCCAGAGCCGGGAGCACCATTTGAGGAGCAGATCAAGACAACCATCAACCATGAAGATGGTGTGGTTGATGTGGATGTCCCTTTCACAGACTATCTCACAAACCCACACTCCTTTGACACTGCCGTGAGCTCGCCCTCTAGCAGCGGGTATCTTTCCACTCCCGGCTTTGCAACGGCCATGGAGTCCTTTGAGCAGGCCTGCAGGCTCGCGTTGGAGGGGGACCTCCCAATGAACAGCGCTGGATGGCTCCAGGCATTCCATCCTGACTTTGTCCTCCAGGCCATCCCCCCTCAGAAGGATCTTGTGAAGGAAGTAAAGGCCTCCATGAGCGCCGAGCCATCGCCCAACTTACTGCCCACCACGCCTACCGACCAACCGCCGTCGAGCGAATGGGTCGACATTAGCACCGCCATCATTGCGGATGTTACGACGGGCAAGGTTCGGCGGATCCGCTTGCGGCGGCTCATCAAACCCGGATCCATGGAGCGACGGAACTCGCATGGCGCGGCCGGTGCTCATGGCACGAGGGAGTCTATGCCGTCGGTTTTAACCCCCGAGAAGACACTCGACGAGGAATTCACCGAAGACGAAATCACAATGGCAGAATCGACAGTTGGAGAGGCGGTGGAGCGGGTCATAACCCAGGTGGGAGACAGCAAGGCCGCGTCCTCCAACTCCTCGAAACCGAACAGCAAGCCGCAGCCGGCTGAGACACAGGTGCCGTCGACCCTGGGAGACGCGGAGGACGTTCCCCTCACGCCGACGGGTGTGCCGGAGGTACCGAGGAATGAATGCAGGGCTGTGATTCTGACAGCCCTTTCGGATATCATCACGGATGTGATTGAGAAGCGGGCGACGAGGGACGAGAGCGCGATTAGGGTTGCGGTGAGGAGCTGGATGGATCAACTGGAAGGAGTGAAGGAGGTCGAGCAAGGTTGATTCTGGTTGTTGTTTTTTTGCCATGTTTTCGCATTGTTGCCCATCTGATGATACCCGTCACATTGCTTCCCTTAGCGATTTATTTCTGTTTCGGTTTCGATCTCTTTTTGGGATCACATCATGTACTACCACCGCGGATTCGTTTGACGGTTTCACAGAGAGAAGGGGGACGAGAGGAGGTGGATATGATGATACCCTTGCTTCGGCGATTTTCGTTGCTTTGAGCGGTTTTTCTCTTTTTTTGGCAGCGTCCCCGTCTGCGGCATGTCGCTGAGGGCATCGCGGACAAGGGCGGAGGAGTTTGGAAGCAGCAGTGTTACCTGGTTTTACCGAGGGTTGGTCTCGCTCGCTTTGGTGTTTCGTGGACGGAGCATTATCAATTAGACGGACGGATGGCTTTCTCGGTTGTTTTCAGCAAGGAAATATAGATTAGATGGTATCGGTGGTTCTCTACCAGCAAACACGCTTTGAACTTTGCCTCTAACTGGCCTCGTCTCATATTGAACATCTAGACATGTAGATACCGCCCACGCTTCGACCTCTCCGCCTGACCTAGTTCTTCCCCTTCTTATGCCTGCCCGTCTTCTCCCTCTTCTTATTCTTCTCGTTCCTCGCCTTCTGGACACCCTCGACGCCCCTGATCTCGCCCTTGTTCCCTTGCCCATCCTTGAACCTGCCAACCCTCTTCTCCCTCGCCTCGTTGACCCTCTTCTTCCGCACCTCGTAGTCGTCCCTGTACCTGTCCGCCTCCTTCGGCGCCTTCTCCTGCCGGTGCCTGTACCGCGGCCCGCCCTCGGCGCGCATGCCGCCCGCGGGCCTCTCCGCCTCGCCGGTGCGCGGCATGGCGCTGATGCGCTGGTTGCGCTTCCACCTGTCGAAGCGGCCGGACTGGAAGCTCGCCGCAATGCGCACGCCCGACTCGCTCATAATGGTCTTGTCGCCCTTGGAGCCGTCCACGTCGTTGACGCGGCTGACGTACTTCTTGGACTTCTTGTCCCAGCGCATCATGTTGGGGCGCGAGGCCACGCCGAACGTCTTGGAGGCCTCGTCCGTGCCTATGTCCATGCTCGCCTGCTTGGCGTCGAGGGTGAACGAGGCGGAGCCCGAGTGCACGCCGTAGGCGCGGTCCTCGGCGGCGGTGCTGTGGCGGGGCTGGTAGGACATGTAGATCTCGGGGTCCTGGAAGGTGCTGGGCTTTGTGGCCTTGTTGTTGGAGATGGTTACTTCGAGGTCTGATTCCGAGTCGGCCTCGTCTTCCAGGTCAGGCCCCTCCGCGCCCTCCACTTCGACTTCGTGATCGCTCTCGCCGCTGCCAAGGTCTTCGTCGTCGTCATCGTCGCCCCGATCAACGTCCATCTCCTCGGGTTCCTTCTGCCTCTTCTCTCTCCTGGGTCCGACCTTGTTCCTAAACATCTTCATCACATCCACCGCCTGGCCGTTCGAGGTCTTGCCTCCCCTGCCGACCTCGAAGATCGTCTCGGAGGGCTTGAACGACGATATGGACGCCATCATCTTCGCGTAGGCGTCGTCGTCGGGCCGCGAGCCGAACTTGAGGTTGAGCTGCGACCAGGCGTCCGAGTTCACGAGCTCCTTTGCACGCTTCGCGCTCTCCCACGCCGCCGAGTTGCGCGTCCTCATGTACAGCTTCTCGGCCTTGTCCGCGACACGACGGATGCCGGCTATGTCGCTGCTCTCGTGGATGACCTTGTTCGTCCAACCCACGTGCGTCTCCATCTCGGTCCGCGGAAGACCGCCGACGATGATGTCGTTGGTGAAGGAAGCCTCGCGCTCCTGTTGGCCTGCGACCAACTTGCGTCCGAGGAACATCTGGAGGTCGATCAGATAAGGAGCGTCGACGTCGCGTACGAGACTGTAGCTCCATCCTTGCTGGCCCGCTCGCGCGGTTCTGCCCACACGGTGGACAAAGATCTTGGGCTGGGGCGGGAAGTCGTAGTTTATGACGTTTTGGAGGACGGGGATATCGATACCACGGGCTGCGACGTCTGTAACGACCAGGATGTTCGTTCGCCCGCGACGGAAGTCCTCGACTTGGATGCGACGGGCCTCCTGGTCGAGAGATCCATATACGTAGGAGACGGCAAAACCGGCGTGCTCGAGGAGGTTCGCGAGATACTCGACACGGAGCTTGGTCGCGGCGAACAAGATGGTAGAGTGCTCGGTCGGCTTGCCAGGGCCAGACTGGTCCCGTTTCCGCTTCTTCGAAGGCTTCTGCTCAAATCCACGGACACCCTCTGGTAGGCCCAGCGGCATCTTGATGACGTCGTAGAGCAAGTAGAGAAGCGCGCCCTCCTTGTCCGACGCTTTGACCGAGAAGAAGGCGCTGTGGAGATCCGGAGACACCTTGGTTTCTGCGTCCAGTCGCACGAGGCTGGGGTCCTGGAGACCGGCTTGCGCGAACTCCACAAGGGTTGCCGGTAGAGTCGCGGAGAAGAGCAAGGTCTGCCGCGACGGCGGAAGAGAATGGAGAATCTCAGTGAGCTGCGTGGCGAAACCCATCTCGAAAAGCCTGTCGGCCTCGTCGAAGACCACGTACTGGATGGCGGACAGATCCAACGACATCTCGACCTTGAGATGCAGGAAGCGACCGGGGGTAGCAATGACAATATCCGGGTTTGTCGTCATGAGACCGAACTGTTCCTCCAAGCTGTCACCGCCGACGAGGAGCACGGTCTTGAGGTCGGTCCCCTTGCCGAGCTCCTTGACGACCTTGAGCGTCTGGATGGCGAGTTCGCGCGAAGGGGACATGATTAGCGCTCGCGTTCCGATCCTGGCGCTGTGGGCCTTTAGCCTCTCGATCATGGGGACGACGAAGGCGGCGGTCTTTCCGGAACCGGTGCGGGCCATGCCCACGACGTCTTTCCTGGCGAGGATCAGGGGTATCGTTTTGCGCTGGATGGGAGTCGGGACGGAAAAGCCCTTCTTTGTGATAGCTCGGAGAATCGTCCCGTTCAAGCCTGTTGGGTCTGGTCAGCGCAGTCCGCCAGAAGCGTGAAGCGGAGAGGAAACGCACCCATGGCCTGGAAGCCGCCGCCCTTCTTTACTGTCTTGCCCTTCAGGTTCGACGCCTTTCTGAAAGAAGCTGCCTGCTGCAGCGCAATGAAAGCCTCGTCGTCATCAGCGCCGTCTTCACCCTCGTTGAACACACCCTCTGCATCGAAGCCGAAGCCATCCTGGCCCGCGGTCTTGTTCGGCTTTGCCTGGTCAATGTCGTCGGTGAAGAGGGAGGCGCCGATGTCGACTTCGTTCTCCGACAGGGCCGGCGAGGCCGCACGCGGAGCCATGATTGCTATGAATTCCGGGTTCGAGCGTGGCGGCGTGGTGGGATTGGATTCGAGGTTGAGGGAGAGACGAGACGAGTCGCTCTGGAGGAATTGCTGCTGTTAGTGGGGGAGTTGGGTCCTCGATTTTTTTGCCGGAAATTCTGGCGGGTCTTATCGATAAGCGGGACACTTCAATGGACGCACCCCGGCCGCCCCACTTTTCAGCATCCATCCGTTCCACCGCAGCTCTTGACGTCGCACACGACCACACCACACCACCGCCCACCGCTGACCCTGCGCTCGTGCCTCCCACGCGGCGCCTCCCTTCCGACCTCACAAGTGCTCCGCACCAGTCCTGCATCACCACGAACTTCTCCAAGTCAACACCGACCCCTGCTATCTTCCGCCCACCATGCCCGAGGACGACAAAGATGCGCTCGAGGCCCTCGACGCTCTCGATTCCGAGGCCAAGGAATGGGAGAAGGACGCCGAGATCGAGAGGATCCTCAACGCCTTCCGCCTAGATGCGTATGTTTCCCCAGGCCACTCGCTATCTCCCAACCCTTTCAACCCCTCTTCTTCGAGCTAACCCCCCTCAGGTACGCCGTCCTAGACCTAAACCCAGGTGTCCCCGAGTCTGACATCAAGGTCACCTACCGCAAAAAGTCCCTCCTGATCCACCCCGACAAGACGCGCAACCCCCGCGCGCCCGACGCCTTCGACCGCCTCAAGAAGGCCCAGTCCGAGCTCATGGACGAAAAGCACCGCGAGCGCCTCGACGAGTCCATCGCCGACGCGCGCATGCTCCTCATCCGCGAGAACAAGTGGACCGTCGACTCGCCCGAGCTCAAGACCCCCGAGTTCGCCAAGAGGTGGCGCGACAAGGCCCGCGAGGTGCTGGTCGAGGACGAGCACAGGAGGCGGAAGCTCGCGCGCGCCATGATGCAGGAGGAGGGCCGCGAGCTGAAGAAGCAGGAGGACGAGCTGGACGAGAGGAGGAAGAAGAGGAAGCACGAGGAGGAGTGGGAGGACACGAGGGAGAAGAGGATCGACAGCTGGAGGCAGTTCCAGAAGAGCAAGTCGGGCGGCGCGCCCTCCAAGAAGAAAAAGAAGATGAAGCCCATCGGCTGAGGAGGCGGGCGGGCTTGGCTTGGACGGGGTCATTTGAGTTGCTTTGGTGTTTAGGTGTTCCGGGGATACCATGGAACGAAAGCATTACGAGAGATACGGACATATCTAAACGACGTAAAGAGATTGCATGGAAGTTTCTCGTTTTTATTCAACTCGAGTGGTTGTGGTATCCGGTACGCCTCGTTTCCTGCCTCATGAACTCCAGACTTTTCCTCGTCCATACACCGACCACATCAAATCTACCCCCTATTCATTACCACAAGGAAATCGGGCCCGCGTCTCCTAGATATTGGCCACGCCCTCAGTTCGGCTTATTCTTCCGCTTGTACTGCACAAATCTGTCCAGGTTCATCACCGCCTCTTCCGCGCGCTCCCTCAGCTCCCTCGTCTTCGGGTCTGTCTTGTGGATGCCCTTCAGCATGGTCCTTGTCTTGGGCAGCACTTCCCCGAGGTGCTTCAAGAAACCGTCCGCCCAGAACACCTGGTCGCACGCAGACTCCTCGTCGCCATAGATGTCGAAGAGCTGGTTCAGCGCCTCAACGGCCTCGGCGGGCGCCGTCTGCGGAAGGGACGAGACAACGGTGATCAGGAAGACGCCGATGTCGCGGTTCAGCGGGAGGGGTGCCGGGTCGGCGGCTAGCTGGCCGAGCACGCCGATGCACTTGACGCCGAGAGCCTGGAAGGGGTCCTCTGGCTCCGCCGAGTCTTGGTCGCCGTTTTGGGGCATGTTCTTGGTTGCGTGATAGAGAGAGACGAACTTCTTATGCTGGCCCTCGCTAAGAGGTAGGTGCGCGGGGCCCAAGGCCTTGGAAACCGCCCATGCGAGGCTAGTAACCTCCGTTGCGAGGGCAAGGTCGTTGGTGTCGGAGTCCAGGACCTCGGTGACCACCTTCTCCCAGATGGCTTGCCCATGAGGGATCCAGGCCTTCAGGATGCCTTCGTTATGGCCGTTAGCGAACTCGACGCAGGCGAGCGACCACGACAAGTTGTTGAGGACAGAAACGGCGTGGATCTGAACATCCGACGGGGACCCCGATTTGGCTGAAGGGCTCGCGAGACGGAGTACCTGGGGGACGGCCTTCTTGAAGAGAGTTTCAAGCGTGGGCAGGTCGTCGATACCGGACTCCTCATCTGCAGCTCCGGTAACCATATCCATGTCGTCACCCATCTCTTCCTCGTCTAGTTCGCCGTCAGACTCGCCATCCTCGTTAGGTAGCTCGTCCTCCTCCACATCGTCCGTCTCCATCTTCTCGTCCTCCTCGTCCTCCTCTTCTTCCTTCTCGGCGCCATTTGCCTCCTTGGCAGGGCGGCTCTTCTTCCCACCGCCCATGGCCTCCTGGATGCCGCTCGCAATAGACGCCAGGATCTCGAGGGCCAGGGAAGCGATCTCGTCAGGGCAGGTCCACTCGGCGTCATCGGACGGCTCCACGCCCGGCTTATAATCCTGCAGGGTTCGTGCGAGGCGGCGGATCAGCATGGCATCGGTTGCTCCTCCCGCCCCGGGATTGTTATCGTTCCAATCCATCGCGGAGAACACATTGTGGAGCACACCACAGACGAGCACAGAAGTGGTGCCATCAAGCGTCTTTTGCTTCATAAGAAGATCAAAGGCCGGGGATGCTACTAACGCCTCGGCTAGTGGGCGGTTGTCCTCGGTGAGGATCATGACGCATGTGAGGCATTCATCGAGAGCATCGCGGTCGACGATCTCCACGGAGAGGAGACTGAGTATAAAATGTCTTATCGTGCTGTTGTTTGTTATGGCCTCGAGGATCTCATCTTGGGCTTCACCCAGGGCGCCGAGGAGTGAGCATATGGAGATGGTGATCTTCCAGACAAGGGACTGTTGGGCGGTTGTTGTCCTATGAAACGGGGTGTCTGTGGATTCAAGCGTCTCCGACAGCTGAACAGCTTAGCATGTAGGCACTTTGATACGGAGTTTGATGGCTATCCGGAAACTCACCGTCTTGGACGCGAACTCGACAGCGCTCAGGATATCCTGTCTATACAGATGGATGCAGAACCCGGCGTCCTCCCTTTCCGCAACAGACTTCATTATCTCCCAGCCCGTCGCCTTCCCGTCGGGGCTCGAGTCGGTCAGCGTCTCCTCCATGAGGATGCGGACGAGACCCTCCCGCAGCAGCATCTTCCGGCACTTGTCGTCGTCGATGATGTTCGATATGGCGGCGGCGGCCATGGTGCGGTCCTTGGACTCTGTGCTCCGGAGGTTCTTGAGAACCGGAAGGATCTTTTCGTCTCGGAGAGCGGCAAGTTCGGGGTCGGACGGCGGCTTCGCGGGTCTCGCGAGCGGGTTGCTGCGATTGCCCCCGCGGGCCCTGTTTCGCCTCGACTTGGCCATTGTGAGGGACTGTCCTGTTAATTCCTTGACAGGGTGTGTTCCGTCTTCCTTGGTGAAAGGCCCTCCAGTCGTTCTGCGTGTTGCAGTGATCTCTGGTGAAACTCGTCCAGTCGCTCTGCCAGAGTTGTTACTGCTTTGTCCCACCAACTTTTTTTTTTTGTGCTTCAATGTTGGTGGGGTAATTTTGGGCGGGGACTCGGCCCCACTCACAGGTGCTCACAGCAGACTCGGCGCTCAACCTGACATACGTGGACCGCGGAGTCCAGCGCGCGGGTCACAGTGGGGGAACCAGCGTCAGTGGGGCCAGCTTGCCCTGTACCTGTACCTCACTTCTAACCCCTTCTCCCTATATTGCATGCCTCGTGCACCGTACAAGGTACTACCCGCCGTCGAGTCTCCCCACACTCAGTCTACAGCTGGCCCGTGTCTGCCACGCCGATCTCTCGTAGTAATCATCTCCCCCAGATCCTTCGAAGCTTCCCGACATCGCGTTAGTAGCAGATGTTCCAGGAAGCTCTTCTATTCTCCACCCCGACCCACGCGCCGGAGTCCCGACTTGTCGGCATCCCACGCCCTGCTACCGATGACTTAATTGGACGCATTGCCACGCAGGATCTCCAATATTAGAGCCGTCGAGGAGCTCTGCATGATGCCGAGTTCGCGATAACACCTTCACGTCCACGTGCCTACCTTTCGCCGACGATCAGCTGGCTTGGACCGTCGAGATTGACCTTGCGCCCGCTTATACCATGGTACCGAAACAACGGGGCAGGCTCGGGTCGCTTCTCGGCCCGACCGCCGAGGAGATGGCAAAGAAAGACGACGACAGGAAGCCTCCGGCCGTTACCTCGTGGGCTCCCGCGCGGATGGGCCCGCGACGCTCCGCGCGCCGCGCCGTCCTGCTACTCGCCTTCTTCGCTGTCGTCTATGTCACTTACACCCTGCTCCGCCCGACCACCGAGTTCCGCGACTACGTCCCCAACTTCCCCACCTACGAAATACCCGGCCCGGCGCACTTCGACCGCGTGTGGCCCCCGTCCCAGCCGAAACCACAACGGATCGGGGGCGAGCTAATCGGCCACGGCTCGGGCGCGGGCCGAGACGGGCAGACGTCGCTTAGCTTACCGGCCCTGCCCGCAACGCTAGAAGAAGTCAAAAACAAGCTGGGGGACAAGGACGAGAGTAAGAATGTCTTGTTCGCCTCGTCGAGCCTCAAGAGCGCTGCTGCGCTTTTGCCTCTGGCGTGCGAGATGGGACGTCGGCGCCGAAACCATGTGCACTACGCCGTTATGAGCAGGAATGACATGTCCATCCAAGAGCTCAGGACCCTCCACGGGATAGACGACTCTTGTGGTGTTAGCTTCCATGGTATGAGTAGTTTCGCCCCGGAATCTACGGGGAGACGCTGTTGGTAACATTCGCTCCAGATGCACGCCCGGATTACGCCTCCGAGTCGACGGACATGAGGGTGCGGGTGGCTACAGAGCGCGCTTTACGTATGTGAGCTCCCGCCCGCTGCTGCCCGGACTGCGTATTGACCGATTCGTAGATTACCTGAACTCCTACATGCGCCCGCAGGCCATCATTGTCGACGGCAGCGATGCTGAGAACCCGTCATTTCTGGCTGCCATGCGCACCAAGGCCGACCATACCAAGCAGTCGCTCATCGAGCTTCCCGAGGATGGAGCGGAGCGGTTCGGGTGGCTTGCAAGGCTTGACAGCTTATCTCTTTCAGGTAAGTTGACCGCGTGCAGTTTGGAGTTGTGCCTCTCTAACGACCGCTGCAGCCTGGGATAAGATCGACCTCGAGATTGTCATTCATGCTCCGCCAACGGGCTCTGGAAGTCTGATTCGGCTCCTGAGATCCCTGACTCGGGCAGACTTCTCGCCCTTCCACATCCCCCGTCTCACTGTTGAACTCCCGCAGCACATTGAGGGGCCGACTGAGAGGTTTCTCCAAAGCTTTTCGTGGCTGCCGAGGGATGAAGAGAGCCCGTCCCATCTGCAGATGCTATCCTTGCGCCGCCGCCTATCCCACCAGAATGTGGACGAGGACGCGAGCGTCGCGAGGTTCTTGGAGGCGGTCTGGCCGAAGGCCCCTGAAACCTCCCACATTCTCGTACTTTCCCCGAACACGGAACTGTCAGAGCAGTTCCCGCATTGTGAGTGATGTGTGATACTGGTCCCCACAGCTCTCAACTAATGCCCCCTAGATCTGAAATATGCTCTGCTGGAGTACATGTACTCGGAGTCAGCTTCCAGCCCGGAGTGGGACGACCGTCTCGTCGGGATCAACCTCGACTTCCCTTCCACTTACCTAAACGCATTAGAGGACTTCGTTCCACCCAAGAACCCGGACGTCCGCAGCCCCGCTTTCCTCTGGCAGGCTCCCAGCAGCAATGCCATCCTCATAACGGGCGAGAAGTGGACCGAGCTCCACGACTTTGTCTCCCGGTCTCTCGACTTCCGGAGCACCACTGCGACACCCCCCACCATCCTCACTGAGAAGGCCGTGAGCAAGACTTATCCCGCCTGGCTCGAGAACCTCCTCCAGCTCTGCCGCCTGCGCGGCTACGTCACGCTGTATCCCGGTCTCGAGACCGCCGCCACCCTCGCGACGGCCCACGACGACCTCGCGCAACTGCCAGAGGAGTACCCCGAATCCAAGTCACAACCCGCGAAGAAGAGGAAAGAGGTCGTGCTAGGGGAGAGTAGTCTTGATACCCTACACACCCTCCCCGACGATGGAGACCTGCTCCCGATAGACTCCCTGCCCCTTCTAGGGTGGAGAGGCGAGGAGACGACGGTCGAAGTGTTGGATGACGAGGCGAAGAAGTATCTGAGTGAGTTCAGGGCGGCTGTCGGCTGTGAGGGCGAAGGGGACGAGGTGTTTTGTTAATGGAGTACTCGTGGGTGGTTCGGGACTTAGAGGCATTAATGACCTGGCGTTGGGGGGCTTCTCATGCGAGGCTTCGGAATTCTGGCTGTATGTATAATGTGGAAAGGGGCCTCTCCAGAGGCGTGTATATCATGTTTGCCATTCCGGTGCATCCTTCGTTAATACCAACCTACTCTTTTCCCCGGCCTGGTCAGCGGAGTTGGCGGCGCCCTCATCTTATGAAGCGTTGCACATTCGAGTCCTTTATCCACGGAGCAGGAGGCTTTCCCCAAACCCAGCACAACACGGCAACCGATCATGGTTTAAGTTAATTTCATTACCGTCTAAATGCGACGAGAAACCCGCAAAAAACACCGTCTTGAATCGCCGCTCCCGGAGCCATCGGGTCTTTCCCTGGTAAACGCCATCCCCCGAATCAAGTTCTCCCAAATAGATAAAAGCTGCATGTGCCGCTCTGATTCCCTGAGCGTTCCCGGACGCCGCCAACCCATGACCACTAAAAATACAACTGGGCAAATGAATCGAACGCCTTCTCACCGCCAGGCCCCACGACGCCACCCAAAGCAAAGCCTAATCGTCAAAATCATCCTCGGGCTCCTCAAGGCTGACCTTCCGCGGCCGGCCCCTGGGCCTCGGCCTCGAGCTGGACCTCGCCCGCTTCTTTCTGCCCCCCACCGCAGCGGCGCCCTTCCGCTTTCGTCCCCTCTCCGTGATAGGCGACACCGGCTCCTCCTGGCTGCTCCCTTCGTCAAGCATGTCCTCATCTTCATCCGTGATCTTGAACTCCTGGTCGATGTTGAGGAGGTCCACGAACGCGCGACATCTGGCCACCATAGCATCCTGCGAGCCTAGTACGGTCGGGAGCGACGACGTTTCTTCCCAGAGCTTGTCTCCCGTGATGCCCTGTACCTTGACGGCCGATTTCGAGAGATCCTTGGACGCCGCCTTGGCCTTCGGGTCGCGGCGCTGGGTCCCAAGGCCGTACAGGCGGCGCAGGTAGGTCCTTGCCTCCCACAGCGCCAAGAGAACGATGGCCCCAGATGCCAACTGCCGGAAGCGCTTTTCGTCCACGTTGATCTGCGGCGCTGGAGGCTGCGCGGGGGCACCGTCTGGGTTCTGATCCGTCGGCCCACCCTGGTCTGCCTGCAGGACGTCAAGGTCCATGCGGACATTGAATACGTCCGACTCTATCGTGTGCGCAAGCGCAGCGCCAGTCTCCGTAACGACCTTCTCGATCGCACCAACAGTTGCGAGGACCTCGCCAATCGTGACGTACTCGAAGAACGCCAGATTCTCGATCAGGAACCGCGCAAACAGGACGTGCTGGGGCGGATTTTGCTCGACCTTGAGCGTCGACGCGTCGAAGTCTACCATGCTCACCAGCTTCGTGAGGAGCTTCTGTCGGTTCTTCGACTTGCTGACCTTCAGCACCTCCACAAGCAGATGGAGCTTTGACTGGAACGGATTTGGGGTTGCGCCCCGCACATCGCCGACGATTTCACGTTGGTAGTTGAACGTCGACTGTACTGCTCTGGAGTATTCCCTTTCCAGCATGGACTCATGCTTCTCGTGGAGTAGCCGGTATTCCTGGTACGCAGCCTCGGCGATCTTGGGATTGGACGAGGTCAACAGCGTTAAGAAGGTGCTGCCGGTTTCCTTGGGATGCACAAGGCCCTGCCGGTTGACGCTACCCAAGACTTCGGCGGCGAGAAGAGCATGGTCATCCTGCGAGGACGTCGCGATACGGGTGACGTGTTTGATGGTGCGATTTGTTACGGCAGTTGACACGTCGTCATGGTTCGTGTTCCCCATAACCGTCAACTCGCGCTTCTTGTCCCCGTCTGGCGCGCCTGCTCCCACGGCTGTACTCTCTGATGCGGCCTCGGACTTCTTTTCTTCGCCAGTGAGAAACTCCTTGATAGATTCGAGGACCATATCCTCGAGATCGGGGTTCCGCTCCTCAAAGACCTGCTCAAAAGTCGTGTAGACATTTACTGACAGGAAGGTGCGCGGCCAAGATGGGCATATGAGCCCAACAGCGTCAAGTGCGGTTTTGCGCGCTTCTTGCGGACGCTCCGGCGCCGCAAACGGGAGGAGAGTGCTTATTATCAGCTCAGGGACAGTCTTGCCCTTGAACTTGGGGAACTTCTCCTTGAAAATCTGGATCTGACCGTCCAGGTCGCAGTGCTTTCCAACCATTCCGGCAATTTCGGCGTACCGCTGCAAGAATCTCAAGCTCTTTTCGTTTAGAGCGGCCACGGGTATCTTTTGAATGGCCAACAGTGTCGATAGGGCGAGGCGCGCGAGGGGAGTAAAGGCGTTCAGGAGCCCGCAAAGGATCCAGACGCATGCCATGACATCGTCCAGCAGAACCTTGTTGATCTTCCCAATGGTGCCCAAGAGCTGAGTTCGCACCTCGGTAAAGAACTGGGAGTGAACGGTTGACAACTGCGGCAAGACGCGTCGATAAATGACCACGGCAGCACGGAATACGTGCAGATCTTCCGTGGTGCTGAAGTTGGAAAGATGAGGCTTCAACAATCGGATCTGCTCGAAGCTGAATAGCTGTGGATCAGCCTTGGCAAAGGTCATGAGAACCTGCAAAGAGTCTCGCCCCGATGGTATCGTGGGATCACTGGAATCCAGGTTATCCATCAGCTCGAACATGACCGCCACGAGCCTTTTACAAACGCCGAGTGGCCCCTCTGCTAGCTTGTTTTGAGACCCAAGAATAGTCTGAAGCACCTTGTCAAGCACAGGGGCCGCGTGCCCGGAGTTGGCTACCTGGACCATGAGGCCAACATGATCCATGAGGGCAGCCTGAGAGGCGGGCGTGGTTTCTGATTGATAGAACGGAGCAAACCAGATCTCCTCGATCATCTGACGGGCAAGGTCCCTAACGCCCTCGTCGGGATCCTGAACGCGCAGCAAGAGTCCGCTGGCGATGTCCACCCGTGTGGTTCTGTCCTTGTTTCGTAGGTAGATGTCGCGTGCGAGCTTCATGGCCCTCTTGCGAGCACCAATACCGGCGTCCATAAATCGGTCGATAATTCGTGGAGTCAGCTGTTCCTCGAGCTGGGGTCTCATCGCAATGCACTTGCCGATAAGGCCAAGGGCGGAGTCCCGGACCTGGGGAGAAGAGTCGCCAGCACACTGAAGAATTAGCTGGATCACGACAGAGTCACCGTCCAGGATAGCAGGATCCGTCTCTAGGATCTGGTTAACGCTCTTCAAGCTCTTGCTTCGAACCGTTGCCTGATCGCTTGCCATGGCGCCCAAAACAATGTTGAGGATAACGCCGAAAGACTCGCAAAGACGTGAGCGGAGTAAAACGACGGCGTAGGCCAGTTTGGAAAGGTTCGCAGGTGCTGCTTTGAAGGTATACTCGTTGGACATCCAGCTGCGGTCATCCAACATCATTCTCAGTCGGTAACCGAGCCGCCCAAGCTCCCGGTCCCGCTGCTCGTCGTCGCTTTCCAGGGACTCGTAGCCAGTGTACACCTTGTGCGCCCACTCACAAACAAGAAACGAGGCAGAGCCTTTCAGGTGAGGATCGTCCGAGCATTTCTTTTCCAGATGTTCGAGGGTGACACGGAAAGGGCCGGACCAGGATACCACTTGCTCGATCTGTGCCCGCTGTTCGAGAGATGCGAGAGCAAGGTCCGAGAGAAAGCCGGCCAGGCCGTCGGAGTCACCAATCTCGAGGGTGCTTGCTGTCTTACGCACATGAGATCTAAGCCTGGATATCGCGGCGCCCATAGTGCCGAGGACATCCAAAGCCATGTTCTTGGCGGGAGCCGCTGTCCTCTCACCCTCTGACAACTGGACCATTCTGAGCATCATGTATCGGAGCAACAGCTCAGCCCCGGGCCAATCAGGAGAATCAAGACAGGTTGTGAAATCTTCGACGAACAGGTCCAGGAGGTTGCGATACGGGGTATCGCCGGTTTTGGTAGACTTGAGCGCCCGATTGATGATGAACCCCGAAACGTAGCCGGCATTGCGTTTAGCAGTCTCGACTAGGGGGGATGCTGTGTCTTGGAGCTCCTTCAAGGAGTTGTCGAACTGCTCGTAGCCGTCCTCCTCGCTCTTAACGGTGTATATCCTCTTAGACATTGTCGGCTCCTTAGGCGCGTCATCATCGGACTCATCATCGTCCGCGTCCCTGTCCACTGCGCCCATTCGATCATGCGCCTCATCGACCTTGCCGCAACTGGCCTGCACCAGTCTCATTATCAGTGCGGAGACTGGCTGGATGCTTCCTCCTTCGGCAAGCTTGAAATGGCGGGCACTCTGTTTCCCGACCGGTAGCTTCTCGAGAGAGGTGAGGATCTCATCAAAAATCCCCTGGCGTTGAGAAGGTTTCAGGAGAAAGATCTGGCAAAGCATGTCCATTGCGACGAGACGAAGTCCATCAAACTTCTGCACGCCGATAGCGGAATCCTTCTCATAGTGTGCGTTCTCGACAAAAATGAGCTGAGAGGCGGAAAACTCGAGGCTGTTGATGACAGAGTCGGAGAACTCGATAGCCGTGACCAGGGAGGCCAGAAGAGCAAAAAGCCTCTGTGTGTTGATGAACACAGGAGAAATGGCCTTCTTGTGCTGAGATAACAGCTTGAATAGCGCCGATGAAGACCCGGCATTTCGAAGCTCTACCATGGGGATGATGATGCCATCCATGACACTCTTGAGCAGCTCGAGACATTGCTGTATCGTTTTCTCAGAGTAGATCTGCTTTTCTTCTCTGCCGCCAGACATGATAAGCAGCGATGTCCTTGCCGCCCTCAAAACGTTTTCGATGTCAGGGATGCGATAAACCCAGGACGCCACTTCAGGCTCACCCCAGGTGTCGTCGATTTTCAGCTCTAACCGGTCCGTATCCGCAAGACTGTTCTCACAAATCTTCTGGTAGCGACTGAGATTCTCGAGCGGTACCTGACCATAAGACCCGAGGTCGATGACTTTCTGGAGGGTAGCTTGTACTTTTTTGTGAGTTGGAACTGTCATTATCGGCAGGCCCTGGCCCTCCGACAACACAACCAGATTGCTCGATTCTCCCCCCATAACTTTTCCTGCAGCTCCGAAGACGCCAAGACTTAATTTGTCTAGGTCTTGCAACGCCAGAACACCCCGCTCCTTTTGGTCAAGGCTAGAGCCTAGCGGACCCTCGGCGGCTGGCCCATCTTCCGTTCGCCTTCGCGAAGAGAGATGTTCCGGGGCGTCGGGTAAATCATTTATCTCCTCATATTCATCCTTGTTGAAGCTGGGCACAGGAAGTTGAACCGTCACCGCTGCTTTCTGTGAGGATTCTGTCGGAGAAGGAGGGGGCAGCTTGACAGGCGTGACCGCAGGGGCGAGTTGCAGATCGGAAGGATTTATCGTGGCGGATTCAGAAGCGGGAAGAAATTCCGGCTGGTGGCGCTGCTGTCCGTGGTGTTGGTGTTGGGACATGACTGGGGTTGTTGAAGCGCTAGCAGTCGGATGAGGTAGGGTCGTGGAGTCTTGGAAATCGATGTACTCGTGCGTTCGGCTCTTTTGAGGTATGGCGACTTCTATCCTCGCTCGGTTCTGGCTGAAGGATCGAGAATTCGTCGCGCGATTCGGTGTCGACTCCGGAGTCTCGGGCTTTGGTATGGAGGACATCGACTTCCTGCTCGAGGGCGGGCGGCCGTTGAGCAAAGAGGACTGCCCTGTTGAGTCTTGCCCAGGATATGTGAAAGAGTTGCATGTTCGATCGTAAACTGCATTTGCCAAGGGCGAAAGGTCCGCGACAGGACTGCGCTCAATACCCATAGCCCCCGGCAAACGAGGGATCGCCTTGAACTTGCTGGAACCGGGTCAATACAGAACGCGCTGGAGCTAGCTCCTTCAGTCCACTTACAAATCGGTCCGTTCATTGGGCTTAATCTCGTGCGCAATCGCATCGGCAACTTGCTTGAGGAACTTGCGATTGGACGGTTGCGCCTCGGCGCTCCGATTCACAACTTCATACTCGTCGCGACTGAACAGATCGGTCAGGCCAGCTCCGATAGTGCCAGACCCGACATATGGATCGGGAATCAGATCTACAAGAGTTAGATCTCTACCACGGTCGGGGGAGAAGAATCGCAACGGCATGGCGCAAGTCGAGCGAACGTACCGGCAACAAACGGGGAGATTGATGTCTGCGGTGAGTACGGTAACGCTTCCTGCAACGTGAATGGCCTCGCTGCTGTATTTCCTGGGCCGTTTCCCACAGGGTCATGGAAACCCCCGTTTTGGTACCCCGGGTTCGCGTTCGCCATCGCAGCTAGAGGCGCAAGGCCCTAGAGAACGGGGGAGGTCGATGAGGCGGTCGATCGGCGCGGCGTACGACTAGAACATCGGAGGATCGTTGTTGAGCTTCTAGAGGGTCATAGTCGCCGGCTTTGATGCAAAAATCAGGTTCGATGCCGAGAATCGCGAATCGGAAGCTAGGCGGAAGGGGTGCTGGTGCTGGTCGGATGTCGATATGTCGTTGCGGGTTTGGCTGCCTGCGGTCAAGAGGTCGCTGCCGCGCGCCCAGGTGCTGTCACTGGCAGCTCCTGCCGGCAGCGCTGTGGCCTATCGGATATTCCAGAGATTACCCGTTATCGGCCGCGCCCGCGCCCAAGACCGGATTTCGGGGGATAAAAAAAAACGGCGAACGGGAATTCCAGACCGGCTCAAGATCTCGACAAATTATTGCGGCCGAATTCGCGAGGGTCGGGTTCCTCTTCTGTGGCACATTCAGAGCAAATTGGTTCATATTATTTGTGGCACCCGTGATATTCTTCAAATATGACTTCTATCGCGTCACTAGTGTTCTGCACGGCGTGCGGCAACCTCCTTCCCGAGTCCATTGGCAACAGGAAGAACATCTTAAAATGCGACTCTTGCGGTCTCGAGAACCAAGGTTTGTCCCAACCCTTCGAGTACCTCCATTCCGTTTGGGGTCTGTGGGCGACTTCTAACCGGATATACTCCCAGATGTCGGAACCAACAAGACCACGGCCGTGACAAAGCCGACAGACTTTCCCTCAATGCTCCGCCAGAAGCTACACACTTCGATTCAGCAGGTCGAAAAGCACAACATCAATACCATGGCTAAGGCCGACGAGAGGTGCCCCAAGTGCGGCGCCGAGGAGGTGCGCTATACGGCGGTGCAGCTCCGAAGCGCCGACGAGGGCAGCACAGTCCTATACTTCTGCGACTGTGGGCATAGGTACGTCGAGATGTCGCTTTTGGGGGGTTACCTTGTCCGTTCTCGCATCTTTTTTGCTGACTTTACAATGCAGATGGAACCAAGACAACTAGTTTTCGCCCCTTTGCGTGGTCCGAATTTATCTTTGTCTAATACGAAACGATCCTCACTGCGTAAACTGTCCCTTCTAGGCCGCAGCCTGGGTAGGTTGAGCCGAGTCTGGTATCAGCGCATACTCGACGTTACCACTCCTCTCATACTCAGCCATGTCCAACGCGACTATGCAGCTGTCGCGAACAACCTTTTCGGGGTCGTCCAGGAACTTCTTCAGAGTATCCTCAACGCCCTCCTCGTCACCGAGGCTACCAAGTGCCTCCGCGGCCTCGTGCCTCACCATGCTCGCCTCTTTAACGTCGCTCAAAGCCTTGGTGAGCGAGGGGATGGATGCAGGGTGCGATAGCTGGCCGAATACGAAGGCGATCTCGTGTCTGAAGAGCTCAGACGAGTCACTGAACCCCTCTGCCAGCGCAAGGACGGCGGGGACGGCGGTGGGGAGGTCGGGTGGCGAGGCGAGGTCCCGGAGGGCGAACATGGCGCGGTACCTGAGGAAGAGCGGCTTGGAAGTGTCCATCAGAGTCTTGCCGAGTTTCTCGACGGTCTGCTCGGTCTCTGGCATAGGAGGGGCGGGGTCGACGGACGCGAAGTCGCTGTAGCGAGGGCAAGGTTAGAAACGTGATCTTGGCCGGTTGGCGATAAAGGAAACAAATGACAACTCGGTTCAACTTGGAAGATGAAGTGCCTTACCTCTGTCTTAGCTTCTCGTCGAGGCGCTCCTTGGAGTTTTCCCACTCAATCCTGTCGATCGCAAGCTCGCACGTCTCCTTGACCGCGACGGACTCCCCGTCGCGCTCCCTGAACTGCTTCAGAATATCAAGACTAGCAGCATCACCCAACGCACCCAGCGCCTCGGCCGCCTCGTGACGGCACATGGGGTCCTCGTTCAGGTCCTCGAGGACCTTGCAGAGGGGCACCGCGGCCGCGATGTTCCCAGACTGGCCCAGGCAGTAGGCGAGCTCATGCTTAAGGAGAGCGGAATCGGAGGCGAAGGCGGCGGCGATGGCGTCGATGACGGCGAGGACGTGCTTTTCTTCCGAGTGTGTCGAGATGTGCTTGAGGGAGAAGAGGGCGCGGAAGCGAACTGGGAGCGGGGTGGACTCTGAGCAGAGGGACTCGCGCAGAGTCGCGATCGTCTTCGCAGTGTCAGCCTGGGTTGAAGACATGTTTCCGAACGTTTGTTGTTGCGTCAGACCGCGCTGCGATGACTGTGAGGCTTTAGCGCCTGGTTTGTATGATGGAGGAGCAGCCCAGGTCACTTTTGGAAGCGATGGTTCGAATGCGCTCTGGTTTCGTGGTGGGGAAGGAATTTTTTGTAGTGGGGTAAATTCTTATCAGATCTTATCCTGTGCACTGAACGCATTTCGCCAGGATCGAGGAGGAGGGGCAAGCCCAAAAGCAAAAACATGCGGTTTAACTTGTGCTCTGTGGCTTACTTACAGCCTCATACATGTATAGTTAAACCCCATCGACTCAGCTAACTTGCCATATGTACGTATTAACCTTTTTTATGGTCGCATGATCACCGATCTCGGCACAGCATGGTGGACCATTCACGCTGAATTACCCCTCCAACATATGCTGAACCCCATGTTTACCAGGCCCAGCCCCCAGTCTACATTTTGGCACCCTACGAGTCCTTAGCAGCATAGAGCGCTTGTTTCAGACTGGGCCTGGCTTGTCCCGGCAGTCATTAAGTATTCAATTTGTGGTCTTAGTGCTTGATCAGTAATTGTATGCAGCTGCGTCCTGTAGTAGCGCGCTAGCGGGCTTTGTGACCGTCCTCCGATACGGCATTATTAAGCACCGCGATAAAGTCGCATCCAAGTCGTCATCGCCACCGTCCCGGAACCCCCGCCGAACTTCATTCTTACATCTCACCTCGGATCACCTACCGTCCAAGATGGCGCCCGCTCTCGACATACCCGAGGACGCCCAGGACGTCCTCTCCAACCCCCTCAAGCAAAGGCCCAACCTCGTCGCCCCCGAGCCCGAGCACTGCCCCGGCCCAGAGTCGGAGCGCGCCGGAAACGCCGACTCGTGTGCCGGGTGCCCGAACCAGAAGATATGCGCGTCGGCGCCCAAGGGGCCCGATCCCGAGATCCCGCTCATCTCGGCGCGGCTGGAGGGGATCAGGCACAAGATCCTCGTGCTGAGCGGCAAGGGCGGCGTGGGCAAGAGCACCTTCACGAGCCTCCTCGCGCACGCGTTTGCGACGAACGAGAACACCACGGTGGGGATCATGGACACGGACATCTGCGGGCCGAGCATACCGAAGATGATGGGCGTCGAGGGCGAGACGATACATGTTAGCGGCGCGGGGTGGTCGCCCGTGTGGGTGATGGACAACCTGGGCGTCATGAGCATACAGTTCATGCTGCCGAACAAGGACGACGCCATCATCTGGCGGGGGCCCAAGAAGAACGGGCTCATCAAGCAATTCCTGAAGGACGTGGAATGGGGCGAGATGGACTTCCTCCTCGTGGACACGCCGCCGGGCACGAGCGACGAGCATCTCAGCGTCAACACTTTCCTCAAGGAGAGCGGCATCGACGGCGCGGTGGTGGTGACGACGCCGCAGGAGACCTCCCTCCTCGACGTGCGCAAGGAGATCGACTTCTGCCGCAAGGCGGGCATCCGGATCCTCGGGCTCGCGGAGAACATGAGCGGCTACGTGTGCCAGTCCTGCAAGCACGTCAACCGCGTCTTCAGGCCAACGACGGGCGGCGGGAAGAAGCTGGCGGAGGACATGGGCATCCCGTTCCTGGGGGCTGTCCCGCTCGATCCCAGGATCGGGATCGCGTGCGACTACGGCGAGAGCTATTTCGATTCGTTCCCCGACAGCCCTGCCTGCACGGCGTTTATGGACGTGGTAAAGGGCGTGGCGAAACAGCTGGGGCGGGATATTGACGAGATACTGCCGAAAGGATAGGCTATATTGTCCGTCCCGAATCTAACGTTGCTCATGACCATCATCTACAACTGCCGCACATGATACCCTCCGAACCCATTCCATAGAGTTTGCATATAAATAGCACGGCGGAAGCAGCTGCCACCTTCAAAGCGTGTGTCGTATTCGCGCCCGCCAACGTGCCCCCTTCCTAGGCCCTTACTCGACGGACAGCTTCTTTGGTATCTCGTCCAAATCGTCGATGCTCTCCATGTCAATAACGCGTCCCGCCTCGCTCGTACTCCGCATCAGTTCCTTGGCGCCAGCGTACAGCATCCTCAGCTCGTTGTTGCACGTGATGGGCAGATAGTACAGCAGGACGTAGGGCACCGACAGGCGGCCTGAGGGCTATTTATCAAAGGTGGTTAGCTCCGGTCGTACGGCATCGCGTGCGGATGCTCCTCCATGCGCCTGGTTGGGGGTGTCGGAAGGGGGTGGGAAGGAGGTGGAGGGAAGCATGTGGCGGAGAAGCACGACGGCGCGCGGTGAAGCCAGGGAGACGGTTGAGTGCGTTTATATGGCAGGGGGTACGGGGTCGGTCGGGCAGGGATACGACGTCCGGGGGGGAGCGCGTACTAGCGTGAGCGGGTAGCTCAGGAGGACGAAGCGCGGAGAGTGGTCGGGCAGGTCCTCGCCTATCTCCTCCAGCGACTTGTAAACCACCTTGTCCTCATCTTGGCGGATCTCGTGCGTCGACTTGTCGATGTAGTCTGCCGGAAGCCGTCAGCGCAAGAAGACACAGCGGGAGGGAGCAGGTCGACGCGGATACGGGCCGGGGAGTGTCTGTTTGTGTCTCGCCCAAGACCTACATACATATCACGCCTTGGGGGTCATTCGCGCGCGAGGTCCCGAGGCGGAACTTGCGGAGCTGGTCCTTGGTGTCCTGGGAGAAGGTGTAGAGCCTTGCTTCGGACGACTGGGCAATTATGTCATGTTAGCGGGGTAATTTGGAGAGAGGTGGACTCGGACCCCGCTGGAGCTCGGGTTCAGGCGGAGGATGGGGAATACCATGTTTGCTACCGGTGTTACTAGGCGATTCTCCCCTTCTGGACCCTTGTGGGAGGCTTCAGATGGTGGCGATAACAAGGTTGGGAGCTATCGCGATGTGGTGTTGGAGGTAAGCTGGCTCGGGTGCCACAGCTGTGTTCAGGCCGTTTTGGGCTGGGCGGCATGCGACGCCCCACCTGTGCATTGAATGCGGTGTACTGTACGCGCCCTGCGAGCGTGCGATCATGCCACGGCTGTCTCATTCTCGCCAACTACCGGCCGGGTGTACATAAATACACGCTTAGACTTGTAGTATAAGCAAGAAGCAGGCACTGATGTCGCCATCCATATCAATAAATCTGAATAACATTTGCGAGGCTGTCATGGGGAGTATTGCGGCGCATGTCGACATTCTCGTCCGCAGGTACTTGCATGCTCCTCCTCCACCGGATGCACAAGTGGTCAGGAAAGAAGGCTCATCCAATTCCATCCCACCAAGGCATGACATTGCCAGTTGCGTGGAAATACGCGGCCCTGCGGATCACCGAAACCGTCGCGGTATCTCACTGCACTCAACCGGCTGGCAACGCGGGAGCGGGAAAGACGATGGCAGGCTGCAGGTTGCAGAACGACTTCATCCAGCAGCCACCTTCCCGAAAAGGACCCTTATCCCGTCCGCTATCAGCAAGCAGCACGAAGCCGGACTGCCCTTGACGCCTGCATGAAACAACTGATGAAGATCGCGACCCTCGGTGAGGCGAAGAAGAAGGCAGGCGTGGGGGCCGGTTTGCCCCCGGCTCCCCTCCCACGCCCCGTGTTCTAGAAGGCTTCTTTTCACATGTTGCTTGAAACCGCGGCCGAGGCGATGTCATGGGAGCTGGTGTGGCGGGTTGCTTTCCTGGGGATCCCAATCAACCGCACTGTCGCCCTTCCTTGATCGGGATAGACTAAGATCCATCCGCTGCAGTCGCCCTGAGAAAGTACAGGATACCCGGTACAAATTTGGTGTGAAAATCCGCGCTGGTAATACTCATATCACTCGACTGTGCAGTTTTGGCGGCTCTGGTAAAGGGAGTAATGGCTGGTCAGATTCCATGTTGATATGCCTCACCAAGGCAGGGATTGTGTTGCTATATTTGGTCATCGATCGACTGAGGCCCAGACCAGTTCCCAACTAGGACAAGACTTTCTGCGCCATCCGACATGTTCGTACTATACCTAAGCTGAAGGGAGCACTCGCATATCCACCATTCCCGCACCTGAAGATCACTCCAGCGAACCACCGAAGCCGGCGGCGGGTGACGACCACTGGAATATCGGCCAATCACAACACGGAAGACGCCGCGCGGTAACAGCGGTTCTTTTGATCCAACCATCATTGGATCACACGAGAAGGCCCGTTTCGCACGGGGCCCGAACGGACCGCTCGTGGGCGCCCGGGGTGGGCCCCGCGGCCGGACCTGCCACGGCCGCATCTCGAGCCGGGCCCTCGCTAGTTGGTTTCTCGTGGCGATGGCTGTGCAGCGTACGTTTTCCAGGCCTAGTCGCGCTCAACCCCCAGGTCTTCATTTACTCCTTCCCAGTGCAAGCAACTCTATACAGCAGGACTCTCCGGCGGTCCGGGATGGATGCGCCATGGCCGGCGATCTCCCGCTGGTGCGACGTGGTTGGACCTTTGTTTCAACGAGAATGCAACAAATAGGACTGTGCGGGGAGCACGAGACTGCGAGTGTAGCGCCCGGACGCCCATGGGGGCCGTCTGAGAGGCCTTGTTAGGTGAAGCTGGCGGTTCGCGCCTCAGTGGGAGGGCTGTTCTTGCGGTCCTGGTTGGACAGCCGTCGCATGGCCTGCGGCTCCGATAGGGGGTGTGCGGGGCAGCAAGCCGAGTGTGGGTGCACCCATTCCCAGCAGACGAGACAGTGGACGAGGCACGAACGCGGCGCAGTGCACGTCCGCCAAGGTTTTTTTGTCTAGAGGGAGAGCGGAAGCATCCTTCCGCACCATATCAGGCTTCCGCCAACTCCGATCTCCCAGCCGAGGAAATTCCCTCCCTCTGCAGAATTCGCTGTCTTAACAGTTCTCAACATATCCCCTCGGCGTGTCGTCGTCCAACGGCAGTACGGGGTCCATGACGGTAAGCGCCCAAGGAGCCAGCCACGTTAATATTCGACAGGCCAGTGAGATCGAAGTCGTCCCACCACACTCCCCCATGGTGTCCAGGAGTGTGTGGAAGGGTCCACTTACTGGCCAGTCGGGGTCGTGATATCACACCCATCACCTTGGGCCAACCCTGGGCTTCTCCAAAAGCTTCATGTCACAGGATGTACCTGGTTGTCCCCACTAATCGCTTTTGTGTCAAGACTTACATTCAACGCCCCAAGCCATAACTACCTCCAGCATTTGCCAGAGCGGTTTGGTGATGGTTGGGAGGAGGGCTTGGACCGCTTTGTCTCTTCGGCCGGGGGGCTCGAGACCAATGCAGCAAGGTGCAAGCGAGCGGGCCTCGCCTTCACACCCGATCGCGAGACTGGGCCGGGGCAGGCAGACGTCCCGCCCTGCAACGGCCTGCGGGATGGGTAACACTGGAGCCCGTGGATGCGGGATCATGCAGTGGGCTGCAGCAGACAAGACGGCCGGTCGATATCCGACTGCGTTACTCGTTCGGTATCCGGGGCCCACGCTGCCGGCGATGGCCACTGAGAACTCGGATGGCCAGCGGGTCTGGGGCAATTGACCCGGTTGGCCAAGAAAGGTTCTGTGGATGGCTCGTTTTTCAGCGTAAACCCAGCATGATTCTTCCACTCCTATTGCGAAAGGAGAACGAAGAGGTAAGGTGTCCCAAGTCACGGCAACCAGTGATGGAAAGGCGCGAAAGCCATGACGTACAGGCCCAGCCCGGCCCAGCCCAGCAGGACCCCGGACCCCACCCTCCAAGCCTTGTCTTAGAAAGGCAATATGAGAAGCCACATGGGTCAACCGGTGTATGTGGGACCGCAGACTGCCTGTATCCGTCCGCCTGGGGAAAAACACTATGTTGTGGAGCGATGGGCATGTGAAAGCAATCGGCTACTTCATTCCGGGCTGGAGCCCTCATGTTGGCTGAGGCCGGGGTCGGGGAGAACATGCCCCGCCGAAGAACACTCTTCCATGCGGGCCAACAGCGGTCGGCTTCGGCTCTGAGCTCGCAGAACTGTGGGTTAAGTCCGAGGCACCGCTGGGCCGGTAAGGAGGAGGTGGAACGCTAAGAATATGCGCTGCCGCCGGTCTTCCGGTGGAGCTTTGCCGATAGACGAGCTTTGGGATTACGTAAATCCATATCGGGAAGAAGAAGAAAAGGCACCAGAATCGCCAGTCTCATTAAACTCAAATATGCCGCCAGAGCAATGGCGTCTTGTATCGGATGGAGACAGACCCCAAAGGTCCGCTCGCCTTCTCAGTGCATTTCCTAAAGTGGACAGACGGCTCGTTCATGCACCTCGCTCCAGTCCTAGTTAAGAAGCTTGCTGCTGTGCATGAACGGGACCAAGCAGGCGGCTGAACAGTTTACTCCGGGATTTGATAGGTTGAGCTAGTCAAAGGCACACAGACACAGATTCCCGAGGTGCCCCAGCATGTAGTATGAGAGGACTGGGTACACAAAGAACCAGGTTGCATGGAGCACTCCTCGCCCAAGCCGCCATACCTGTCACATTAATATCCTTCTCGGACGAGCCAGACGATCATAGTCCGCAAGTCCACGACGGCTGCCCTATCACATCTACTCTCGGCAAATGGGGGTTGGGAGGATGGGAGGTTGGCATTTAAACTGGAGACCAAATTTCTGGCGGCCGACCAATGTGCTGCCCCGACCCCCCAAAATCGCGCTTGCAGGCGCTCAAGCGACCTCACGATCCGAGATATTTGACGGCACTATGCTTCCCAGGCGACCAGGTTCACGTCTCCAGAAGCGGGGCCGAATGCGAGCTCGAGCCATCCCGTTCAGGCGGTGGTCGGGGTGCTGGTGGAGACAGCTGGGGAGCATTGCCCGTTTAGGGGACCTCGATGGATCGCCTCCCACAGTAGGTAAACTCCCAGATATACTATGCGTCACTCCCTTGCCCGTCAAGGGTCGCACCTCCTTGCCGACGTCCATTTTGCGGGTTGTATGTATGATGTGACAGGACGGTGTGGTCGACCAGTACTACGTCTTGTTCCATTTTCCACCCTCCGGCGGGCTTTCCCTCGGCCGCAAGCCGGGCGAGGCAGAGGAGAGAGGCATGGCGGATTCTGTCCAACTTCCAGCGTTGCTGCTGTGTGACAAAGGATCGCCCGGCGGTTAGTGGACAGGTCCTTTCTGGAGGCCCGTGTCGTTGGCAGGCTGCGGTCAACCTGCCGGACAGACCAGATCGGGGTTCGGGGGGCGCGCATCGGGCGAATGCTGCGAAGAGCTGTTAAATCAGTCCGACATGGTGGGGGCTTCCCATCCTCCCAGCCGCTGCGGTCGATCGCGTGGATCCACTCGAGCCTCGAACTTGCAGAGCTCCCGATTGCATCTCGCCTTTCCTTCCACTTGTACATATAAGACGAGAGTCCTCGGCTGGAATGCGTGATAAAATGCAGCGGTGGGTGAAATACTGCTTTCCACGAATTGGGCCGAATGAGTCTCTCACGCCTCGCGGGCCAATGTGCCTCGACGACGCCTTGCGTCCGTGGGGATTCCCCTTGCACACATCCTGCTGCCCGTGATAAACATTGATAGTGTAGAGGGCAAGACAGCGCAACTGCAGGTCACAGCTGCCTTGAGGACCTTGCCGTCTCCGCAAATTGTCGCGACATGGAGGTACCGGTGACAACTTCGACCCCCCTTCCCAGTTTAAGGGGAAGCTCCCGCTGGCCAGAGGGCCCATGCTCAAGCGCCCTGGGGGTGTGCTTGCCTTGTACTCCGTACACATACTGTCCCCATCCCCTATTATCCTCACCCGCTCCTGTCCTGTTTTGGCAGGCCAAACCCGCTTTCCCAATTCCCTCCCGGCCTCTTTTTCTCGGCCGTCTCGCAAACTCCTTCCTCAATTCCCCAGACTGCATTCCGCCCCATCGGCCGTATCTCTGAATACCAACCCTCGGAAAAAGCATTGACGGCAAGAGAGAGAAGCGCGACTCCACCATCCGCCCAAAATCCCACACGTCTCGCCGCGAATCGCCATCGACAGCGCCTAGAGCTAGGCTGTTTCACCATCCCGATCGCAGTCGCCTCGCCCTTTCCCTTGACAGCGATCTGATCTACCAGGGTCTCTCCGCGCTCCGTCTCCACCACAAACCGAAGTGCCTTTTTCGAACCCAGAGAAGGCGCGACCAGACAGCGGCCGATACGCCTCCATCGTCTCCTTTCCATCCCCCTTTCGCCGCCTTTCAGCAAGATGGCCTCCAAGGTTCGTTCTCGCCGCCTTGTCCCGTTCATTCCAGCCAGCCGCACATTCGTCATCTGCCCTACGGCCCTTTTTCCAGTCGCTAACTGGTTCTCTGCGTCCCTCGCATTAGTTCCTCAGGGAATACAAGCTCGTCGTCGTCGGCGGAGGAGGTGTGGGCAAGTCTTGCCTCACAATCCAACTCATCCAGAGCCACTTCGTCGATGAATATGACCCGACAATCGAAGGTTCGTACGAACGCGATCGCAGCACCGTCACCGTTCCGGGGCAAACCTACGGGTCCCTCACCGTCGATTTCACGCATACCTAACCATCGCCTTGATCTACAGACTCGTACCGCAAGCAGTGCGTCATCGACGACGAGGTCGCGCTTCTCGATGTTCTCGACACCGCCGGACAGGAAGAGTACTCCGCCATGAGGGAGCAGTACATGCGAACGGGCGAGGGCTTCTTACTAGTATACGCCATCAACTCCAAGCAGAGCTTCGAGGAAATCACGCTTTTCCAGCAGCAGATCCTAAGAGTCAAGGACAAGGACTACTTCCCGATGGTGGTGGTGGGCAACAAGTGCGATCTTGAGGGCGAGCGGGAGGTTACCCGGCAAGGTATGTGACGGCTGGAAATATCCATCCCCGGATGTCTGTCAGATGCACGGCGCAATCCCTGGATTCGGGGCGTGGCCGTGGCATTGCGCATTGCGCATTGACTCCATTCTGTTGTCGGTTGCAATGGGTTTGTCCGAGTTTTGCTAATCCATCGTTGCAGAGGGAGAGTCGATGGCCCGATCATTCAACTGCAAATTCCTCGAGACATCGGCGAAGTCCAGGATCAACGTGGACAAGGCGTTCTACGACCTCGTGCGTGAGATCCGGAGGTACAACCGCGAAATGCAAGGATACTCGACTGGCAGCGGAGGCATACCCGGAGTCAACGGCCCGCCGAAGCCTATGGATATGGACAGCGACGAGAAGGACTCGGGTTGCTGCAAGTGTGTCCTCATGTAAGGGCCAAACACGCGGCGGAGCAACTGATGAGTGGGGGAGGAGTAATGGGTGGGGAGTGGACATGAGACCTACGTGCGTATAATAGGTGGGGCTCGGGACGGGAAGAGAGAGTTGAAGGTCGTGGACGGGGCCGATTCTGGCAGACATCGATGTCGTTCCTAGAGAGCCGGGCAGGCTTACCCCAGGGTCTGTGGATGGAGATACCGAAGCACAACGTATATCCCTGTTATGTCGGCTGTGGAGGCACAACACTAGCTCCATAATCCACTTTTCTTTGTTGCGCAACTCGCCGCCGCGCAACGAAACGCTGCACCGCCGCTCGCCGTTCGGTGCCGAGGGCCGGGATAGAATCGTCCGAGGAGCTGATCGCTATGTTTGACTACTTACACCACCTCGGCAGCATTGGGGTGATACTGCAAAGGGCGTTGGCCTGTTCTGGATTTCGGACGGAGGCTTGCATTTGGTTGTTCATGCTAACAGCCATCGAATCTTACATGAGTCGATTACATGTCCTCCGGTCCGCTAGCTCTGGCGGGAGGTATTGGGAGGTCGGGCGTATGTATGTTCTTCTGTCTGGGCTATATCATTGTCAGTTTTGCGTTGGGAAGTGGGCGAAGCTTATCTCTTTGTAATTGTTTTCCTTGCCCGTACCTGCTTTCTATTCCGGCGGCACGCCTTGTGGTGTTCTCATATGTTTCATGTCTTGTTCTTGTGTATATCCCTTGTTCTTTCAGCTATCGCTTTAGGGTTTTTGTTGGTGTCTCCTCAATTCTTACCTGTTTCTTTTCTAGTTCTGACTGGGAGTGAGGATGACTGTGAAAGCCTGCGATCTCGGGTGGTTCATGAACCATTGTATAGCTGCGACTCCGGTCCTGAGATAGGCTTGGCGGACACAGGTATGTCTCCCTACAGATTCCCTAGTACAGCGCTTGGTTAGAGCAACCTCAACAGCGCACACAACCACAGTGAGTTCTATTCTCACTGAGTAATTACACAACAAGAATGACGCTCGGGGGCCTGGTGTGTTCTACTATCGCTTAAATGATAAACGCCATGTGGTCTACCCGTTTCTCATTCCTGTCTATGTTGTTTTCTAATACGTCCGTTTTCTATGTGTGCGTGTCTCCTTCTGGCTGTTTATTTCTGCTCTTCGTCCAACCCTTAGCTTCCTCTCCAGCTTGCTCTGCCATTCTAATCTTGTTCTACCACCTCGCCTTCCCCGTCGTCACTGGAGCCGGGCGAGCGCACTTCTATATCGAAGTCCTGCTCACCGTACCCTGGGGGGGTATACACCTCCGGCTGCAACCTCCAGTTTCCATGGCTCACCACCAAACCGATCGTTGTTCCATGCGGTGTACCAGTCCCTGTACCAGTCCCAGGCCTCCCGCCCGGACTCAATCCGACGTCCAGATCCTCGCTCGCCACTAGCCACCGTGCCGTTGCAAACAAGGCAAACCCAAAAGCGTTGGAGTTTATCCACCCGCGGCACGGTGGTGGAGTCCAGGCCAGGCCGATCCTGACACCGCGGGCAGATCTTCGACCCGAATCGGCGGAACCGGTACTCCTGCATCATGGCGGCCTGGCGGATCATCTTCTGCGCGAGGAAGAGTCGATGATACGAGCAGAGCACGCGGTTGAGCAGCTTCTCCATGCAGTTGCATCCGGTAATGGGGAGCGGCCTCTCACTCTTCCATCCGCCTTGGGACACTGTACTGCCGGGCTCGCCAACCTCTTTCGCCGGGTCGAGGCCCGCTCGTGCGGTCTTGTCGAAGCCGTACACGTTTTGCCCCGATCCATGCCAGCTCTGAGGGAGCTTCGCTTCCACAGAGCACTCAAAACAAAGGTAAGCGCGCATCATGAGGATTTCCTTCGCCGTGAGGGGTGCGCCGCCGTCGTTAAGCCAGCCGTATTCCGTGTCGAAGACGTGCCATTTGCTCTCTGTGTCGCAGTTGTGGCAGATAGGGAAGACCTTATCGCCTTCTCTCCCGTGGCGCAAGTTCTCACACCTACCGTGCTTGCCGACTCTGCCGCACCCCATGTACAAGGGCGGCCTGCTATCCTTACAGGGCTCGCGGCAGTTTTCCTGATATGTTGCTGGTTCCTCCGGGATGTCCCGGAGAACGTTGTTGCCAGGATGATCCATCCGGTTCAGGGCGGCGGCCTTCTGGCTTTCCTCCGGAGCTTTGTGGGAGGGCGCCTTCCAAGGATAGGGCGGCTCGACACCCGCAACTCCAGGCGCCGGCTCCGTGGCATCCGGGTCTTCAACTAGATTCGCTCCATAGTCTCTCCGCCCCATAAACCGTTCCACGCCCGTAAATGCGGCCCCGAGCTTGAACACGTCCAGCGGGTCGTTCGACGGGCCCGCCGAAGGAGGGGCTAATGCGGGTTCCTGCTCCTCCTGGGCCGGGACGAACGCGTCCATTCCGGGCGGCTGGGCCTCCAGGCGCCCCCAGTGATCAATGCTGCGTAGTCCTTCCTCGTCAAGCGAGAAGTACCGGCCAAACGCGAGGTCCTCCTCGTCCAACGCGACCCCCGCATCCCCCATGACCTCGTCATCAGCAACGGGCGGTCCCTGACCCGGTTGTTCTTGCGGGATGTGGATGGGTGGTTGAGTCTCTGGGGCATCTGGAAGGTCGGCAAGATTGTTCAAGTCCTCGTCGTTGTCTATGATGGTGAAGATATCATCTGCGTAGTCGGCAAGGTTGTTCAAGTCCTCGTCGTTGTCTGTGATGGTTGAGATATCATCTGCCGGGTCGACAAAGTTGTTCAAGTCCTCGTCGTTGTCTATGATGGTGTAGATATCATCTACGGGGTCGGCTCCAGGGAGGTTCCCCTGTCCGCCGTCGTTGGCTTGCTGCTGGGACTGCTGTAGTGGTGGTGGAGCTTGTGCCATCGGATCCTGTGCCATCGGATCCTGTGCCATAGGATCTTGTGCCGGCGGATCCTGTGCCATCGGACCTTGTGCCATAGGATCTTGTGCCGGGGGAGGCTGCGCCAAGGGAGGATGTGCCGGTGGAGGGTTTTCCAACGGAGGGTGTTCTGGAGGGACTTCCGGCTGGAGCCCCTCGGGGATCGGTGCGCCGTGCTCAACACCTACATCCGGATATGCCGCGATCCCCGGCGGGTGCCACCTCCATTGGGCTTTTGCTCGCGAGCCGATCGGTTCCCGGTTGTTCAGGATAAAACTGCCTGGCCATCCAACTGCTGCAGTCGGGTCTGGAAGCCCGCGGTCGATGTCGAGCTCGAGGGGGATTCGTCCATGGCCGGGTTCTAAATACTCGTTGCCATGTCGCCGCCTCAGCTCGGCCTCCCGCTCGCGGCACCGTGCTACCCTCAGTCGCTCTCTCTCCTGGGGGTTCCCACCATGGCTGGGCATTCCGTTCCCATGTGGTCTCTGTGGGCCACAGGCCATGTGGGTAGGGTCTGCCAGAAGCATGGGGGTGTCAAGGCCTAGTGGACCATAGCCTAGACCCAGATAGTATGAGTGCTCCCTATCACCGGCGTGTCTGTCGGCGACGAAGACACCCTGGCCCCAGGCGACTTGGTCGCACTGGTCTTGCTCCCCGTGGGTTTGACAGCTCTCGCAGGGGCGCTTGCGGTCGCACGTACGTTTCTTGCCGAGACAGTTGGCGCAATATTTGAACTTCTTGCCCCACTGGCTCTTCTTGGTGGTGTAGCCCATGCCGTTGGCAAGATTCCACCACGCCCGCGGCTGGCGCGGTATTGTTGCAACCGCCCCAGTGGGAAGGTCGTCTCGTGAAAGGCATTTCATGCCAAGAAAGGTGCAGTTATTGCAGGCCTTGTCCGGGTTGGCGTCTGTCACAGCGCAGACAGAAACGGTATAGTAACAGAACTCGCATTCCTTTCTGCCTTGTGGATTCTTATCCTTGAATTCTTTCTGAGCGTCTTTGTCAGATGGATAGTCCGGTCCATTCGGATCGATATATTCGAGTTTCTCTCCGTTGCCCCGGTGCCGAACCCTATCGTCTCCCTTCGGGGGGACGCGGTTGCGCCAAGGCGGTCTTTGGCGGATCATGAGAGGCCGGCCCAATTCATCCACTGCCGGAAGGACGTTCGCCACGGGAAGGGGGTTGAAGCCGCCGGAGATAGCGCTAACAGGAAGCGTCGAGAAGGTGGTACAGGCACCGTACCTTTGGCTATCCTTCTCGAACGGGGCACATTGCCGGCAGGGTTGTCCTGACATGTAGTCCTCGGTCGAGTCCGTCCAGGAGCACTGCTTCCCGGCCTTGCAGCACAGCCTGCACATGATGCGGAAGTTCCTCTCCAGGGCCCGCGTGTAGTCTCTCTCGCGCAGCGCCGGCGAGCCTCGGACGGAGCACTCGCGCTCTAGTGACTGGCAGGTGGTGCAGCGGACGGACATGAGCCTGTCGGCGTCGCAGTAGCGGCCCTCGCGCGCGCAGTGGTCGCACTGCCAGAGCAGCCCTCGCAGGAAGTCGACGATCATTCCAAATGGCTTCCTCCTCTCGGCCGTGACGAGGGCGCGGCCGGGCCCTGGGTCGAACCGACAGTCGTGGTCGATCGCCTCCGGGTAGTTTTCTTCCCCGTAGCGGTAGGCTACGCAGTTGCTGCACTCGGGCGTCGGGTTCAAGTGGGGATACTGCTCGTGAAGCTGGCGGATGTTGCAACCGCGGAGCCCGTACCGCAGGCATCGTTCGCACTTTTCGGGCCACTGGTCGACGGTGTAAGTCTGCCTGGCCACAGGGGTCGAGAAGGTCGGGTCTTCTCCTCGAACAACATTCTTGCCATGGTTACCTCCTATGGCCTTGTCGGCAGTCTCCAGACCGACCCGTGTATCTTCCAGGACACGGTTCTCGACCGCGGCTCTGGCCTCCGCCGGCAGGAGCCCGGGGTACTCGTTGCTCCCCTGAATATAGGGCAGTAACACCGGATGTATCTCCCTACCCGACCCTGTCCATGCTCTCGCATATGGATCCACCATTTTCCTTTGCTTCCCTCTTTTACGCTTTTTGCCTTTTTCTCTACCGTTGCCGCCCTCTTCTCTGCCGTTGTTGTCCGCTTCTCTGCCGTTGTTGTCCGCTTCTCTACCGTTGTTGTCCGCTTCTCTACCGTTGTTGCCCGCTTCTATACCCTTACTGCCCGCTTCTTTACCCTTGTTGCGCGTGGCTCTGTTTCTCTTCCTTTTTTTTCCATTCCCTCCCGCACTTTGGTCGGCCCCTGCTTGCGGAGGCGGCTGCGGTGCCGCTACAGGGCTCGGTCCAGCAGATGGCTGTGTCGGTACCAGACCAGCCGGGGGAAAGCCGGCCTGGCCATGTCCATGCCCCTGAGCACCTGGCTGTCCCCCAAAGCCCGGGTTCTGCTGGGGTTGCTGCGATGGCCCCGGCTCCGAGAAGGTCGCCGTTGAGGGTCCCTGTTGGCCATGGGACTGGTATCCGGTGGGAACGTTGGGCCCCTGAGGTGCGGCGCCGTCAGGATGGGCGGGAACTAACCCCGTCGGCGAGGCCGGGGATGGCCCGCTCTCACCGGCTGCCTTCCGGCGGGTCCGTTTTGCCGCCGGGGCTCCTTTGTTGCCGTCGTTTTTGGCCTTCCGCTTCCGAATTGGTCCCGGCGGCGGCGGCGGCGGAAGGAACCGTTCATGCTGAGTGGCGAGCTGGAAGTTCCCAGGGGCTTGGGGCTGCTCAGACTGTCCCGAGCTCTGCGCGCCATGGGTATTATGAAGGAGCATGGCCTCCACGAGGGCTGGGAGATTCTCTCCAGGAACCGGGGCGCTCTGGCCTCTGAGTCTCCTGTCCTCTTGCTCGCGTCTTTTGGCCGCTGCAGCTTTGTTTGCATTGTTCATTGCCATCTGTGCGTTATGCCTCTCCCCGACTTTCCTCTGCCTCCTTCGACCGTCCCTCCTCGCATCTCTCGCCGCGCGGTCGACCTCCTGCCGATCAGGGTCTCTGGGTGGTCCCGGAACCGGGCGGCGCAGTCTTCCCTGACGTCTGAGTTGGCGTCGGTACTCGCGAGTCATCCTCTTTGCCTCGTCGTCGGCATCGTACTTGTATTGATTCCCTCGGCTTGGTCGTGCGTCTCGTGCTTCCCGTCTCCGCATGGCACTCCTTTGGTGCATCCCATGGAGGTCGATTCCGTTATCCGATGACATTTTGTATTTGTCGCGATACAATTCTCTACGACGGAGATCCCGTTGCTTTCGTGTCGGCGCACGGGCTTTCGCGTTTGCCTCTCGCCGCTCTATCTCCTCCGGCAGCAGATATCTCGTGTCTACTTCAGGCCCACCTTGGCATACCAAGTCCTCGCCACTACTGGAGTCGTATGAGGAGCTTGAGGAGGTCCACTCGTAGCTGGGCGGGTTGTTAAGGGGCCCCCGGTTGGGGTCGTTCTGGTCTCCTCCGCCTGGCGGTAGCCCGGCTTGGGTAGAAGCCATGGCTGGTGAAGGTTCTTGCGGAAGCCGCGGATTGGCGTACGGAGTGTATAGGTGAATTGGCAATAGAAAAAAAGGCTTTCCCTCTAGATCATAACACAAAATCGTTGCTATAGCTGTGATTTTCTCTGGAATACATTTCAAGCCTAGTGCTAGATGCGTGGTATTATATGTTATATTCACTAGCTATTTGTCCTCGACCCCATGGCCTTGCTCGCATAAAGACCACGAGGTGTCCGCAATGAGAAACCATGGCTTTGACACGGCGTTTCTAAAAGCATTGTCGCTGAACAAAGTTGCGAGGTCGGCATGTAAGTCGCGGTTGAGGCTCAGAGGCATTGCTTTCGGTGGCTTTTCGAGACGGGAGCAGAACGGGACAAGGGACAGGACCCTGAAAACGGACGTGGTAAGTTCTACAATGTATTCATTGGAGGAAACCTCGTTAAGGAAACGAACCTTTGTGCTTGTCGGGGGGCTTCGCTAGGCGCTCTATTTGCCGCTTAGGGAGTGGTCACAAAGACAAGACTGGAATTTTGTCCCGAGTCTGCACTGGCGCGTCCTTGGAGAGGGCTTTAGCATTCTTGCGCAGTAAACTGTCTGTTTCTTGCTAGCCCAGCCCCTTTCTTTGTCTCTCTCCCCCCCTTGTCTACTGCTTGCGTCCTTTGGCTTCACTATCTCACTTACACCAAATTTTGCCCAAACCGGACTCGAGGAACGAGACGCGACTATCCCCGCAATATTGCCACAGCCTTCTTGAGGCCCTCCTTTCGTCCCTTGATGTTCTTTCTCTGCGCCTTTGTCATTTCCGAGTCCCCCACCAGCCGGTCCAGCTCCGCCGGCTCCATCCGGATAACCCAGTCCTGCGAGAACACCCCCAGCGGTGTCTCATCGCCGTTCATCAGCCCGTGGTTAACGGCCTGCATGTACAGGTTGTCCTGGAAGCGCTCCGCGGCAATCTTGTAGTACGCCTTGAGCGCGTCGTGGATCTCGTGGTTGGCGTGCGACGTGTTGGCCTCGTGCTTAGCCATGTTGTTCAGCGAGTTGATGCTAACGGTCAAGGTTTTGTAGTCTCCCCGGTTCTTCTCGCGTCCGATTCCATGTAGACGGTCGCAAAAACGGACGGAGCGCGACTTGACAACCTCGGTACTGAAGAGCTGGTTGAGCGTGTAGGGACTCAGGGACCGTTCGATGCGCGCCAGGTACGCTGCCGTCTCAAGGCTCGCCTTGTAGCGCGAGCGGACATCGTCAACGATGGCGTACCATATATCCGTTGCAAGAGTCGAGGATGGGCAGAGGTGGGAGAGGGCTTGCATAATGAAGGCGTGGACTGCCTGGATACAGGAGCTCACAAAGTACTTTGCGATGGCCTCCCAGCGAGAAGATTGCTCCTTGAATGTGCTTCCGAGAATAGCAGGGCCCGGAGAGATTAGCTCTGGGCCGCGGTACCTCTTGTGAAGATTCGCAATCCATTTCTTGATCCCCGGTTGCGGAGAGTCGTAGCCGGGATTGTCGTGGAGGAGGTCGGCGATGTCATCGTCAAACGGCTCACCAACGGAGATTGAGCTCGTAGTAACAGACACGGGGCTGAAACCCCCAGCAACATCTTCGGGTTCCGAGTCGAACTGTGTCTGCTCAATAACCATGGCCCGAACTTGTTCCACACGTAGAGAATCGTGGTCATGGCCGTGGTCGCCTTCCTCCTCGCCCTCCTCAGTCGGCGGCACCTCTTCCTCGTTCTCGAACTTATAAAGGGGGCCTGACTCCTCGAATTCACGCACAAGGTCATCAGCGAGATTGACGATTTGGGTGCAGAGTCTCATCTGGGACTTCTTCTCGAACACATCGTCTTGCGAGTAGTAGCCCAGCCGCGCTGCTGTGACGAGACTCTGGAACTTTCCCGCGATCGCGCTGAGGACGGCTCTCTGCTCTTGCTCTGTCTCGCACGGCGACCCCATGGCCTCAAGTTCCCTCTCGGCGTCTTCAAGCTGTTGCTGAATCTCCTTGCGCAGTGACCCGAACACCCTTTTAGTGAGATCCGTAAGCAACGACCCCAGCCTCTTCTTGAGCGCGTCTTTCCCAAGTCTGTCCCTGGGGAGCGAGCTCCAGGGAGCGTCCCCGAACATCAGCTCGCGCTCTTCGAGACTGCGGCTGTCGCCGTCGGGGCCGCGGTTGCAGACCAGGTAGTACCCGAGAGCCAGGGGCTTTCTCTTGCCCAGAACGAGGTTACACAGGGCCTGCTTTCCGCTCTCCTCGATAATGAGATCCGGCTTGGTGAGCACGCCCAGGGTGCGCTCACCCCTCGGGTCGTGCTTCTCGGCCAGGTGGAGGATCTCCTGCGTGGCGAAGTCAATGTTGGAAGGCAGGACAGCGAGGATGATGGTACGTGGGTCGCGGATGTGCTTCTCAACCATGTTGCGGACGAGAGAGATATCGCCCTCAGTGGTGACTCCCGGGATGGTGTTACGGAAGATTCCCGGGACGTCGATGATGGTGAGGTAGTCCTCATCCGGGCTACAGATCTCGATCTTGAGGATGTCCTCGGTGAAGACACCTCCGGCGGTAGAGGTGTCATGGATATCGCTGCGGAGACCCAGGTGGGTATTGACCTGGGGCTGTGTTAGTCTCGAAGTTCGATGCTTTCCGGCCCTTAAGTACGGTGAGAAGGCTTACCTCGTCTAGGATCTCAGGAAATCTCTCGCGGAACTCCTTGGGCGCCAGGGAGGGAGGCTGGAAGGCCGCCAGCTTTGCCTTGCGGTCGGCGGAGGCGCTGGGGCCGGCATTGAGCCTCACCTCAACGTAGGACCCAGTGTCCCGTCGGCAGGTAAACTGGGTGACATAACGCGTGCAAAGCTCCGTGTTGGTAGGGAAGGGGATCCCCGTGAGAGACTCCAAGAGGGACGATTTCCCGGAACTCTGGTCTCCAACCACAACCAGCTGGGATCAAGAGGTCAGTTGTGTGTAAGAGTAGATGTATAGCGGGGGACGAGGAGGGAATGATACCTGCGGGAGCGAAAGTTTGGCCCCGATGTTAAGCTCTCGGAGCTGGTCGACCTTCTTTAGGACCCCTTGGCTAGCGATATGGTCCGGCTTGGTGTCCTTGGGGACAGGCACAACAATATGGTCCATCATGATGTTCTTGGGGCAGGTGAACTGGTCTAGGTGACGCCCGTAGGTTGTGTGCGAGAGGTTTGTAATGAAGTAGAGAAGAGAAGAGCCTAAGACGACGAAATAGCCTATAATGAATAAGACCTGGGGAAGACTGGCTTAAAAGACAAGAAGATCTGGGTAAGGGGTGAGGAATATAGACTATATATATAGATGGCAGTCGACTACACGGCTTATACCGACCACTAGCCCACATACGTGGGAGACGGAACCTCCATGGAGGATAACCCATGCGTGTAGGAATCCCGTTACACGAGAAACCAAGTGCTGGGCCTCTAAGTCAACCCGCTTGGTCTGGCTGCCTCAGCGGGGGAGACATCGCGGGGGTTGCATGAAGTGGAAAATCCCAAACCAACTATGTTGGCCGCCTCCACACCACCGGCCAGGAAGGCTGCGTTGCGCAATAAGCCACACCGAAACATCACCTCTCTGGGAACAGGATGACGCAAAGGAAACTTTCATTCACTCTACAGTCAATCAAGCGCTTGGAGCTGATCACTGACGTTTTTCGCAGCTCGGCCTCGGCTCGGTAGTCCAAACGGATGGCTTTGATATCCTGCGGCGCACGAAAACTTACACTGGATCAAACAGGAAATGGCGAAGGCATCTTTGGTGTAACCGCCAACGGCACACTATCACACTGGGAACGGTGCCCATTGGCCCATGGGTGTTTCGTGGTTGGCCTGCGGCACCCAGCTCTGACGTGGGATTGCCTTGCTCCGCCTCGGCCCTGGCCGCCGGCGGGCCAACAGCGCAGGCATCCAAGCCAGGCCGCTGGTTTTTCGGTGCCTTTCTCGGCTGGGAAAACGCGGTTCAAGCGGAGTAATCAAAGCTGACCGCTTCATTCAGGCAATTTAGCTTCCCATAAGGACATGTTCGTGGCAGAAGTCCGTCCTGTCAGACGCGCCGCCGGTCGGACGTCACACGGAGCCCCGGACCCACTCGGGTGGGGCCGGCCCCGAGATCTCGGGCCTGGAAACCGGGAGCTAGCGGGATTAGGGAAGATTTCGAGAACTCGCTCGTTTTCTAATTTTAGCTGGAGAACGAAGCTTGGGGTCGAGACTGTGGCATTAAAGGGCTAGCTAGTCTTGGGATATCGTGGCACGGGGTCGGAATGCAGCCCCATACCATATCTAGGACCGGAACTCAAAGGCCAGTCCTTTCAAAGTCAATCACAGCCCCAGCATGGATTCCACTGATGTTTTAGGTTTAGGCAGGGATCCCACTCCTTGGCATGGTGGCTGTTCCAGATCCAGGAACGGAGCTGCCGCCCTTGTAAGTCGTAAACATCCGATTCGATCATCTCAACTAGCGCTATCTACCTGTTCTAAAGGAGCGACTCTGGGGGTATCCTATCCATAATGCGTAGCCAAAAAAAAAGACAAAAAGTGAGACGCTATAATGCGACGAGCGGTAAGGAATGCGGTGAATTAAATCCCTCTCTGCTGCTTCCATGAAAGAAAGCATTCCAGTCTCTTCTTCCTCAGGCCCCCAGTAAGAATAATCATTAGCCCTGTAAAGATCCACCTCCGAAATAGTCCGGAAAAAACGCCACGTAAATTATTAAATCGTGAAGAAAGGGGAGATTGTCCGCGGAGCTGGAGAGCCCAGGCGGAGTGCGTAGAAAACATTACCAGTGAAGGAATCGGTGACTTTTGGGGAAGATGTGAAAGGGGTGAGTGTGAGGGAAAAAGGGGCAGTTCAGTGTTATAGGAGGAAGAATAGCCCACCGAGAAGGGGAAGCATCGCGGCCATGTGTCCGGGGACAGACGACACGCCCGCGCCTTCAACGACACTCGGGGTGCTGTCGGGCCCGTCATCGGACGTGCCAGAGCCGGAGCCGGAGCCGGAGCCGGCGTCATCGTCGTCACCATCGCCGGTTGAGCCTCCTCCCGTGCCACCTGAGCCCCTTGAACCAGACGTAGAGTTGGCATCGCCCGACGAGTCACCAGAGTCACCGCCCGTGCCGTCATTAGACCCCCCATCGGCGTCATCAGAGTCATTGTCCTCGTCCTCGTCCTCATCGTCGTCTGAGCCGCCGCCGCCGCCGCCCGCGCCCGAGGTGGACGTAGGCGAAGAACTGGCCGAGTCATCGCCATCCCCTCCCGTCGCACCAGCCGTCTCCGAGGACGAAGGCGTGGATCCTCCCGTCTCCGAAGCACCGCCTTCGCTCGTTTCAGTCTCCGACGTAATCGGCGCGGCAGAAGTCCTAGTGTTTCCTTGCTCCTGGCTCCTGGTGCTCACTTCCGCATCCGAGGTAGTAACCTGGCTCTCCGGGCCATCATCGTCGTCATCATCTCCGCCTCCTTGCGTCGGCTCCGCGTCGCTCCCACTGCAGTAGTTGGAGAACTGCTCAAACTTGTCCTCGAGGTACGTGCGCTCGCTCGACGGCGTCTCGTCGTCATAATCCGCCACACATTCGGTGCAGGACGCGAGGTTCCGCAGGAAGAGCGAGCCCGCCTCGCAGAGCTTATCGGACTTGCCCGTCTTGAGGGACTCGGAGTAGGCGTTCTGGCACTGGGCATAGCACGACGAGGGGTAGACCGAGTCGTCGCGCTTCGAGAGGGTCCTCTCCCTGAGGCCGTAGCGCATCACCACGCCGCGACGCTCATAGTCGCCCTCGGCCGCCGAGGTGGTGGGGAGGGGGAAGTGCGTGAGGTCTGTCTGCGACTCGTAGTTTCCGGTAAAGATGGTAGTCTCTTTCCCGTGAACGGTCTTCACGACCTCCTCCGGCGGCTCGAAAATGTCGTACGACAGGCCAAAGGCGCGCGGGTCGAGGTTGAAATAGCCCTCGGTCGGCGGGTACCAGTCAGTCTCGTTCTCGGGCCAGTCGACCTGGTAGTATGGGGGCGCGCGGATGCAGTCCTCCGGCGCGCAGACGAAGCTGTCCGCCGGAGAATCTGCCCAAAAGTTGCAGCCCTGAGGCTTGGGCGGGCTGCAGAGGAAGCCCGGCGCGCAGCCCCAGGTCAGGTCCGAGCTGGGGTCGAAGCTCGCCTCGTCGGCCGCAGAGACTTCGTTCGTCGGGGCCGGACACTCGGACACCTCGGTGATGGTGAGCGTAGGCGGCTCCAACGTGACGGTCTCTCCCGGGCCGGTGACCGGCGGTCCTTCGCGGGTGATGGTGACCGGGACAGAGGAAATCTGGGTTGTGACAATGGTGGAGAACTCGGTTGTGAGCTCGGTCGTGACGATTGTGTCCGATATGGTCGTTGTGACGAAGAAACTCGTCGGAACCGTCAAGGTTTCGACGATGGTCGTAGTTACGAACTCGGTTTCCTCCACAGTCTGCGTCCTCTCCACCGTATCTGTCTCGACGTTGGTTACTGTCGGGCCAGGCTGGGTGACGGTTTGTCCGGGCTGTGATACCGTCTCCCCAGGCTGGGTGACGGTCTCTCCGGGCTGTGATATCGTCTCGCCGGGTTGGGTTTCCGTGACTGTCACGGTCTCTCCGGGCTGTGATATCGTCTCGCCGGGCTGAGTTTCCGTGACCGTCACAGTCTCTCCATCGCCAGTGATTGTTTCCCCGGGCTGGGTTTCTGTGACCGTCACAGTCTCTTCATCGCCAGTGATCGTTTCCCCGGGCTGGGTTTCTGTGACCGTGACGGTCTCCCCGGGTCCAGTGACAGTTTCCACATCCCCAGTGACAGTCTCTGTTACAGTATCAGCCGGCTGCGTCTCTGTTACGGTTTCCGCTGGCTGCGTTTCTGTCACAGTTTCCCCTGGCTGCGTCTCTGTCACAGTTTCCGCCGGCTGCGTCTCTGTTACAGTCTCAGCCGGCTGCGTCTCTGTTATGGTCTCGGCCGGCTGCGTCTCTGTTATAGTTTCGCCCGGCTGCGTTTCCGTTACCGTCACGGTGACTCTGGATTCAAGAACAGCGCGTTAGCTTTTGGAGGGCGGCTCAAGTTTTAGCTGGAAGGTGCGCAACTTACGGGTCCTCTGGGTAGCCCGGGTCTGGTGGATCCGGATCGGTGTAATGCTCGAGCCCAAGAGACAGGTCCACGTCGACGCTTGGCTCGCTGAGATCAATATCCACGCCCGCGCTCAGGTTCAGCGTCCTCCTCTCCGGGATCGCTGGCTCCGATGCCGCCAGCGCCGCGAGGGCGCCTACGGTGAGCGCCACGCCACGACCCAACATGGCTGTCGCCCGCTTGTGAGAGGTGGACAAGGGAAGGATCAAGACTATTGACAAAGAGGCTTGAGAGGTGGAGCGTGTAAGTGCTCGTGACACCTCAGCTGAGCCAACGTTTTACCAGTTCCGTCACAAGCCGGGGAGAAGAGGAGGATTTGGGGTAGCTGGTGAGTTGGAGAGAGAGCAAAAGGGGGGGAGGGGGGGGCCATGCAGAGACGGTGAGTTTGCAGGAGACCAAGCTTCTTAAGGAAGACGTATTTTTAGCTACGCCATCGGTGCTTCTTGTCCCGCGAGGGGGGGCAAACCCAACGTGGCTGCATTCTGCGGTGATGCCGAGGAGGGGCCTTGGGACAGTCGGTCGGGCAGGTGGCTCGACGTAGCATCAGCCCAAAGGGGCAACACACCGGGCTGTAAGGGCTGACGAGCAGGAGCTACTGCTGCGGAGCTGACCACGCGAGGAAGCTCTCCACCCGCCCACCCCGGCTGCGTGGTCCCCCCGAGGCTCCCGGTGCTCGTGCCGTATTAGTCGCAACCAAAGACACATCTGGAAGGTGAGATACGCTGGTTCGTCCGGCGGGAGGGGAGGGGAGGCTGGCCAGCCAACGGACCAGCGATGCCCCGGCATGTAAGTGGTCTAATTGGTGGCGCTCCGTCGTAATGCAGCTGCAGGTAAGGGATGGAAGGAGAAGGACTATGCGCACGGGGGGGGAAGCAGTACCGCGGGCCACGTAAGTTGGGAAAACTCTCGCATTTCTCACCTCATGTGGGCATGGGGGGACGAGTGGGGTGTTCCAAGGGAGAGGTCGTCCTTGGCTGCATGTCCGGACCTCGATTTGTGCATCTCGAGGGAGGTTGGACGGGACTCGAAGGCGCCTTGGCCGCGGAAACGGCGTCGCATCGGACGTCACCACAAAGCAATTTTACGGTGGATGGTCGTATACCGAGGATACTCTATGTTGCTGTCAACGGGCATGAATACAGACACAATGGGCAGGCGAGAGTGATTGTTCCCGAGGGAGAGAGCTTGCCTGGGATCTCCGCCTGCGGACGTTGACACCAGGCTCTCGCCAAGACAGACGGGAACTAGGCCCACAAGGCCGGATCCCGAGCTCCGCTGGGGTCCTGTCACGTCACATTCCATGCGCCAGGGTCCCAAGCGGCGCCGCAATCCACTTACACAGGCTTCGGTCGCACCTCTCGGACGATACACGTTCATGCGGGCAGCCGGCGACGAGAACTCATAGCCAAGCTTTAAACTCTTCACAATCTTCGTACAGGAAGAGACAAAATCTATCTAAATCAGGAGGGGAACACAATGTGCTCGGTGACAGGCGGGGGAAGAGGGGAGGAAGGGCAAAAACTCGGGAGGCTGGTTGGACGGAACCAACGCCGGCGCTACGTCCCAAAGCGGTAACAAGAAGAGCAGTGCAAAGTCCCAGTCGCCCACGCCGGGATCTGCGCCGATGGGACCCTGATCCCTGCGCTCCACAGCCACGCGCGAGCTCTCACAAAAGCTCCAGCCCCCGCTTTGCGCCCAATCCCTTCGGAGAGGAGCCAATTAACTCGCGGAAGCGTCAAGGGAGTGTCAGCCCAAAGGCCGTGAGCGTCGTATCCCGGTCCTTTTTTGTTTGTGTCCCCGTTCGTATCTCACCCCGAGGTCAATAGTGAGGTGTCTATGGAAACACGAGGGAGGTCAGACGGTGGTGGCCTCGGTGGCAGCGGAGAGGCAAGAGACCGGCCCAGAGAAACGCCCGGCTGGTTCTCCCCCGCCGGAGCGTTGCAGCGGGCTGGGCCCGGTTGCAGCAGCCGTCAGCACGAGCGCTGCACGCTGCGCAGTCTTCGCGGCGGGTGATTGGTGTAAGTGGCCGACGGTGTGCCGGCTGGGCCTCCTATTCGCCCGGACCGGGCCAACGCACCCAAGCTTCGAAACTCAGCTTGGCAGTCAGCTCCGATCGGGGCGGCTGTCAGGCTCGCGGGATGACAGCTTCGTCACCGCTGCGGCCGAGCGGGAGCCCATGGGCCAGGCTGCGGGGGATAACCCCCGCTCGCGGAGGAGGCGGGGAGCTGTCAGAGGAGCTGTCAGAACGCGGGTCAGACTCGTCGCTCGTCCCGGTGGAATGGCCAGGCTGGGCTTCCGGCGTCAGCCGTTGACTGGAAGCCGAGTGGGCGTCGGAGTGTCTCTGCAACCACCCTCGGTGCTTTGCATAACGTAGGGAGAATGCACCCGCCCACTCACGAGCTGCACCCTGCCGCTCCCTTCCCTTTGTGCTCGCCCAGACATTCTTGCCTGTACTCTAGAGCGAAGCTCTTACTTTTCGAATGCTTCGTCGTCGGCATCGAGTGAGCTTATAGGTCTCTTGTCCGGCACCTGTTGCCTCGTAGCCTGCTCGCGTCTGCCCTTGAAAGGATTCCGCAAAAGAATCCGTGAGCCGAGCCTTCCTTTGGTGTCTACTCCGCTGCGGGCTGAGGCTTTGTCCCCGGCGAGCTGGAGTCCGAGGTCGCCAACCACTCTCCTGTGCCAGCCCGTTCCCTGTGCTGTCGTCCTCTTGGGCATTATAATGTGAGCGGCCTTCTCAAGGAGCGCCTCCACGCCAGCACCACCCGCACACGCTGTCGCCCACAAAATCCGAGTCCACTGCAAATATGGCTCTCCAAACAGCATTACCCGCCCTCGCGCTTTTGGCCACGACGGCCCAGGCGCAATTCGCAGGATGGGAGGATGGCCAGGCCAACGCGACCATGTGCACATGGAAGCTGCCGCGAGGTGAGAGACCTTCCCGTATGAGCCAGGTTGAGATCTAACACCGCTCCAAGTGGCAATAGTAAGGGACAAGCTATACATGGACGGCGGAGAGATCGTCTGGTCCCAGGGCATGCAAACGGGCGAATACACCACAACACTGGACTGTTCGTGACTCCTCACCCTCTCACTCCCTCACCACTAACACTACCCCAGTCAATCCACGCGGCGTGCTACTCTCCCTCAGCCTCTCTGAGGCCTTCTCCTTCTCCGACTCCGACCCCGACAACATCACCGCCCTCATGGAAACCCACCCCCGCGTCTCGGACACCAGCAACGACGTCCTCCCCTACTACGTCGACGGCGCCCTCCTGGCGAACGACGCCCAGTTCTTCCTCTACGGCGGCATGACCCAGGAGTCCGACGGCTTCCCGGACCCGGACGACACCTACATCCAGGAGTACCAGGCGAGCGCCTACGACGACGACGACTCGTTCGAGCCGGGCTTCGTGAACGACGAGCTTCCTGACGGGCTCACGCGCAACGTGGCCTACGGCGTCGGCATCAGCGCGCCGTCAGAGAACAAGGCGTGGTACTTCTCCGGGGCGCGCTCCAAGAACTTCAGTGCGCTCTACTCGGTGGGGAATTACGGCGACGACCGGGGGCTCGCGAATGAGATTGCGGACAGCTTCGTGTCCCTGGAGTTCGACGAGGACTCGCAGAAGGCCGAGACGTGGAAGAACGACACGCTGCCGGACAGCGTCGGGAAGCGAGGGGGCGCGTCGGGGGTGTTCGTCCCGGTTGGCGAGGAGGGCATCCTGGTGTTCCTGGGAGGAGTGACACATGGCGACTTTTCCGGCGAGAAGCAAAGGTCCGAGAACCCTGAGGCTTTGGTAAGACCTTCCTCCCCTCCGCCTCCCCCCATCCGGTGCGTAGGCCAGTCTCTAACAAACAACCGCACAGAAAGAAGAGAGCGAGGCCTTCATGAAAACGATCGACATCTACGACGTCGCCTCGGGGAACTGGTACCAGCAGGAGACGTCCTCCGACCCGCCGCCCATCCTGTCCATGGGCTGCGCCGTCGTGCAGGCCGCGCCCGACAAGTCCAGCTTCAACATCTACCACTACGGCGGCTACGGCGGCGAGGACGCGCGCGACGACTTCAACGACGACGTCTGGATCCTCAGCCTGCCGTCCTTCAAGTGGGTCAAGGGCCTGTCGGGCGACGACCTGCACGCGCGCGCGGGCCACCGGTGCGTGACGCCGTACCCGGACCAGATGATGGTGGTCGGCGGCTTCACGCCGCTCGTCGGCACGAGCATCGACTGCGTGGCCGGCGGCGTGATACAGGTGCTGAACCTCACCAGCCTGGAGTGGTTGGAGGGGTATGATCCGGAGGTGTACGGGGACTACGGCGTCCCGGAGGCGGTGTTCTCCGAGATCGGCGGCGACGCGCGGGGCGGCGCGGATGACACGGAGCCGGAGGACGGCTGGGACGACGACGACCTGGGCGACGTCTTCGGCGAGGCCTACCCGGAGGAGCGGATAAAGACTTGGTACCCCTACGACCCGGCGGAGTCGACGGGACGGACCGACGTCGACCGCGAGGACGACGAGGGCGGCGGCGGCCTGCCAAAGTGGGTTGCCCCGACGCTGGGCGTGGTGCTCGGCCTCATCGTCGTGGTCGTGGCCGGCGTGGCCTTCATCTTCTGGCGGAGGCGCAAGGTTCTCCGGCGCGCGTCCATGGCGCGCGGCTCCGTCGGCGAAGGGAAGTAGACTTTGCTAACTTTTCTGCCTCTCCGTTACTTTAGTTTTAGGTAGCTTCGTGTCTTTGTCGTTTCCCCCCAATCCCCCTGCTTTGCTCACTTTAGCGAACGAGCCTCCGGCGTCGACGAGTAACGAATCTCTTAATCTCCGATCTTTCGCCCCCTTTTGTAGCTTATATAGCCTAGTCCTTCCTCCTCGTATGAATAGATATTCTCATATTCCTCTCACATCCCTTGCGTGATCGTAGTACTTCCCCACCCCCTACAGCGCCGCCTTCTCGCCCAGCACCTCCTTGACAACCTCGATGACCCGCCCGTGCACCGCCTTGGGCGCCGCCACAACCCCCTTGTTCGCCTTCAGCGTCCTCCCGAGGCTAAAGTCCAGCGCCTTGCCCCCGGCATCGGTGACCTCCCCGCCCGCCTCCTTCACGATGAGGTACCCCGCCGCGTGGTCCCAGATCTTCTCCTGGTACGTCGCCTTGACGGGCAGCCGCAGGTAGACGTCCCCGGCACCCCGCGCGATGCTCGCGTACTTCGCCTGGCTGTCCATGCGCACGCTAGGCGCCGTGATGCCGAGGCGCTGCGAGATGACGGCCTGGTCGCCGTGGGCCGAGTGGGCGGCCTCGACGGACTCGCAGAAGCTCGCCTTGCTCATGTCGGTCAGGGGCCGCATGGAGATGGGCTTGGCGTCGGTGAGCGCCGCCGAGCTGAGGGCCCGCGAGGTGGCGCCCGCGCCCTGCACGGCGGAGAAGAGCACGCCGTGGCCCTCGCCGATGTCGGCGGACAGCGGCGCGGCGTCGTCGACGGGGAGGTTGGGGCAGCCGAGCACGCCCACCTTGACGTCGCCGTCGACCATCAGGCCCAGGCAGACGGCGTACTGGCCGCCGCGGAGGAAGCCCTTGGTGCCGTCGATGGGGTCGATGCACCAGATCCTCCCCTTGGCGCCGCCCTCGCTGGCGCCCTGGTCAATAAACTGCAGCATCTCCTCCTCGCTCTTGACCGCGCCGCCAATGACGCGCTCGGCCTCGGCATCGTCGAGCTTCACGCCCTTGACGAAGCCCCAGATCTGGGCCCTCAGCGCCTCGTTGTCGCGCAGCAGGCTCGACTCCTCCTCGGCCACGATCTCGTCGTCGGGGAAGTTGGCGCGCAGGGCGGCGATGATGAGGGCCTGGGCGCCAAAGTCGCCGATAGTCACGGGCGACTTGTCGGACTTGTCGACGGCGCCCTTGGCGGTCTCGGCGAAGACGCGCTTGGTGAGGAGGGTGGCGCGCTGGACGGCCAGCTGGGCCACGAGGAGCTCCTTCTCGAAGGCCATTGCGGGGGTGTTTCTTTCGAGCGGGAGGGTATTCGGTGATAGCGGCAAGGGGAGTGGAAGGGCGGTGCGCAGGAGAAGTCGTGGGTCAAAGAGGGGATGCAGGACCAAAAGGCGTGGGTGAAGGAAGAGCTTCTCGGGCTGTTGGGGAAGTGCGGATGGAGGGGAGCTTATTACTTCAAATTCGACTTTGCGCTGAATTGGGCCGACGTCAGCGCCCCACCGCGGGGTATTTCGCGTAAATGGCCAGTAGCTGACAGGGAAACCCCACTATCCATCCCACCTCATCCCGCTGTGCCTCCCGCGCCTCTGGCTTTGGTCGTGGGAGCTCATCAATGTCCGACTGGCGCCCGGATCTGTTTATATTGCGGTTAGAGTGTGTTACGTGTTGCGGCTCGGTGATCCGGGGTCCAGTGGTCTCGATTGCGTGGCATGCCGCGTACGACTCGCCCATGCAGGCAAGTACTTCATGTTGTAATACTTGTTTGGTTTCGAGAGGAAAAGAACTTGATTACTATTCTGCCTGTGCCAGATCTCTCTTCCGTCTCTCCCTTATTGCCCATTTCCACTCCCACCTCTCAATTTCCTTTCCCCTTTCGAACCAGCCTCCGTCTCACCTAGAAAAGACCGCGTCCCACCCGAATCTCCGTTAAAACCACCTCCCGTGCAGCTCCACGTCACGTCAGATTATCAAATGGCTGTGCCGTGCTGCTCCAGGGGCTTGACCTCGGCCTGCGCACACTCACAGCCGAACTGCTCTCGGAATGCCTCGACGCTCATCCCCTCCAGCTTCTCCAGCGCGTGCTTGGCCACCGCAACCTTGGCGTACCGCCCGCTCGCCGCCTTCGCTGCCGCAAACACCTTCCCGTGGATCATCACTCCCGCCGCAACCTCGGTTTGCGTGAAGCACCCCACGCCCGCCGTCTCCGCGTCTGGCGCGTCCTCCTTGATGAGCACCCGCCAGTCGCTGCACGAAAAGTCTTTCGCCAGCTTCGTCGAGAGGAACGTCACGGGGTGGCGGTTGGCGAACGAGTCGTAGAGCGACATGTCTTCGAAGTAGGGCCGTACATTCTCCTCGAAGAAGCGCCGGACTGTGTTGTAGTCGTACTCGGAGTCGACAAAGACTGCGCCGATGTAGGCCTCCACTATGTCCGGGAGGCACTTGGGCGGTGACGAGACGTTCATCCAGATGCTGCGTTTCCTCTCCTCCGTAGCAGCTCCCGTGGTATCCTCCTCGGCCGCCACCTCGGCCCCTGTGAGCTGCTCAACGTACGCCTCAATGCCCCTGATGAGGTCCGAGTGCACAGAGAGTAGGTGCTTGTGGAGCCTCAGCCTCACGCACAGGGAACCCAGGAACTGGTTCGACACCATCGCCATCTTGTGCTCTGTGAGCCACTGCGGGTCCGCATCGGGAAACTTGTTGAAGAGGAAATCGACGCACACCATGTCTAGAAGCGCGTCGCCGAGGAACTCGAGACACTGGTAGTCCGGAACCTTCTCGTAGGGATACGACGGGTGCTTGAAGGCGCTCCGAAGCAGCGTCGGCCACTTGAACTTGTACCCCAACCTTCCCTCCACGAGTCTCGCCACCTCATTCATCGTCGCCGTCGGAGGAGCGACCTGCCAGCTTGGCTTCTTGTACGCCGCGTAGTAGTCTGCCCAATCCCGCATTTTGTGGTTTTTGTTCTTGACCACCGCCGATACTGCCCTGATAGCCATGTCAAAGTCTGGCTGCTTGGTAAAGTCCTCGTCGAGCCTCTCGCTAGAGGGACTCAGGTATGCCGCCCCGATGAGCGCCTCGCAGACGTCTGCAATCGACTTGTCCGACAACGAGTGCCCGTCATCCTGCTGCGGCGCCTTGCCCTTCTGCAACTTGAGTCCCGAGGGGTACCAGGTGCGACGGTTGAAAGACTTGGAGCGCACATACTCCTGCAGACCCTTATCTACGGCGGTGTTGAAGAGGTTCTTGTTGCAAACGAGAAGCATGCGCTCAACGTGGTACGCAAATTCGTTCTCCTCCGGATTCTGTGAAAACAGCGCGATCGTTGTGGCCATCTTGAGAAACGAGTCGCCGAGGAACTCAAGACGCTCGTAGTTGTTCCCCATCCCTGCCTGGAAGTTCATCTGCTCTTCATGAGCGTCGTCCGAGTTTTCGCTGTCCTTTGTTACCGCTTCGAGGGCTAGCTCAGGCCGGATCGATAGACCCAGCATGTCGCACGCATCCAGAGCAATAAGATTCCCATCGATCCGGTGGATAATGGCTGGAAACGCAAAAGCCATGGCGACCACGCGCGTAGAAAGCTATCTTCAGTCAGTACGTCTCTCTAAATTTGTCTCTCACGCACTTACAGCAGATACTCGCAGAGGCTCCATGATGACGAAACAAGTCTTGGCCTCCTGACGTTGCTCGTCAAAGTCATCCAATAGGTTGCGCCTCAGAGACACAAGCTCGGCTTCCACGACGGGCTGGTCATCCTTCCATACCCTGGATGCTCTAGTGCGGGTCCATATACTGACACTATATTCCCGGATAGTTCGTTCAATCGCCTTCCAGCCCCTATACCGGGGCTCGGGGACCCCCTCGGGCACAGGATCCGAAGGCCGTAGGTCCTTTCGCACGTGGACGGCGTAAAGCTTGCGGCTTCCGTCCCAAGGGTCAGTGACGAACCTGTCCTTGTAGAAAGTATCGGGGTCCTCCGAGCCAGGCTCGAGTTCCTCAGCTTCGGCTACAGCTTTCACTGCATCCCAATCGACGGCATTCAGAGGCTCCGTCTGCGAAAAGTTGAAATCATGGCCTTTGCGAGATGGCGCGAGAAAGTAAGGAACCTCGTCTGCAGTGGCCTCGAATCTTTTGCTGAAGACATCCTGGAAGATCCGAAGAGTGAACACGCGGAGCCCTTCCAACATTTTTGGACCATCTTCTCCTTCTTTGAGGGTACTTAGAGAGCCGGGAAGTTGCGTCTGATGCACAAGCGAATTATTCCCGCCACCGAAGAAGAGGGGAATTCCAGGAAGCCGCGGCAGCGGAGTCCTAGTGAGAAGAAGCAGGGGACCGCTTGCTCTACCCATGGCCGCCGGGTTCTCGAGGGTGATTGCGGTGCAATACAGCTTCTCGGGAGGGCCTACCTGAGACCAAATCGCCGGCTTCAGCAGCATCTTGTACTGAGCCTTTTTGTTGGAGCTTATTGCAAGCCGAGCATTCCTCATGGCTGGGAGTTTCTTCTTGAAGACCGGCTGAAGGTGCTCGTCGATGTACTTCTCTCGAATTAGGTCCTGGCACAGTCCAAACGCTGCAGAGCATTTGGCTGCGTGCTTGCTCGATTGTGGACTTCCGCGCTTGGTCTGAATCGGCGACTTGTCGGGCAGGATGACCTGGGCCACATACTCCTTTCCCGAGTTTACCACCACGTATTCGGGGACGAGGTTGCCGCGGCCCCTTTCTTGGAAGCTGGAAACGAAGGCCGCGAGAACCTGGAGGCTGTCACTGAACGTAAGCTTCGCCCCTGACGACTTGACGGTGCAGCTCGGCTGGGCGGAATAGTCGTATCGGTTCTGACGGTATCCTTGGTCAGAATCCAGCCTCTGGCCCCTTGGAAGTGCGGAACAGAATTGTCTGAGAGTGGCCGCATCGTAGGAGGCCTGGGCAAGCTTCTTGGTATGCCCCCAGTTGTCCTTCTCGTACAAAGAGATATACTTCGAATTCTTGCGGCGCGCTCGGCCCCTCGACTGGACGTACTGGATCATCGAATTGCACAGATCGAACCGGATAACGATATCGCAATCCGGAATGTCAAGTCCCTCCTCTGCGACCGCGCTTGCAAACAGACAGTTGAGGGTGCCCTGTCTAAACCGATGGATAGCCAGTACCGCATCTCGGTAGCTCATGGTCAGAGGACCTTGGTCAGCGTGGTAGCCGACCAGATAGGCGGGCTTCAGGTACGGAAGGTGGCTCTGTAGCTGCTTGAAGGCCTCTGACAGTATCATCGCTGTATACCTCTTTTCCACGAACACTATACACTTGTGCTCATCGGACCTCTTGAAGTAATCGCCGAGGACAGAGAACAAGAGCAGAGTTTTATGGGACAGGTGGCTGCTATCCGGACTCAGTGCTGGTAGTGGATGCTCTTGGACAATGTCGTACAGCTTGTACACCATCGAGACGGGATCTTGATCTTCTCTACAGAATAGAATGGTGCGCCGGTGTATCTGCGCGAAACCCTCAGCCCTGGCCACAACCGAGGGCATCTGCTTATCAGTAAAGCAGAGCTTCCAGAACCGGTCCGTACACCACGGGCCCAGTTCTGAGGTGCACGAGCTCGCGAACTTGACGTCTCTATCAAGAACAGGGGAGAGTTCGAGCAGAGAGCTTATCTTTCGCATCAAATCTGTCTCTGCTCCCCTCTCCAGCCGTGGAAAGGGGATCTTGATCTCCTCGTGAATTCTCTGGCCAAACTCTTCCGTCAAGTGGCCGCTGGTGACGGTGGCGATCTCGCTACACATAAGGAACTCGAGTTGTTTAGCGGCCGCCCGGACGTCCGATTTGCCGTCGACGGGTGAAGCTGTCATGCCGAGGATTCGGGGGCGCTGCTGGGCATCGCGTTCGCGCAAGACGTAGTCCTTGATGATTCTCGCGTAGGCATGGTTCTTCTTCGCATGGTGGGCTTCGTCAAAGATAAGAAGGCTGATGCGGGAAATGGAAATAAAGCCCTGGGCCAGGCATTTCTGAAGAATGGCGGCGGTGCACACGATGATGTCGTTCTTTCCTAGTGTTTCTCCCCAGAACTCCTTGTTCCACCGGCGGTCTACTTCCTGGCCGAAGAACTTGGCGGCCGGATACGGGAGGTTGGCAACCACAGCTGACCACTGTTGGTCCACCAAGGCGATCTTGTCGACCTGAAGTATTGTTAGATTATTACTCGGATGAATCAAGATGGCGACGTTGGAATCGTCATTACTCACCACGAAGAAGGCAACTTTGCGTTCACCCCCAGCAGCTCTACGCTCGAACTCCTGCTCGATGACGTGCCTTAGCAGAAGGATGGCGATGAGTGTTTTCCCAGATCCCGTGTCGAGAACCACGATCGTGTTCCGCTCCTTCGCTCTCTCGAAGAGCTCGATCTGGTATTCCCTGGGAGAGGTGAGGATCTGCTGGCTCTGGCCTTTTCGGACGATTGCAACCGCAGGCATGCTATCGACGTTCGTGGCATCGACCCCGGGGGACTGCTCGGGTGCGCCACGGCTGATGTTTTCGTTGCTGTGAAGAAAGGACTGGAAGATGGCCGAATCCTGTCGTTTCTTTTCTGAGACCTTCTTGGGCGCGGCCGGGGCAGGCTCCAGCCTGTACCGGTCTTCGTTGTCGTCGGAGCCACTGTCATCAGTGATCGGCTCATCGGGCAGAGTCGAGTTATCCGTGGTGCCATTGCCAGTCTTATTCGGGGACAAAGCGCTATCCTGGTTAGGCTGAACAAGACCACTGTCCGGGTTGGACCAATCAAGAAGGCATTCCTTCTTCGTCTCTACCTCGACTCCATCGTCGAGCGGAGATGCCGGATTCTCTGGGGACGTGACATGGTCGGAGGCGGGAATGGTATGGCCCAGCCCCAGCGGAAGCTGCGACTCGTCCGGCGTATTCGATGCCGGCGATGGCAGAATCGAGGACTCGCCGGGCGCTTGGGTTTGTGGAGGCGACGGAGAGCCCGGCCGGGAGAACCGAATCAGGTCGTCATGTTCCAGGTCCATGACGGCCTTATATATCCTTGATAAAGGACGATGCTATGAGATCGGGAAGTTGTAATGGCTCGGGGGATTGGTTGGAATTGAAGCGCCGAACTGGAGCCAAGGACTTCTCGAGGGAGAGGTTTGAGGTTGTTGGAACGAGAAGGCAAGAGCTTCTGCTACAAAGGAACAGGTTTTCTAGGAAGGACACTCGAGATGGGCCCCTTCGGTTGGGTGGGCTGAATACACTATCGAGTTCCTGTAACACGCCAGGAGAGTGAAGCATCACAGTGAATCTAGCCATTGACGATCTTGAGGTGGTAGTGGCAAGAATTCGTGAAGACACACTACATGTATGGGCTTGGGGATACTGTGATTCAGAGAATGACGCATACCAGCAGGAGAACATAGGATAATGGCGATCCTGGAGGAGGTAAGCCTGCAAAAGGCTCTTCTTGCCTTGATGTGGATTTGGCAAACACCCAGACATGCAAGAGCAAACGCACAGGTTCTATATTGGGCAAGAAGAACATGGAGGGCTCTTTCCTCCAGAAGGCTGGGATAATTTGCTGCGGCAGGTGGGCAGCTTAGGCAGTTTGGACAATGAAGTCTATTGAGAAGCCGGGTAGACATTTTATGGCAGGGGGGCATTTCCCACAGTCATAAATTCCATGTATACCAGAGAGGTTGTTCAATCAACGTGTTCGCATTATTCAAAGTCGTCCTGACCAGATACTGCAATACATGGAGGTTCGGCGACATTTTAATGGCTGAGCTCAGACTACTTATGCAACTGCTAGCAAGCGCACTCAGCTGCTCCCTTTCCGCTTTCCAGGTAATATGCGACAAGACAAGAAGACTTTCGCTGTGAATCCATCGCCGTCAATCCAACCAGGATCCATCGCCCTTGCGCTTTCAAATTGTTACCTCGAAACAAAATCATCAACCCAGCCGGCCGGTTCAGGGTCAGGGTCGGGGGGCTCAGGGTCGGAGGGTTCACGTTCGGAGGGGTTGGGAGGTTCGGAGGGTTCAAGGCGAGGGTGTATGGCTTGGAGTTTCTCGCCGTCGTCCTTGTACCAGTCTCCCCACATGGGATCTTCACTCTCCGGCTTCAGGGCCTCTAGGTGCAGTCTTCCGTCCTCCGTGCTGGCCTTCACTAGTCCCGGGGTGTAGTTGGCCCTGGCTGCGGCGGCGAGGCCAGGCCTGCCTTCCCCGGTCGAACCGCCTTGAGGGCCATGCCTCGTGATCCCGCTTTCACGGCCACCCTGGCTCGCGAGGGAACCTTAATCGACGGGTTAGCAGATGCCGGCAAGAAGCAGGAACGGCCGGCCACACTTACCCGCGCTTTGGCCGGAGGAAGGCTGCCCGCCAGGTCGAATGTTGCGGCTGTCCAGGATTGTTCTGGCCATCTTGCGCCTAGTGTTCCTTTTAGTTCCCTCGACATCCCACATGGTTGTCCGGATAGCCTCAGGATACTGATCGCGGGCTACGTAACTCTCTTTCGAGAGACACCCCACGTCGTAGGCATGGCGGTCGGGCCCAAGAGGGAACCCAGCTCTTCTAGCAGCGTCTTCGGAAAGATAGACATACCCTTCTGTGGGGACCTTGCGACACTTGGCGAAATCGGGGAAGCTATCGTCGTCATCGCCGCCCGTCTGGGGGATCGGCATCTTGTGGGACTTGGGGTTCTGGCTCGGGTGCTTGACTCGCTTGTTATCTTCGGTTCTTTTTTGGGGCGCGGAGCTCTTGGGTTGAGCAGCGGTTGCGGTTCCTTTCTTGTTCTTGGGCAGAGGAGCCGGAGTCTGTTGTCCCTGGGGCTTTGGGGCCCCGGGGCCACCGGCGTTGCCCTTCGGCTTGTTCGCCGCTTTCTCAGGTGCCATTGAGTCGTCGCCACTGTTGTCGATGAGAATGAAACGTGCTTGATAGGTAAGTTAATGAATGAATACGTTCTTCGAGTATGTTATGGTGAGGAGCGGAATTGGACCGAGTCAAAGCTTGTCATCCGGGACGCCTCTTTCCCCGAAGTAACTCGATAACTCTTACCCCCAAAGTAACGCAGTGACTCTTTCCTCCAAAGTAGTGCAAAGGTGTCGCGAACGCGAAGACGACTTACCGTTGGAAAAGGACTCTTTCTCGCCCTCGGGAGTCTGGGGAGAGGCTGTGGTGCGATCACTTTCGGCGGAAAGCGCCTCTTGGTGATCTGTCGTTTCGTTTGGGCATCAGGATACTGGGCCAGGAGGGTTTCGCTTTTCAAGAATCCGAGAGAGGGAGTCACCTGTGCTTGCAGCAAGATCCACTGCACCATCGCTCTGGCCAATTTGAGTTGCGCGAGGCATCACGCCAGCTGTGGTAGTGCCTCCAGCTGCCGAAGTGGCCTCTTGAGCGGTCCCCGTGGCGTTTCCCTGAGCGATGGAAACAGTGGCATCGTGGATGGTGTCCAAAGAAGGGAACTTTGGGGGGTCCAACGTCTTTGTCGTCCCAGGAATATCCAACCACGGATACCTTGGAAGCTGTGATGTTATCATGGCGGCATTCGGGTCTAGAACCGGAAGCGGGAGTTGCTCAATCGGGACGTTTTCGTCAACGTTTCGAACAAGATGCTGCGGCGCAAAAGTATCATTCTCACGCCCACCCCCATCCTCATCTTTACCCTCGTCGTCCTGGAAGGCATCCGAGATGGAGAGTTTTGTGACCTCACGAGCGGCACCCGCAGCAGCGTTGCCGTCGGAATCCCCATCCTGACGTTTGATACCAGACGCATCTGAGGGGTCGTAGTCCTCATCTAGCGAGGACAGCTCGATGGTTGAAGCAGGAGAAGTCGGGTATCCATCCTCGGATGCAGAAACCTCTCCAAGGGCTTCGTTAGAGAGGTCGGGGTAGAGATCCTTGAAGGCCCCAGGCGCGCGGGTTCGCTCCCGGAGACGCCTGCCCATTGCGAGCAGCCTGTTTCGTTTCAGCTCTTGTTTTCTGTGCTTGGGGCTAGGCTGGGAAGGGGTTGCCAGTTGCCCCCGCAGTTCTGGGGTGTGAATGTGGCAGGAAGGAGAGCAACAGGGGGGGATTTGCCATGGGGTTATGGCAACCACTTGATCTTCCTTGTACCATCGGGGAGCCTTCTGGGGCCGTTCTTAGCTTACTGAAGCATTAACCTCCCATCATACCCTGGAGCTTCCTCTTTAGGCAACGAAGCATAATGGTGCAGTGTGTGTTGCTCTGGGCATCCATCCCTGACGCGTCTACCATTCCATACGCGGACTCTCCCTGGTGCTTGGTTTGCAAAGTTGCTATTCTGCAAATGAGGGTCAGCTTTTATATAGAATAAGGGCGACGACCATGACCGTCCTGAGCTCAATACCAATCCCCCCTTTTCTTGTCTACATGCTTAGCTCTTGTCGAGGTCGAAGAACAGGTCTGTCACGATCAGACCAACCCTTTTCTTCATTACAGGCGACCATCATTCAATAAAAGCCCAGATAACGGGGAAGTTGGATGAAAATACACTTGTATCGAGAGACCGCCGGACATCGGGATTCCTGTGATAACTGCTGTACCCAAGTGAATCCGGCCAATTTCGGGTCGGTTATTTGAGGAGACGTGCTCCACGCCTGGCCCGGCCAATGCGTCTGACCACGACCTCATGGTTATCTCCTTTCGGATTGGGGATTTGGAGAGTTTTGAAGAACATTAAAAGCAAAACAAGGTTCAAACACGTCACCAGAAAGAACGTTCGCCTTGTGAGTCATATATATCTATTATTGCCCGAGACTTCAAATATGCATGTATCCTGCCTCATCCGCTCAAACAGCCGCTTCGCCGGTGTGCTCGCTCAGCCTTGGGATCCCATAAACATGTAGGTACAGGAAAAGAACGAAACGCAGAACTATGCCCCGGGTGTCATAAAAAATCGTACAAGTCGTCAAAGCCCGGGAGAGCGGGCCACTCGAGTCGCCTCTTCGCGAGGACGAACGAAAGAGAAGCGGCGTTGCGAGCCGCCCCGTCTGGAACCAGCGGCTACTAGTCCTCTGTGTCGACAAACGGGATAAACGCCACGCGCCCATAGTACCTATCCTCGTCCATATTCTCACCTGCTGAAGCATCCATCATTCCCTCATCCTCGTCATCCCTCGTGTCCTCGATCCTTCTCTTTTTCGTCGCGCCCTCCGGCAGCACAGACGCCCCCGTCCCCGCGCCGAACGCGCCGCTCTGAGTCTTCGCTCCGTGCACATCCCTCCTTGCCTGCAGTATTGCCTCCCATGACTCAAGACATCTTTTCGACTCCTCGTCGAAGTTTGCGCAGAATCTCTGCGCCATGACAAAGTTCACCGAGTCCACCAGACCAACCCCGAACACGGACATGAGGTATGCCGCCGCGATGACCGTGGCGCGGTCGTTTCCCGTTTGGCACGTGATAAGCACCTTTCCTCTCCTCCCCGACTTCCGATACACACCGACAACGTTCTGGTTGATGGCTCGGATGATGTCGTCGAAGGACGTCATAAGGTCTCTCGAGGACGCGACGGGAACAAGCACCGTCTCAATGCCTAGAGGCGCGGCGCACCGCTGAACAAAGCTCCCAATAATGCTCCCGAAGCCGAGGTCGTGGGCAAGTACGGCCATCGTCACGCCCTCGGACCGCAGCCACTCGGTGTCGCGCACGACGGACTGGGGTCCCACGTACAGGATGTCGAGGATGGACTGCGCGGCGTGGCGCATGGGGTACGTCCAGGAGACGCTCCTATCGACGGCCGTATGCTCAACGCCGCCGACTATGATGCGCAACTCCTCCTCGGTTAGGCTGCCCGGGTCGGTGGAGGAGAAGGACGGCACCAGCTTGAGGGGCTTCTGGACGGGGTCGACGCAGGCGCGAGCGACATGGATGAAGGGCGGACTGGGGGCATGGCGGGAGTAGGGGGCGGTGGGGAGGGAGGTCGTGGAGACCGGTGTGGTGGGGTCCATGGAGTGAGCGTTGATCGTGAGCGGCGATGACGGATCTGGTTGGTGAGGTCGCCTCAATGAGAGCGAGTGAGTAATGTGGCGCCGCGGGGCTCGAATCTGTTCAACTGGAAGCCTTGGTGTCTATAATGACGTAGGGTTCGTCGTTAGGGGTGAGGGATAATTGTCGGCGGGCGAGAAAATGATGTTGATGCTCGATGGCAGATGCCGAGCAATTGAATGCTGCGAGTGAGTTGAAAGTGAGGCGCGGCGTACGGTTGGCACAAAATCTCCATCTACCGGAAGGTGCCTGCCAATTCCGGATATGATCAGAAGCTTTCCAGCGACTCGGATCAGGATTGGCAGCTGGTGGCTGGTGTATGTAATGTGTATTGCAGCCCATCGGACCGATAGCTGGCCGATTCCGTCCACGTGGGGGGCTTGGGCATTTGATCTCCAGTCCAGCGCCTGCCTGCCCCAGGCAAAACGAGTGGGCGCTGCCACGCCACTGCGCCCGCCCCAGACGTGCCTGCCACAAACAGATAGGATTGCGGAAAGCTGGAATGTGAAAGTAAGCAGCAGAGGACTCCAACATGGACATCACGCACGCATCATTGTAGCCCAGTCACCGCCCAAGGGCCACAGATTTCAGAAGCTAACATAGTCCCCATAAATATTATCCTGGTTCCCAAAATCTCGACCGGCTCGGCATGGTTGCCCCGCAGCGCCCGCGACAATACAGCCCCGATAGGCGCGGGAGTAAGCGGGGCACCTCAATAACACATTGACGGCGTAAGTGAGGGAGCAAAAGGGCCGATGGGAACATGGACATGTATTAGAGGCTGAAAGCATCCGATTATATTCTGTCTTTCCGCCGGCGTTTCAACTCTCCGAGGCAAGCTATACAAGACTTCAGGTATACGGAGGAAATGTTCGATGGTTTTCTTCCAGCGTCTTCATAGGTCACCAGTCTCGTCCAGCTTGACCACAAACCCGCCAGTAGAACATTCAATTATTTGGAACATGCTTTCCAACGCCAGGGTGGTTAATTTCAACCAGCTGGTGTATAAACAAGCCGTCACAGATCGAAAGAATGCCGAACCGAAATCCGAGAAAAGCTGTATTTTGTACAGGAATGCCCGCCGTAACTGAATATGAGAAACACCCGCTATCATACCAAGTTCGCTACCTATCAAGAACTGCTCGTCTGCTGAAGACCGAGTTAAAAGGCTCCATCCGCATAAAAAAGAGAGAGAGAAACCTCCATTTTGTAACCCCCATGTTCGCCATGTCCGGAAACACCGCCGGAAAGAACCCGTAAAACAAAACAAAGACACCGGCCACGCCGAACAATGCTCATAAAAGGCTCAACATGAAAGGACTCATGACGGCGTCTCCGCAGGCGTGATACTCAGCCCCGGGCCGACCACTGCCCGCCCGCCGACTACTGCCTCCTCGTCCTCACTCTCATCCTCGGGGCTGAGGTACCCATTCCCCGGGAACCGCGTCGCCTTCGCGGCAAGTTGCATGTCGACCATCGCATCGGCGAGCAGGTCCTCGTCGCACAGCGGGAGGATGCGCCAACCCAGGTTTGCCATGATGCAGCACTCTGTGGCATTCAGCTGCTCGCAGCTCCACACACCGCCACCCCACGCAGCGATATAGTGGCTTGCGGGCGCGTGTGGGTCGTCGAGAAACTTGACGGCGATGACCAAGGCAGCGAGGATGATGAGCTCCGGGTGCACCGAGTCGATGTGCAGCTGCGAAGGGCGCGCGCCGTTGGGGAGCGTGTGGCGCTTGCTGGGGGCCGTGGCGGGCGGGCAGGCGAGGCGCCAAGACAGGGCAAACTTGCTGTCGAGAGCGTCGAGGATGCAGACAGCTAGAGCGACCGTGTCAAGGGGTAGGTTAGCGCGAGATAGAATGGCCTGGACTAGGGGGATGGAGGGCGTCGTGAGCGAGGCGGCGGGCGGGATGAGGTTGACGAGGTGGGTTGCTGGTCCTGTAGGGGTTTTCGGGTTAGCCAGCCGTCGGGTATGCCTGGGGTTGCACAAGGCAATTGGAGCATCCGCTGCGCCGAAAAGGCGGCATATGCTGGTGTGACAAGGGAGTCTGCGCCCAACGCGGGTTGGGTCCGCCCAGGGAGCATAGGATGGCATTGAAAGCAATGGTGTAGCTAGGCGGCGACAGAAACTTACCCAGAAACTTCGGTTTTACCCTTTCGCCGTCTTCCAACGGGTTCCGTGGACTCTGCGTTGCGGACGAGTTCAGACTCGGCGGCGGGGTCGGCAGGTTTGACAGCGGGCGGTAGGTAAAGTACCCATCGTACTCGTCGTCCTCGTCGCACGAGAGCTGCACTCTCTTCCTGTCTCGACGCAGCATGACGACACCTCGGTTCGTCTCAACCACGAGCTCTCTTGCTCTTTCTTGTTTCTTGCCTCGCAGTTCGTGCCCGCTTTGACGGGGTATTCGTTTTCGTTTTGCGTCCGTCTCGCTCGTAGGTAAACCGTTTGGCGTTCAAGCGAGGCGGGCAACCATGTTTATGGCTTTGGGTCTGAACCGTGGAATTCGGGAACCGGTGGGCCGAACCGGAGGGATATTCGGAGCCAGGATTCGAGAGAGGGGATCATAGATGGTGACGCGGAGAGGGTGTTTCTTTCAAAAGAGAACAGAGACAGTGGTTGGGAAAGCTGGTGGTCTGGAGAAAGCAGAGATGTATGTACAGGATTGGGTATCGAGAGAAAGTCGTATATCAATAGAATGTATTGAATATCCTGCATACACAGACACCAATAGCCCAACCAGATTCAATAGTCGCCAGGTGCGAGACGTTCAACCCTGGTATGGGAGAAAGAACAGGTGCAAGTGGACGAAGGGGGCATGGGGCCCTTTTATAAAGGGACAATGGAGGGTCACAGAGTACTCCGTATGAGGTACAGTGGTGGGGGGGGGGGCTGTCCGTGGGCACAAGTACAGCACTGTATGTGCACTACCCCTGCTTGAGTGAGAATAAGGCTGAGCCCCGGCTTTTGCGCGGAGATCGGTTCCTGCTGCCGGATTGGGAGTGAGAACACGGAGGGGTCCTCTGGCCCTTGTTGATTAAATTTATGTGGAGGTGAGGGCTACCTTGGCGGCACCAGGATATGGCGTCAGACCAGGATGGCAGTGCGTCGCTCTTGCCCGGATGCTGACGGACAGGGATGTTACAAGTAACACATACGAGCCTATTTGGCAAGGGGGGGCTTGTCTCTCCTGCCTGTTCTACCGAGTGCTCAACTCGTATCAATAACGGCAGGAGGACCTGTCTCCCTGCACACACAAAGGCCGTTTGGCGAGTGCGCGTCCACTCGCTCGCTTGGCTGGTTAATTTAGGGCCTCCAGATACATTGTAGTGGCGTCAGACTCCTGATCGGCACTCGGCCAGGGCGAGCTTGCGTCGAAAAATGTCCTGACAGCTCCTGTTCCTGGGCGTTTCCACAGAACGAGGAGGTTTCTCCCTTGGAGGCTTTTCGAGCTCGTGTCCCAACATGACGGTCATGGTTGCCCCACCAGCCATACGACCTCCACGATGTCAGCCATTCGGGCGCCTCGGCACGTCGACTCTCAGGTGGCTTTCAAGAGCTAGCCGGTCCACGGACGATATTTTCTCCCTCTTCCGAAATTCCTGTTTGTCTGTTCACCTCGCTACCCTTTAACGGGCGCTCCGCCAACCCCAACCATCGTCATCGAGCTGTAGTCCCACGCACCTCGGACGACTCGCAGCTGTCCGAGAGCGCACACGCATGGACCCCAAGGTGGGGGCACTCAAGGGTCCAGAGCAGCCAAGACCACCACGCCGCAGGTGAGCGGGACAGGACGCCCCACCCTACGAGCGGTGAGCACAGCAGCTCCCAACGCCCGCTGTGAACCCTGACGATTCTCGGAGACCGAAGCGGTGGCGCAACAATTGCTCTCAAGAGTATGCTGCGCGGCGGGAGCGCGGGGACGAGGTGCATCATTTTCGTGCAAGCTGCGTTTCCGGAAACCGGCCGGCCTTCCACGAGCTTCTTTACTGTTTATTTTCCACGAGCGCCATGATGGGCCGAGGGCGTTGAGTTGCCGCGTGTTCTGCAAAATGGTGCCACCTCGGCGACAAGTGGAGGGGGACGAGAATGGCCCTGGCGCCCGTCGCTCTTGCGCACTCGGCGGCGCGGCTCGAGGAACTAAGATTCAATAGTGTGCGCAACGCACGTTCAACTGCATTGGTGACGCAGAGCCTCCGGATTGCCAGACTGCCCCTGACCAGTCGGGCGGTCTGGGGACGCCGTGGCCTTCGGAGGGCACGGAAGCTTCTCCACAGCGACAAGAATAGCAGCAGCGGGTCCGGGTCGGAATGTGCCGGTGGCACTGCCCCTGTTCGTGTCGAGGGCCTTTGGTGTTCGCCAAGCCGCTGTTCAGGGCCGGTGGAGAAGCGTTCTCTGGGCGGGTGAGGAGCATTATAACAGTTCCGTGGAACAGGAACAATACGATGTCCACTTAGTGCCTCGGGGATCCGATGTCATGCAAACATTGTACTGCACCTACGACTGGATCCATCGGGTCCGCGAGCGGGCACTGCAGCAACCGCCAGCTCCATTCAGCGGTGACTCCACTGAATTTTAAGGGTCCTTCACCCTGTGCTCGTGCCGATGCTCCAGCAACCAGACCCAGCCCCGCTTCTTCCAGGTTTGAGTTGACCCAGCCCGATCCTTTCATCTCGTATGTTCTTCAATTTTTCTCCACTATGAGGTACTCGGCCAGTTGAACGGAGGTCGCCGCCACAACACAACCCAGACCTGTCGAATCTGACGACATCTCCCGAGGCACTCGGAGCCACATGAATGGCTGATGCAGGCCCACAACCGTCAGCCAGAGAAAACCCGGGTTAACCAATCGCCATCACACAGCATCATCGACCGGAGGCGAGGATTCTGCACCGAGCAGGCCATGGCGCTCTGGCGGTCAAGCTCCTCGTCTTTGCCTGATTCGCCTTCTCTCGTCGGATCGCAGCGTCTACCGAGGAGTCAGGTTACCGGCGCTGTGTTGTCTCCGCGTCATCGCGAAGGGAAGGCCGCAGATGGTCACGTAGACGTGGCGTTCGGTGTTACGACAGACGCGGCATGGTTCACGGCCTTTTCTTGGATCGTTTCCAGAGGGCAAAGGTACACGATGAATGCGCAGTCACTTCCCACAAGAGAATGGCTGTGATCGTGGGCCAATTCTTAGGCCCCACGTTTCTAACCATCGGCGAACCCGCCTCACGTCAGAGTCTCCGCCACAGAAAGAGGTTCTCCACCGCCGAGGCTTATCATCATCACCCGCAGCATGCAAGACACCCTTCTAAGGCATGCCTGAGTGCTTGTGAGCAATCGTGAGTGATATCCACCATTGCCACAACGCCTATGTGCAAGGGCGGCCAAATCCACAGCGCAGGACGGGGAGGACCAGCCCTCGGAAAATCGCCCTTCCTTGCGATGCCCCCACTTCCCGGCCAAGGGGTGGTGGGGTGGGACAATCAAGGACGGTGATATTACCCAAGCGAAAGCCGGTCGACCCCCTGTGCTTTATTGCCAGATTGGGAGCTGCTGACAGCTCCGGAGGCTTTGAGAGCGGCAAGCCGATCTTCTGAACGTACGAACATACGTACAACTGTATGTATGTACTTGTAAGTGGCGAGAAAGCCAACCGATCGGGGAGGATCATCGTCGATCGCGGCATGGACCAGCCGGGAGGCAGCTTGAATGTTAAGCTAGTGGGGCCTTGATCGGCAGTTGCTTCCCGGCCGACATCCCTGTCGGATCGGCGGATGGAAATATTCTGTGGGGAGAGGTGGAGGTGTCGACGGATGACGAGGCTGGGTTTGGTTGACCGCCAGTGTCAACGGTGGGTCTTCGGCTTGGTGCTCGACGAACGTCTACCGAGTGTTTTCAGAGTACCTGCTCTCGCAAACCTTATCTCGCACTCTCAGTATCGATATGGAACCGACCAACCGGGCGGCCCCCGGCGAGGAGCATGCGCGCAGCTCTCGAGAACCGATGACCTCCGCTTGCGTCACGAAGTAGCCCAAGGACCACCTCTGCCCCTCGTACTCTGCGACGACATCCCGTCACGTATTCGGGATAAGAAGGCGATATCTCAACCCCCTAAAGCCCGCCGCATATTCGCAAGAAAGCCACGGTCCTCGGTCGAGCGACGCGAAGAACATATCCAAGTAAAAGCAAGTTACGCGGATGGGGGTTCCTGGAGGATGGAGGGCGTGTTTCTTGGCGGCTACTTGTATACTTTACTGGCAGAGTTGTACAGTCTTGATGTCTCCCCGTCGCGCAACGAGCCGAGCCTCGGACTCAGACCACGGTTTTCACCATAGCGTCGGTGCAGTCAAGACAGGTTGTCGTTCAAGCTTGAGCAGGGTAGGCGTTCGGGGCAGCGACGCCCAGTCAGGCCACCCTCCTGAGCACAGAGGGGGGCGCGTCGTCCGTTTCGTCTTCGCGGCTGTACGAAAAGTGGACTATTTCATCACGGCGTGTGGTTCTCGAGAACTCCACCGCTCACCCTAGCTGGGTCTTTTACCATCCTCCGCTTGGTCACACGCTGGCGATGGAAGCAAAGTCCTGAAAAGTAGTATCTCTACTTGAACATCCTAATACGGTACCCAAGCGTCTGGAGCCGACCCTGAACCTCACACCTGTTGAGCTCGTACTCGGACCGTGGAACGACAGGTTCGGCCGGCATGGTCCGGGGAAATCGTCCACCGCCGATCCTCGTCAGACGTCACGAAACGGTCATGGCACGGGGCACATCGTGGTTGTGGCAGCCGACCCCGCCAGCCGGCGACGAGTCTAACCCGGTACGGCATCTGCGCAACCCTCGCGGAATGAAACTTGATGTGGGGGGCGTCACCAGCCAACTGTATCAGGGGGCAGTCGTGCGTCCTTGACCTCCGCAGTCCCACATATCTGGCTTATACGTATACTGGAAGCTCCATCACATTCTCTGCCGGCCAGTTCAACATACGCCAGGAGAGCGGTTCCTTGGTCTCTCTCTCTGGGACATGTTTCCGTCCCGCGAGACCAAGGTGCGATTCGGGATGAGTAAAATCCTCCTATATTCCTGCATTCGAGTAAGCGGACGGGATACGAAGATGTCTCACACGGGCTTCTATCATCAAAATTGACGCCGTGGCTGGCTGGGAAATGCACCTCGAGCAAGGAATACGCATAGCGGAATGGTGGTGGCGACTCTCCAGTCCAGGCGCGGTATGAACAGTGGCTTTTTCACCGCCGTCTCATCGGGGCCGGGCTGCATCGAAGCGCTGAGGCAAGGTCATCACCGCCCCTGCCGTTCCCGGCGGCCCCTAATCGGATGTTCCTTTGAATGCCTGTATTATTCCGCCAACCACCGGGAAGAGATGCAGAATGGCATGCGCTCCTCGCTCGGCATGGGTGACGGCATTTTCTTCTCTCCCCGCTAGCCTTGCGGTGTCTGCGCGTGCTTCTGGGGGCTGGGGGTTGGGATTGGCCCGTATTGGTCTTTACTCGAGTTCCACGAAAATACCAGGGCCCGGAGGAAACATCCCCCCCCTATAACACGCTGGGCCTAAAGGCCTCAGGTTCATCCTCTTTGAAATGGGCAGGCTCTGTCTGGAAGAAGCCATGGTCCACCGCCTGCCCCTCGCCCAGTCGGCTGGATCGTGACTACCGCAAGTTAGAAAGTGCTTCCGTTTACAACGGAACCCCGTCGGCGCAGAGCCATCGCGGTGGCTCTGCGACCCCTCCCGGCCACCCACATCTCGCACAGCACATTGTTCAGCTCAACCTTCCCCCCTAGCGGATACCAGCATCACTATTCTGCCTTCTCCCGCATTGCTACCTCTGCGTCATCAGGGAATTGGGGGGTAACCTTCTCCCACATGGGAGGGCGTGCCACGAGTGGTGGCGGCAGCCAGCAGATCTGGATCCACCCGCCGGGGGATGTGCGGGTCTCATCCAGAACGTGGTTCCTTGGTTTGTATTTTGAGAAAACGGGAACATTTACCTTGGATGTCTTTCACACTCAACTTGAGTTGGGCGGTTTGGCTCGGGCCGCGCACCTGCTGAATGGACGAGAAGCCCTCCCAGTCAGGAAGCCCTCACCCCGCGGGGTTGATTACTTCAGATGCGGCTGGATTCCTCCTCCAGGGACCTGCCTGTGTGCCCGTGGGGTCGAACCCGAGATTCTGGACAAAGCGGCCGGGTTCCGTTGCTGTGCTCTGTGCCATCTTCGGCTAGGCCACAAAGTCATTGGGCCCAGCGGACCTGCATCCGCCGTTTGTCTCCAACACAACCCCTTCTTCGGCTTCCGGCGCCGCGCTGTAACCAAGCCGCCGGGACCCCTCCCCAAAAAAGGCAACCATCTCCTTGTCGACTGATTGGCGGGCGCGGCTCGGGGCACACAAGCGCTGAGAGCTATTGAATACAGCCGCGGCTGCATGCCAGAGGCGGGCGCCATATGGGCAACGGACAAGAGGACTGGTCTCGGGGTCAATTAGAGGCCAGTTTTCCTCAGCATCCCATGAGTCAACTAACAGCTCATCCGTCGAGGCGGATCGGAAGGGGGGCTAGATGGCGGCCCGTATCACGACGTCGGCATAGGTGCAGGAAGCGACGAGAAGACATGCCGGTTCAGGTTCTTGTTGCACAGACGGCGGGAAACTGGTATTGCCACGAAGATTGCAGACCCCCACCCGCATTCGGACGAATCATTGAGAGGGCCCCGCGGGTTCAACTGTCTCGGAGTGCGGTTCCGCGACATGTCTACGCCGACACGCCGGTGCCGAGCAACGGAAGCAGAGCCTGGGCGTTTGAAAACGTCCCATTGGGAGCCGAGACAAGCCGTTTGTTCTTCCACGAGCGCGAATCTTGCCTCTTATTCTGAGCTGACCCCGTGCCGGCGGGTACTCGCATGCGAATCAAGACGTCGAGATTGTGTCACCGACCCTCCACTGCGCCTCGATCCGAGGGAAGGCCCGGGCAAGTTCGAGCATGAGAAACGTGCATTGTGGAGAGTAAAGAACTGAAATATGTTTTTGGTCGGGGCTTTTCTTCCACCACCATTGGATACGGACGCCTTGTTCTCTCCCGCGGACTCGCGAAGAAGCCTGCGGGTGGGTGCATATTACGCTGAGGTCTTCCACGCCTTGTCCGTCGCTTTCTTGGCCCGTCCATACGATGTATTCTCGTTCGGCAGCGGGCATACGCAGGTCCTCGTGCGACCGGGCCGCCCGTTTCTTCAGCCGGACCGTCCATTGTAGGATTCCCCTTGTCTTCGGGCCTTCAGCGAAGGTCTCGACCAGTGCCGTCGCCGTGCCCCGCTATATGGCCTTCCGTATGCCGTCCTGGAAACTTGAGAGCATAGTTATTGACGTAGAGTCTGCTGAGAGCGGGGATCTTCCTCAAGCAGGGAGCAGGTGGTGCCGTGTCAGTTATGGGAGGCCAGTGAGACACGATTAACGGGACATGGCGGGTCCCTGAGATGGGAGGGGCGTGTCTGGGAGGCCCTCGTGTTCCCTTTAGGTGAGGACGAGAGAGGAGGCGTTTCGCCGCCAGAGTACGGCTTCGTAATTATTCCTCGATACAGCAAGTCCGGCCCGAAGGCCTGACACCCGGTGGATTTATTCTTCTGCCATACCCCCTCCGACCCTGTTCGCACTTGTTCTGCCCTTCTTCCCCCTTCCTTTTTCGCATTTGGACGTTATCCTAAAACCTCCGTTTGTTGCTTTTTGCCTGGCTTCTACCCACCCACACTCGCTTGATAACGCTCTTTTATCGGGGGCCCGCTGGACTCGCCTGGGCGTAGGTCGATCTACGCTCCCATTTCGGTGGCTCGTATATCGCCTCGGAACATGTCCTTCGTTAGATCCCCTTCGAGTCTAGTTCGATTTGGATAGACTTTCATCTCTCGTTGCGGCAGAGTCCCGGAGATAACATCGCTACCATTGACACGGCACGCGCGTAGCGCCGAAGGCTAGGAACCTTGTTCTTCGCCAGGAATCCGATCCCAGGAGCAGTTGGCGCCCGTTCGTTCCAGATATTCACGACACCACACATGAAGATGCGTCGCAGAGCCGCAGACTGCGACGGCTCGATCGACCCCGAGGCCAGGGAATGGCCTCACCTCGCCGTAGACGTCCAAGACCCCAAGGCATGTCTGGCGCAGTGCCGGCAGCGCTTCTTTTCCGAGGTCGTCTCCACACCGGGTGATGACGCCTCCGCAGTATGCGAAGCACTGAACCGCACGGCAGGTGCCGACGAGGATCTGGGGTTCGGGTGGCTGTATTGCTGCAGTTCAGTGCTGTGCGGCGTGTCTTTTGACATGGAGAGGAGGAACGCGGGACAGGACCGTAAGTTTGAGGTGCTGAAGGTGTCGCGCTAGCCATTGACTGACACTTTGGTGCGCAGCTAACGTCAACGGGGTCGTGAGTGAATGCCGGAAGTAAGTGAGCCCCTATTCCCCCGTTAGGAAGCCCAGCCTAACAACTAGACAGCTTAGATTATAAAAGTGTCGTCGACCCGGGTGTGCCACCTGACGGCTTCACCTGCCCAGAATCCTCCGTCTACGCCCCTGGCGAAAGCCGCGCCTGCGTCAACTTCGTCGGCTCAACCGACTTCAAGTCCTCCTCGTCCTCGTCCTTGTCCTCCCCTTCCTCCCTCGAACCGTCCATCCCTACAACACCAAGCGAGTCCAGCGTCTCCCGAAGCGACCCCACACCAGATGCCGATATAACCCTAGGCCAAGACTCCTCGAGCGTCCCCTCCCAGGATGGCCTAGCAACCGGCGTAAAGGCCGCCATAGGCGTCCTCTCCTTCCTCTCCTTCCTCGCCCTCCTTAGCGTGCTCCTGTGCCTCCTCCGCCGCCGCTACCCTCCACGGACGAAACGGCAGTCCGTCCGCGACCGCATCAAGCACGCGCACTCGCCGCCCTCCAGCTCCTCCTCGCCCTCCCGCCTCGTCCCCACCTCCACCGCGGACTCCCGCCCCAACACCAGCGCCGCGCTCTCGCCGCCCCCGCGCCTGAAGGACCGCCGCATCCTGCCTACCCTCATGGGCGGGGTCCCGCGGGGCCCGCTCCCTCGCGCCGCCTTCCCCGCGTCCCCCATCTGCGCGCCCACCACCTCGAAGCTCGTGCCCCGCAACGAGAACGCGCCGCTCCCGCCCTTCAGCCCCACGCCCAAGCCCCGCTCGTCGACGAGCTCGGGCTCGAGCGTCTCCCGTGCCTCCCTCCGCGCCTCGACGGACCCACCCTCGAGGCCACCCAGGCCGCACGACGCGCCCCTCGAGATCCCCGACCTCGTGGCGCCGGCTGGCCCGCCGCCTGACCGCTCTCTTCCCCCCACGCCTCCCACTGCCGGTCCGAAGACGGACATAGGCGTTGCCATAAGCCGCAATAGCGTGGTGCCCGAAAGGAGCCGCGACTCGGTCAACGAATATGGAAAGGCAAGGGCGAGCTGGGGCAGCTGGGGGACAAGGGTTGTTAGTCCCGTGCTCGGGGAGGACGAGCTGGAGAGGATGGGGGGCAAGTATACCTAGACTCGCGTTATTTTTACTGCGATGACTTATTTCGAGTTTCGGACGCAGTTGCATCTCGGGAGTTTCGGTGTGAGAGAGGGGCTCGGGCATGAAGAAATGATGGACGACGGGACTGTAATGCCAATACCAATTTATTGCTATTCCTCTCTAATGCACCCTCTAACAAACCGGTTTTCTCTTTCTCGTAATTCGTATTACCCGCTTGTCACTTGACCCCCAACTCCGCAGACCGAAGAACATAAACAAACGCACCGTGGGCCCCGAGACAGATCATGAGCTCTTCTCTCCCTCCTTCGCCTCCTCTTCGTACCCCTCGAGCTTAATATCATTCAGCCCCAGTTCCTCCTCCTCCTCCTCGGTCCGATCATAGTACTCCTTAGTGATCTTGTCGTCCACTGCGGGCGGGTCAAGGAGGCTCTGGACGTAGCTGCTCGCTAGCGGGTCGCTAAGCACAACCGTGAACTCCTTCTCGCCCTTGATCGCCGCATCTAGCGACTCGAAAAACTTCACCCACGTGCTCTTCTCGTCGGCCGTCAACGAGTCTCCGCCCTTGCCCTCCTCATCACCCTGGAAAATCTGCTTCTTCAGGTCGTCACGGACCTGGGTGAAGAGACCCTCGACAGTGGTGAACCGCCCTCCCAGAGTACCCGGGTTGACGGACAGGCTGAGCTCGGGGCACTCGAGCGCACAGGTCTCGCTCTTGAGAATGTCGCGCGCGAGGTCGATGTCGCCGCTGACTTTGAGGGTGATGCGTTCTCCGCGCTCCGGGATCTCGCCGCCGGTCTTGACGTCGTTAGAGCGGTAGCCGCAGTCTTCGCATACAGTCGACATGAGGACGACCTGCTTGAAATAGGGGATGTCGACCATCTTCATATGGGTCGTGCAGGAGTGCATGCACCCTGGGCACGAAGCTGGGAAGCTGTAGACCTCATTGGCGACGATTTCGGCATCATCGGTGAGACTGGGCTGGGCCGCCGCCGCGTCGCCCGCACCGTCGGTTGCCGTGAGGCCGAGGGCGGCGTTCTGCTCGGGCGTGCGCTCGAACTCATGTTTCTCCCACTTGCCAACGCCGTCCTTGAAGTCGGGCGCGATGAACGAGTTCCCAGCGGGGTCGTCGACGCAGACCCTGAAGGGGAAAGACTTGCCCTCTAGCATATCGCGGCCCTTGTCGATGATGGCCTGCACCTTGCCGTGCACCTCCTCGTCGAGCTCCTTCCTAGCATCCTGCCCTAGCGCGAGGTCGTCGACGAGCGAGCTGAGCAGACCCTCCACGTTGGTGAGCTGGCCGCGGCCCGCCGGCACCTCGACGTCCATCTCGATAAACTTGACGACAGCGGTGTCGGACTTGATGACCTGGCGCGCAAAGTCGCCCAGCGCCGTCAGCCGAAGCTCGTAGTACGAGCCCTTTGGCTGCACCGACGTGGCTGCCTGGACCTCGTTGTTCTTGAAGCCGCACTTGTCGCATTCGAAGGACATGAGAATGATCTCGCGGAAGTATGGGATCGAGGTAAGGAACATTCGCGTGGTTCCCTAGACAGCGGGCGTCAGTGATTCGTCTTGGAAGGGCCGCGCGACGGACGGCGCGGAGGGGATATCAACCCACATTGTCATGGCAGTTCATGCAGAGGGACTCGATCTCCTGCACGATCTTCTCGTCTGCATCCTCATCCTGGCCATCGGCGGACCCGGCGAACTTGCTAACAGTGTTGCCGATGGCCTCGAACTCGGAGGAAGTGGGGGCGGCGCCCGCGCCGGAGGTGGCCTCATCCTGGGGAGGCATGGCCGCGTTGAGGTTGGGTTGTTGACTATTTCCGTTGTTTGCTTCGCGTAGGCGACTCGGTTGCCACTGTTGGAGCGCGACGGCGTATTTGACGAACTGGTAGAGTTAAGAAGGGACGGATGATTTGAAATGCTGTCGATGGTATGGTGGGGTATTCTCGAAGGGTCTGGGTGTCGGAGGTTTTTTTTTTTTTTTATCCTTATCGGGATGGAGGGGTAATAGGCAACGTTTGCTGAATCAGGCGCAACTGGCGCCACCACACCAGCATCCCATCACCTTCCTTCACGAGGGCGTCCGGCCAGTGACTCAAGAGCTGGTACCGGCGATGTGACTCCAAGATCTTCGCGCCGGAACTGATATGATATCGCCGAATGGGTCATTCGTCGATCGATCCCGATCTGTACAGCCTCATTTCTTCATGAAATTGGCGAGCGTCAACCCGGAGCCTGACTTCGACGAGGACGCCTTGCTCTCGGCCAAGAGAGCTTGCAAGCCGGCCTTGCGGTTCTTCGCCCGCTTCTTGCTCACCGCGTTGGCTGAAGGTTTCGGCGCGTTGGGCGCCTCTGTCGCGCCGCCACGCGCCGGGCCGGCCTTCGCCTTTTTTTGGCGCCCGACGCTGGGTGGCGGCGGCAGCTGGACTGTCGTCTCCCTCCCGCAACGGCCGCAGGATATCGTCTTGGTGGCGCCCTTCCTCTCGGTGAGTTTGCCGGCCTGCTGCTGCTTTTCGCCCTGGCGCGTTGATCGGGCTGATAGCCGGTCCTGGCGCCGCTGTCGCAGGGCTCTATCCGATGCTATCTTCAAGGCACTGTTGCAGCCGGGGACCAGTATGTTGCCGCACGCTGCACACACGTGCTGCTTCTCGACGTCTGAGATGGGGATGTCGTGGCCAGCCGTGAGGGCCTGGCGCCGGGCCATCAGGAATGCCGAGGCATCAGGGACTGCCGGGGCGAGAAGGTGAGCCGCATCGGTAAGGTAGTTTAGCCTGGCTTGAAGAGCCGGGGCCGACATGGTAGCTAAAGCCCCAGGCTGGACTGGCCGGATATCGATTTCGGCGTGGTCAGCGCTGTCGCGAAAAGAAGTTCACCGCTGCATGGGGCTGGAAAGCAGACAGAGGAAAAATTGTTAGTGCATCAATCTGCCAGAACTCAACCACACCCCTGTAAACGTGCGCACGGCACAACTTGAACCTGTCACATGCCGTACATACAACTGTTCGAGAAAGTAATTTTCCACGGCAACTTCAATAATTCTACCTATGCCATTGACAACTGCTTGTTATGACCTGACAATTTCCCACACGAGATTCGTGATCCCAACCTCGTCACTGGCCTTCTCATCATAGTCGAACCACTCACCCTCCGTCAGGTCGATGTCTGTGAATTTCGTGCCCGTGTCAGAGCCCTCGGCCAACCATTCGCCCTGTAATAGTCAGCAAGGACACCAAGGTAAATAGGTAATGCAGATGCCCTCTTCCTACCTCTGGCTTGAATGAGACCAATTCGAGGCCTCGACAGTCAACTTCGAGGATCTTATGCTTTTTGGGCGGGTCGCTCTGCGGGTATGGCGCCGGTCCCATCTTGACTGTGGCAGAAGCTTGCTTCTGATATCTGATGAGCATCCAGGCTTTATCTGACGTGGAGAAAAGAGCGACTTACCCCCTTGCACCCCTTGCATGTCCAGAGAAAGTTGGCCTCGCCCCTGCTGCCGCTCATCTCATGTGTCTCCTTAAGGTTGGTGTGTTAGTCGGCCTACGGCGAATGACTCAACGCTTCACTTGCGCGGGGCTTGGGATCCTTACAAAACGATTGAAGGAGACATTGTTTGGGTGGGTCTCTCGACAGCTCGTGCACTGAACCGAGAAGGTGTACCAGAATGGATTCTGTTCCGTGTCGTCGGGGCGGAGGTTCGTTACGCTGGCGGGCCAGAGTCAGTTTGGCCGTCGCAGCGGACTGTTGGCAACGGCTGGCACCTTACCCCTGGAGCTCCGCCGAGAGTACGAGCGAGAGCATATTTGTGGTGTATGCGGAGGCTGGTCAGATATGCAAATCTACCGCATGGAAAAGAGGAGGATATAGCTTCACAGTTACGGACGAGGCTTTCCTGCGGCTTGGTTCTGCCCCGCCAAACGGTGGACCTTGCAGCTCTGGCGGGGGAAGCAATGCGTTCCAGCCGCTTACGTCAGAAGTAGCTAGCAGCACGTGACTGGTTCTTGACCCCAATTGGGACCCGACATCAGACCATCATCGTCGTTGAGAAAAATATGCCTCGAGCAAGCTGCCATCACCCTTGCCCCGCGCGCCACTCCTAACGCCCAGGGGCGCCCAATGCCTCGATTATGCAGAGCATCCTGACCAGAGCTGGTCGGGCGCGCAATTGTGGGTGCAACACGTGCTTCGGGGTCGCGAAGACGGCAGTTCGCCGATCGACTACAGGAGCCGAGGTCAAGGTTTCCTATCGACACGCCTTCACGACACTTTACACGAGTATATTTGCGACAGCTGCGGTAGTCGACGCTAAATACAAGGACGACCGAAGAAAGCGTCTCGAGGATCAGATCAGCGAAGCGAAGGATGCGGTAGAGCGGCTACAGCTCCAGAATGCGCTAGCCGAGGCAGAGGTGCGGTCGAGCGCCCTTGCGAGTGTCGCGCACAATGACGCGACCGACGGGAGCCCAGCGACACTCGCGCCCACGGAAACCCAGCCATCTCTGATAGCTGCACCCGGCGAACAGGTGTCGTCAAACGCACACATATTCGAGCGGCACGGGGGGCCGCACTGGAACATCTTCCACAGCGCCAGGACGGAACGGACATTGCGAGCTCTCACGACGAGCGACTACCGTGTACTTGAGCGAATGCTGTACGCGTCAGCCGAGCAAGACGAACCATTGATCTGTGGGGGCGGGTCCAACCACCCGGCCACCTATATAACAAAACTAGTCCGGTTCCTCTTGGTCGAGCATGATCGGGTGGTTACTCTACAGAATCATGCTGACCCGAGATCACCGCTACGAGAAACCATTGACAAACTCATGGCTACGGGATACCCTAACGTTAAGTTCTCGAAAGACGACCCAACAGCGATTAGAGATCTTTCGTTCAGGCTCTCGAAAAGGATGGCTCGCGACATACGGGCAGCTACCACCGAGTGTGGGACCATTGAGCGAATATGCTATAACCTCCTTAACTCACAACTACCCCTTACCGCCCACACCTTCAACACCATGGTCCTCCATCTCAACAAATTCGGGCGCAATAATATTGCCCAGTGTATCGTCAAGTACCACTTTCAGCAATTCCGCCTACACCATCCCGAGTCCGAGGCAGTCATTCTGAACCACGACAGGGAGTTTGGGAACTATGCCGCCGCCTACCGAAACGTCAATGTCATTCTGAGCTTGCCCTCCAAATACCTCACCCCAACCCGTGCTGGAGAGGCTCTCCTGGACTCGGCAGTCCGCGCGTTCGCCGGCTTTCACAACATAGGGGACGCTGTTGTCGTTCTCTGCCATGGCATTTCCCTTGGCGTAACTATCGGCGCACAGGCTCTGCTCCAGCTTATCGGCCTATGCATTTGGAAGCTCGACCGGACCCTGGCCCTGAGGCTCGTGCGTGCCTTCATCGACTATCCTCGGCAGTTCGAGTTGATGCTTACGGCGGATCCCGGGGCGTACTCGGTCTTGTTACATCAGATGGATTATCTTTTAGATATCGCCGGTCTCTGGCGTGATCCGTCCGAAATGCGTGCCCAACTGGAGAAACTCGATCTCGACTTGGAACGGTTCTGCAGGTTTCGAAGGATGACTGCGATACACAGCATCCAACAGCAGCTTGGCCAAGTCCATTGCACACTAGGACGCATCGAAGGGATCATCAACCGTGCTTTCCGCGCACAGCAGTCCAAAAAGATATCGAAAGCAGATATGGTGAAGCGCATTGCCATGGAGGGTACCAGGGCGGCGGCTGACTTCGATTTCCACACGGAGGCTGCGATGCCTACCTTGTGGCTCACAAAACACCTGAAGTCGTTTAATCCTACAATCGCTCCCCAACAGCAACGGTGTGTGTGGACAGCGAGGGACCATGAAAGGGCACGAGCGAACTTGCGGCTCGCGGTGCTATCAAAGGAGGTGGAGGATGGAGCGAAACAGGTTGCCAGCTGCTCGCTGGAACTGGGCAAGGTGGATGGCCACGGTGTTCTGCGCCCAGAACAGCCGGAGGAGCTCCTGGATGCCGACAATGTTGGAAGAGAGCCGGTGGCGGCAGTCGGGCCAGCATGAGCATTGTATCATTGTATCTATTCATTGTATATTCTGAGCGTTTCGATCTCGGCATAGGTCTAGTGGCTGGAGATGAGGCATGATAGAGAACCCGTCGCACGACGCTCGGGAGATAGAAACACACAAAACAGCCAATTCCCCAACTCGTCGCCTGTAACACCACCCGCACCTCCCTCCCAGGCGATAAGCGGCCGTGCTAAATGACATGTCAGTCGTCTCAGTTTCCATGTTACCCCCCACACGCTGCAAGCAGTCAAAACGGGCTCCGCTGGGTCCCGCGCCGAAGATACCCACATGTAGAAATCGGGCCTATGATGTCAGCGCCCGGCCCACGTCGCATCCCCACTCGGAAGTGGCGGCAGGAGTGGGCGCACCGATGATGACCGCGCCGCACGTGGGGTGGCTCACAGGCCGGCGTTGAGGCCACTGTCAGAAGAGCGTGGACCCTGAATATTAATCAGGGCTTCTCACACAGGCGGGTTGTTCAGTGCAGCACCAGCATATCCGGTGATTACGAGGCACGGAGGCCCGCTGCGACGGAGGCGGGCCAGAGGCGGCCGGCCACTCAGGCCCAGGAGATGGGGCACGGAACGGCCTGACTGGCTATCGATGCATATCGCTTGCGCCGGCGCGAAAAGCCGACACGGCCAATTTTCAGACATAAAGGAGACACTTGGCGTTAGGTCGGCAAGTCGTTTCCTCACGAGAGCAGCGGATGGGAAATAGTTGGCCCCTGCCCGGTCTACTTGTGCTCGGTCGACCTCACATGACCCCCCCGCGGTGCCCGGGCCATGTCTCTCGTGGGCCGTGACTGCACTACGGAGTACTTTACTGTGGAGGCCCACCGAGGTACCTGCTCGTCCAGAGGTGGCGCACACCGCTTACCTCCGGCCCACCGCGCCCACTAATATTACGGTGCCGGCGGTGTTGTTCTGCCATTCCAGGCTCGAGCTCCGGGGCCGACAACGGTCGCATCGCCCCGACGCATATCTCTGCCATGTAAACAGCTTGTGTGAAAGCTCGAGGTGTCCCCGTCATTCCAGTCGCCAACCTCCCACTTCGCACTTCGGGTGGTTGTTTCAACCCTCGGACCGGCCGTGCCAGCGAAAGTCGCCCTCCCCAAGTACCCAGTCTCCAAACGCGCCCTCTTCCCGCCCTCACCAACCCTGGTGCCCCCCATACCCCACGACGAAGCCCACTCGGTTCTCCATAAAAGCTGCCCCTGGTCGAGAAGAGCACCACGAGAGCAAAAAAAAAACGCCCCCTTGCCACGCCGACACCTACAAAATGAACCTGCCCACGCACAATCCCTGCTCTCCTGGTCACGTCGGCCGCCGTCCGGAGTCCTGAGTGGTTGCGTCTGTCCAGTGCTCTTTCCTGCAGACCGGCACCCACCGCAGCTGCCCCTCATCCGAGCTCTCGTCACGGAAGCAGCTCCCCACACCTACTCGAGCTCTCGTGGGAAGGAGCTGAAGCTTTGTTCTCGTCGTTTCCTCCATATCTTGTTCCCCGGATTCCATCTCAGCCACATCTTCTATTTTCTTCTTCTCTTTTTAAAGCTTTTCGTTGTCCTCGCCACAGCCCCTGGCAGTCCCAACCTAAAACATCGCTGCCCCGTGGTTGCCAGCTGCCGAGCTTACCGCCACAAGACATACCGGCTTAGCCACATTCCCTTGACAAGGCCTTCTCGACACATTCTACATGGCCCAGGGAAACCCTCCAACTTCATCTGAGGGGCCTATCACGATGAAGTTTGGCAAAAAGTACAGTATCCGATTTCATATGGGCCAAAATGGGCGGCTGGTTGCTAACTCGTTTCCCAGCTTGCCTCGCAACCAGGTGCCCGAATGGGCTGCCTATTACATCAATTACAAGGGCCTAAAGAGGCTGATCAAGGTGGCGGCCGAGTCCGCCAAGAAGGGAGAGCCAGTCGTTCTCGACGGTATGTGGCTCTTCCTCGGACAGCGCTCGGCGCGTACTAACATGCCCCAGGGTTTTTTTCGGGTCTGGACAAGGACCTTGGTGTTGTAGAATCCTTTTACAACAGCAAGCTCGCAGACGCGCGACAGCGTCTCGGTCGTCTCCATGACCAATACGGGGATATGTCGAAGGCGTCGGAGGGGCCTGCCGTGCTTGACAGAGACGAGACCGAGGAGCTTGTTGGCGCTCTAATGGACCTGAGGCAGCAGTTTCAAAACCTTCAGTGGTTCGGCGAGATCAACCGCAAGGGATTTGTCAAGATCACGAAGAAGCTGGACAAGAAGGTCCCCAGCGCAACGCCCCGGAGCCAATACGTCTTTGAGAAGGTTGACTCAAAGCCATTCGCCAAGGGCAGTAGCATCACACCTCACCTGGAGGAAATAACTAGGTGGCTATCGGTCCTTTTTGCCTCAACCGAGACCCAGACGGTGGACGACACAGCTTCGGAGGACTCGGGGCCTTCCCTGGAGAGGGCATTCGTCAAGGCGGCGACGAACGTACCTCAAGCCTCATTAGACGCCCTTGACCAAGCCGCACGGGACGATGACGTGGCATCCCTGGAGTCGATTCTCAACGGCATTACGCTCGATGAGTTGGCATCGCAGTCGGTACTCCTGAGCATCCTCCAACGATCGATATCATCACGTTCGAAGAAGTGCATCCAATATATCCTCGGCAGGGTGGATTATCTTGGGCCGGACGATATCAACGCCCGGAATTGCATTCACCGCCTCGTCATTCAGATCGGGAAATCAAGAGCTGCAGCCTTGAGCGGCCGGATGCCGAGCTCATATCCGCTCCGAAACGCGATGCACCTCAGTTCTCAGTACCTCCAGCCCGCGGCCCCTCCCGCACCTCCGCCAAAACCGCTGAACGAGAACGAAACAGCGCTTCTTAGCCGGGACGACGAGGAAGTGCAAGTTCTGGTCTACCTCCTTGATCACCTGTCACCCGATCAACGAACAGCGCTGAAGAGCAAGGATGCACTTGGCCGACTACCTATTCACTACGCCGCTCACTTCGGCTTTGTCGTTCTTTGCGAGATCATCCTAGACCGGATGAAAGAATGGGGCCAGCTTGATGTTGGAGACGGCATTGACTCTCCGAATCTGCTGGACAACGAAGGCCACGGGCCGGTTTATCTCAGTGTCAAAGGCGGCCATCCGAAGACTACAGAGGCTTTACTCAAAGCCCTGAGTCAGGAGCGGACGGGAGAAGACGGAGCAGTGACTCGCCTTTCTGTCTCAAAGTCCGGCGCGTTGCTAGCCCTGGCTACGAAGGCTAACTTTGCTGTCATCGCCAAAACGCTCCTCGAGGCGGGGATTGACGTCAACTGGACAGACGAGAGCGGTGAGACTGCACTTCACATTGCGGCCCGAATCGGCCATGCAGAGTGTGCCCGCGTGCTCGTTGAGGGGACAAAACACCAAAAAGCAGATGTCGAGATCACCGAGACAACATATGGGTGGACGCCCCTCGATGTTGCTGCGGTCTTCGGTCATACCGCCGTTGTGAAGTTGCTGGTGGAGGCTGGCGCGGATGTGACGAGAGCGGACGCATCGGGTTGGACTGCGAGGGAGCACGCAGCCTTGCGCGGGCACATCCAGATAGCGCGGCTGTTAAGTCCGCGGGGGACGGCGGCCAGTGCCGTGAACGGGAAGCACCAGTCGGGCCCCTCGTCAACAGAGAAAGGACACCCGAACGGAACGTCCTCTAACGGGGTGTCGTCTTCCGGGGACATTAATTTTGTCAGGTCGGTCGGGCAAAGATACCTCGTTGACGAAAGCCTGGTACTTGTGAGCCTAGGATCGATGGATATGAGGAAGGCGGTGGAGGCGGTGACCCTCGAAAAGGTGCCGCTCAACGAGGCGCATCGTCAAGGTCTCGACAGAGCCTTGTCTGTTGTTGTTTCAGCAAGCAACGCCCAAGGCGAACCCACCAAGATCGACCTGCCCGTTCATGAGACCACCGCCACCGAGCCCGTCGTGTTCCGGGCTCGGGACGTGTCCAGGGTCACGATCACGTTCGATATCGTCCCCACTCACACGGAAAACCCACGCGAGGTTATCGGCAGGGCGACGGCACGTCTGGGGTCGATCCGCCAGACAGTCGGCACTAAACGCATGAACCTGAAAGGCGACATAGAGGTCCCTGTCATTTCGGGTGAAACCCTGGAGTCTATCGGGGAAGTTTACTTCAATTTCCTCGTCACGACACCGTTTTCCCATCCGAACTTGGAAGCCAACCTGGATCGAACGTACTGGAGGAAGATGTCGGACCCCATGGTGATCGGCCACCGCGGGCTCGGCAAGAACTTGACGTCTACGAGGTCTCTGCAGTTGGGGGAGAATACGGTTCCTTCGTTCATCGCGGCAGCAAGTCTCGGGGCCCAGTACGTTGAGTTCGACGTGCAGCTAACCAAAGACCACGTTCCCATCATTTACCACGACTTCCTTGTCAGCGAGACAGGCTTCGACGCGCCCGTACACACTCTCACGCTAGAGCAATTCCTCCACATCAACTCGGACCTGGCTCGCGGTGCCAAGGAGCGACGACCTGCCGATCCGCTGGCGAGGCAGAGGAGTAGCAGCATGGACATGGGGCGGCCCACCAACAGTCTAGGCGTCGACAAGTCGCGGGAGGTCACGGCTATGGAAGAGAGGATGAAGTACACAAGGGATTTCAAGCAGAAGGGTTACAAGGGGAACTCCCGGGGTAACTTCATCCAGGCACCGTTCGCGACGCTCGAGGATCTCTTCCGACAAGTACCGGAGAATGTGGGTTTCAACATCGAGATGAAGTATCCTATGCTGCACGAAAGCGAGGAGCATGAGATGGAGACGACGGCCGTGGAGATAAATCAGTTCTGCGACACGGTGTTGTCCATGGTGTACGAGATGGCGGGAGAAAGGCACATTCTTTTCTCGTCGTTCAACCCGGACATATGCTTGTGTCTAAGCGTCAAGCAGCCGTCATTCCCGGTGATGTTCCTTACGGATGCGGGGACAGACGAAGTCGCCGATGTCCGGGCGTCGTCTCTCCAGGAAGCGATCCGGTTCGCCTGCAGGTGGGACCTCCTGGGCATCGTCAGCGCGGCGGAACCGTTTGTGCTATGCCCACGGCTCATCCAGGTGGCGAAGCAGCGGGGCCTTGTATGCGCCAGCTACGGGGCGTTGAACAACGATTCGCAGATTGCGGAGGTACGTGTTCAGGATTTTTGTGGGTGAAAAACTGAGCGAGAGACAACTAACAACCTTACAGAGGCAGTTCAAGGAGGGCATCGACGCGGTGATTGTCGACGATGTACTCGCGATCCGGAAGGGGCTACGTACCTCAGAGTCCAACACGCCTTCGGATATGAGCGAGTCGTCCACTACTTAGTGAAAGGGTCGAGTTTTGTTTCCGCATTTCAGGTGTTGGATATGTTTTGTAGGAGTTTGTAGACGGCCATTGTTGGAGGAGGTCGTTCAACACGAAAGGGTATGGAAGCGACGGTACTGGGTAATTGGTATTTTAATGTTGGATTTCCATGCATCTACGCTTGTATGGAGGGTTTAGGCTCTTTTCAATCCAGCTTGACTGTCCTGTTTGGACCAACTGGCCGCGAGGCGGCGTGGGACGAGTCTGGAACCGGTGTATCCCTTCTCACGCCAGGCTGGGAAATCAGCGACAACGCTTGCGCCCGTTGATCTGGAACCTGATATTGGTGTTGAGATAGATGCCATTGCCCGTGGGGTTTCTGTTTGTGCGAGCACACCGGCATATTGTGTATTGGTTCGACTCCCATCTTGCCTCATGACTTCCAATCTTCTGGAGCAGAGGCATAAGGAGGGCCTCGAAGACATACAGGGTTCTTGTTACCGCGACTGTACATTAAAACTAGCTGAACGAGGGAGGTGGATTTGGCTGAGAGGGGAGTGGCATGTAGCATCATAGCCTAGATATCGAGTCCTTCTCGAGCCTGAACTACCTACCTTCTTGCAAGGGGGCCGGTTACAAGCACATCCCTCCAAGCGCCATAAGAGTCTACGTGAGTCTACGTGAGTCTACGACGGCCGCCTCTAAAGAACACTAGGACGGGGACCAGGAGAAGAGATGGCGGAACGGGCGAGTGTTCAGGTTACCACCCACGTGAGGACCGCGGGCACGTTCGAAGGGTCTTTGGAGAGAGGGTCGGAGAAGGGACTTGTTGGCTTTGGGAGGTCTATTGAGTGCCTGGAGTGCTACGGAAGTGATGGGCTCAGTGGATACGGACCGTACTTGGAGCTTTATCCTGGATCCGCTACGAAGCCACCCCGTGAGCGAAGACCAGAGATACGAAGGGGCCTTGGGCTTTGCCCCCTGTTATCGTGGGCCTGCGATATGTTCTGACATGTATGTCGGTGGAGTCATTTCTCTTCCATTTACAAAACCAGGGCTCTCTCGCCTCGACTTCGCCATACTGGTAGATTTGCGTTCATGAACGCCGCGACCTCCGAGCGCGCCCCATGCTCTCCGGGATCCATCTATACCATGCCAATGGGTGATATGTAAATGGGCAGGACGCAAAGACCAAGCGGCTCACAACATAGATGCTTCAACTTCTACAAGTGGTTCCCGATACCCCTTTCCCAAGTCTCGGGCATCACGCAGCGTTGACTGAGGTGCTTCCAATCACCACGGGAGGGTCTACGAGAGGCAATCTATCTCCGCAGTTCTTTCCTCCGAGTAAGTTGTACAAGCCAAGGACAACATAGCTGAATCCCAGCATAGAGGAAGAGACCTCGAGATACGCCCATCCACCCAAGGACACGGAGTTGAGGAGAAGTGTCGATGGGCCCCTTTACGTGTTGCCCCTATTCACACGACATTCCCTCTGTTGTCTCCTCGCGATACACTCGGCAGTCACGCGAGACGGATGGGAAATTCGGGCCTTAGCTGGGGCTCTCGATAACAGAGGGCTACTGTAAAGGCAGTCCACCGCCTACACATAACAACTACAGACCATTTCGACTCTCTAGATACCAGGAACATCGCTGGCCAGCGGAGGCAGAAGCTCCAGGCACAAGCCTCCCAGCCGCAGGCCACATTGTGGACTTCCCGCCACTGGGCGAGCCTACCTCGCTCGGGCCTCGAGTGCCCTGCGCTCAAGGCGTGGAGGCGGGAATGAGAACTCCGTCAGACCACTACGAGCACACCACGCCCCATCCTCAGCAGCTTGCAAGCCCCCTCCTTAAATTCCATAGCAATTACAGGTCGCCCTCTCGTCTCACGAGCGCCATCTAACCAAAACGGGCCGCCAGCCAAGAGGATACGAGGCGAAAGCGGCAGCGCCACGCATCCCACAACTCGAAATAGGGACTCACATCATTTCTAGCAAGGGGGCGTGGCGGAGGCCCCCTTGTTACGTGCAGCGCACAGAGTCTCGATGCGGGCGGGCTTTCGAGGGGAGGCGAGCGAGGCGCGAACCCCCCCTCCCCGGCCGCAGCTTGCGCTGTGCCTCTCGTCCCTTGCGGCCGTCCGACACGCAGAACGCGCCCCGATCGGGTTGACACCTTGGCTGTTTGAAGCGGAGGACGTACCTGCAGCGGAAGGCCCTCGTGGCCCCGTCCTACGAGGCGGAGCCCTGCGCCCAACGGCATATTCTGGGACGTGAACGCGCCCTGGTGGGCGTCGGCACAGCTCATCCGGAGCTTCACTCGCCATCGCTCTTGGCCGCGGGCGAGCAATCCTGGAAGTGGCAAAGGGCACGGCCGCGAGGGAGTCGTCCACTCCACCTGAAGCGCGCATTCCTTGGCCACAGCTCGCATCACGAACGCCCATTCGAGGCCACGGAGAGGCGAGATCGACGCGCCCCGCGTGCAAGCCACAGGCCGGAACCGGGGGGCGGAGGGATTCGCTCGTTGATCACCCAACTTGCGCGAACGCCTGCGGACGGACGTCGACTAGGACAGACGCTCGCCGGGACGGCTGTGCGCAGACGCAGAGCGTTCAGGGGAGACAGTCGGATACTTGCGCAAGTCCTGCAAGTGATTAGCAGGGAAACGAGCCAGAGGCGGAGGGGAATTCGGCGAGTGAACGGACGAGGGCCCTGAGCGGGAGGGAGGACCGCAGGGCACGGATGGGGGACGGCACGCCTCTCGCGCGAACGCCTCCCCCAGCACGAACAGCCCTTTTGCAGGATGCTCGAGGGCACTCTGAGCGATGGGATGGGAGCCCTCGCTTGGCCCGAATCGGTCAAGACCCGCCCGCAACTCTCCGCCCCGGGGGTCCAGGGAAGACGGACGGAGGAGATGGTGTGTGTGAAGGAGGGAGCGGGCGACTGGCACAAACCGGCCAGGATGGTTCCCGAATGCATGTCTGCTTTGCGCTTGCAGGCCGGCGTTTCGTGGGCGCACATGGACTCTGCGGGACTGCCTTCCCCTCCACCACGAGGGCATGTGAAGCCAACAACTCTCCCCCCCCTCAGGGCTGTGGACGTAAGACCTGCCGTAGCGTACCACACTTGTCCCCTGCAACGCCTGCTCTTCCCGTCTTACACATCGCCTTCTCATCCTCGTACATGCATACACCTTCTCACAGCACATGCATGTACGTTATGAAGCTGCGCGAGCAGGGGTGGGGAGGAGGAGGGAGGACCCGACCACTTACATGCCGGCAGTTGGGCGTGGTCATTCCCTGCTGCATGGCATCCTGCTATCGAGGTATGTCCAGGTGCCCCTGCCCAGCCAGCGCAGCGGGGGGTGAGGGAAACTCCCAATAACGCCCACCAAGATTGGGGAGAGAGGAACGGGAATTATTGACGCACCACTGTGCCTGCGACGCAGCCCACATGACCTTGCTGCGAACTCCTGCAGGCGGTGGCCATGCAGAGTGATCTGTTTCAGCCAACCCGCTTCGCTGCTGCTGCTGCTGCTGCTCGTCGTCGTACTTCTCCGCCGAGTGTCGCACTTGGCTCTTCAACCCGCAAATGGGCCCCTCGCGCGTCCGCAGCTGGCGACGCTTCCCAGTGCTTGGTCCCCTGTCTGCGACAGAAACTTCGAAGTCCACGGCCCCGCCCCTCCCTCTCCCGCTCCCTCTGCCCGTCTCCCCCTTCCCCGCGCCGCGGCCGACGCCGACCCGACGCACGGCCGCCGCCGCCGCCACGCGGGCTCCACGGCTCCACTGGCATCCTTTGCAGGACCTGCCGCCCGCCCATGTGAGGTGCCCCGATAAATTGCGAGCCCGTATGCGAGTCAGTCGAGTAATTACATGGGAGGAGGAAGGGCTCCGTATCGTCGCCGATTCCACGACCCGGCGGGCTTGAGCTTCCGGCGATCACCTGTGAGACCCCCCGCCCGCGCCGCCGATCGGACCCTGGGCCAGTTTTAAGGAGGTGCCGGTGGGCTGGTGACAGGCTGCGTCTGCGTAGTGATATATCCTCTTCACCCCCAAGGAGGAAATTTCGGAGCGAGGGCGAAACCGGAGACGGCAGAAGCAGTGTGATATCATGGCGACCAGGTCTCTCTCATGTCGCATCTGGTGGAAGACTCCACCACCCCGGAGGCCCGGAGCGAGAGGGTGGCGGGCTGATACCGTCACACTCGCGAAACCGTTGCACTCGCGAAGCGTTGCGATCGACCATCGAATGCTACTATCTGAAAACGAGCCGCCGACACCCCGCGTGGGGAGCTCGAAACAAGGCCGTTGGGAAACAACGCCCCCCTGGGCGCCACAGAACGATCTTGACGATCCCCCTGGACGTCAGCGCCGCCGTGATACTTGGTACAGCCCCCATAGCGTCGCTCATACTAGGATCTCCTAGAGGTCCCGCCGTGATCTGGACCCCTGTTCCCCAAACGCCCCTCGCCCGCGCTGCTCGGGCGTCCACCGAACTTTTCAACCGCCGGTGATGATGCCTCCCTTTGGCCACGCGAGGAGGAAACACAAAAGAGGGGCCGGGTGGACGAGCGTCACACAGGACGCCCCCCTCCGAAATCCAATGTGACGTCCGCGGAAGCCATCCGGAGAATGGCGCTGGCACACCCCCGTCGCAATCCCACGACAGGGGTGGTTTTGCCCACTTCTCCAGCGCGCAAAAAGGGTTTGTACCTGTCACTGCTTCTCCCATTCGGCCGACCGTCGCCGTGGGACTTTGGAGTTTCCCCTCTGTTTCAATTGAGTGCCTGATGTCCTGATGTGACGGGGTGCGGGATCCCGTTTCCCGGATTTCGCTGTAGTGGGGACGGGTCGGCTTTCGAAGCGAGGTGATGTTGTTGCTCTCCAGGTCCTCGTGAAGGATCCTCCAAAGAGGCTTTGTGCCTGGGGGAGTCCGCTGTTGCATGCTGTGCAGGCTGGCGAGAAGCTTGTGTAATTACCCAAGAGCACAAGCTGACTTCGGACGGTTTCCCCTGCTAGCGGCAGCGGGAGCGCTAATTTCGCGTCATGCTAGAGGATATGACAGCTCACCTTCACCCCACCGCGCCTCGCCCACGGACTGCCGCTCGGCGAGAAAGCCGTTGAACGGACATGTTCGCAGCTCACCACATGATTCACCTCCCATCAACGTCTGTTCCCCGAGCGTCCCCGGAAGCCCTGCCGTACGGGCAGTGCTCATGCGCCTCTTAAGTCGGATCATATATCCCGAAACGAGTCGGAGACAGGAGGAGCTCCGCCAGGGTCGGCGCAGATCTGTCTTCCTTCCCGGGCGGGGCGTTGATGTATTCGGCGCCGAGGTTTGAGGGCGTGGCCATACAAGCAGTTCATATACGTCAGGGGGAGGGAGCATGGATACGACCGTGATTAATGTTTCGGGGTATCGGCCTCGGAGTGGGTGTTTCCTCGCTCGGTGTGCCGGCCGCCGTCAGCGATGTGATAGCCGGCTATGCTGTCATGGCCTCCCCGGGCTGTTACTGTCGGTGGATCCATGCCAGCGGCTTTGCCTGTCCCAAATGATAAGCGACCTTTTGAGGAGCGGAGGCCCGGAACTCCCCGTCGTTTCCAGCGCGCAGCCAACACCTGCAAGTTCGCTCACCGGCTGCGACAAGCACTGCTCAAATCGCAATCCTAATGCCGCCCGGCATGAGCTATCACACCGGGGGACCAACCCTCTAATTTCTAAGAATAGCCCACTCCGAGCGCGGGAGAGAGAGACACTCCCGCGCAGGCGCCACGTACCGGCCCTAGCGTCCCGTGTCATACGTCTCGAGGCAGATGTGCGCGCCATTGGCACGGAAGGCTCGCCCCTTTCCACGATACCGACTCGCTGGACTCCCCGACATAAGGCCGGAAAACAAGAGGCGACGCAGGGAGGGAAAGCTGCTACGAGGAGGTATTCCTCCGATTCGGCGCCCAAACGGATGTTTCAAGGAAAGGAACAAGCCGAGCCTCGGCGCCGCAGCCGGTGTGCCAACTGTCTATCCTTGCTGTGTTTGGCCGTAGCAGTCGTCATCCCCAGCCCACCCTTCGGTTTTGGCACCGCTTCCATGACATGGGGTACCCTGTAAGCGTCATCCACCAACAAGACGGAGGTGGGCGCACCCGTGTCGCGCAAACCCGCCATTTCACGATGGAGACCAGAAGATGCCCCTGGATGTGGGCCTGTAAAGCAGCTGTCCGTTGACGTGCATACTTGATCACCGCGTTCTCGATCTTGAGCCTCTGCTCGGGGTCGTGTAAGCAGCCCCTATCCCGCCGGTGCTCGGGCGGGAGAACACCAACTAGGTCGCTACCTGGGCCGTCTCGCCTGAGAACAACGGCCCCACTGGGTAGACAACCCGCCCGCAAACCGTACCATTTCCGGTGCTGCAGATTGACGCCCAGTCGTGAGAGATGGTTCCCCCGTTATCTGTATTTCGCGATCGAGGATCCGAATGCCGCTTCCCTTCTCGCAGATACAGGTACCATGTCCTTGTTATCTTTGCGGACTGTGCTCTTGCTCTCAGATACGTGATCCGACCCCGACGCTTCTGGCAGGGTAATCCCGTCCGCGACCGGGAGCCGGCTCTCTCGCCTGGGGCCATGGCCATCCATCCCCGGACAACCCACGACGGGAAAGCCACGTGGGCTGCGCACCAATCATGGGCTCCAGTTGTGCGTCGGCGTCCAATTACCCCTCAATAACCTCCCGCTCCCGGACTCGGAGGGCACTGACTCGGAGTCGCAGATGACGGCCGGCGTCTGCGGTGGGCGGTTACACCGACCACATGGCGGATTGATTGACCCTCTCACGCGATGGTCGCTTAGCGTTTGAAGGAACACTGGCCGCGTTCCATGGCCCGCTCGCAATCAAGAGCCGCTCTTATCGTGCAAAGCCCCCCACTGGAGCGTCGTGCGGTCCGCCGCACGACCCCGACCTCGTCCCCCACCGGTTGTCTTTCCGGCCAAGCAAAGGGCCTGGACCCGGCACCACTGTACATTGGCCTTTCCTGAGAGATTACCGATGACCGCCCGCCCTGCGGCCTGAGGATCTGTGATCCTCTGCTTCTATGTATCGGTAAGATTGAGAAGAGGACCCCCCTCGACTGAGGAGAGCGGCGTCAGAAGTTCCCCGGGGGAAGGGGACTGCTGAAAGAAGTCTAGCACTATTACCTCGCACCCGTCCCCGGCCGACAAGGTCGAGATAGGGTCGGCTGGCGTTGTCCCTTCGGGCGATGGCGTCCTCGGTTGGGATGCCCAGGGATACGCAGGCCTTTGTCTCTCGGAACCTCCTGTCAAAGTATCGCTGTGAACCCCCTTGCCCTTCACAGAGGAGTATCAAGCACTTCGCCTCCACTCCGCGGTGCTTCACGAGGTAATCAACCCCTACAACACCCCTCTGCTCCGTCAAGAGACCCTTGTTCCAAGGCCACCCTTGCTCCACTCTCGTCCCCGGTCGCAGCTCAATTCGTATTTTCCCATGTCCTGACCCTGTTTCACCAGTAACCCAGCCCCGCCAGAGCATCACCTCGTTCTGCTTAGCGTCTGTGTGTTCGAGCGCCACGTGAGGAGCGCCAGGGGAGGCCCCATGTCCTCGTGGCCCGCTTCGACGCTCAAGCGTCCCCCATTCATCCTCACTCGTCCAGGTGCAGTGTCCGCGCTGGCCCAGAACAACCTTAAACTCGTTCGAGAAGGCTTTCCTCCTTTCTTCCATGCTCGCCCTAATACCGGCAGTGAGGGGCTCCACTCTGTTTTGTCCGCACGGATACTCGAGTATAACGAGACATAAGCGGTGGGTGATCTTTTGCGATGCTGAGCGATCCAGGCGGCATTTGAGGGAAACGACTTGGGACGATATCGGTGCTGAAACGCCGTGGCCGCGCGATTCAAGGAATGCCATGGGTCCGGCCAAGCGATCGTCAGGGTCCTCCCGGCTCAGACAGACCAATCCCCTGGCGTACCAGGTTTCGAGGGTGAGGTGTTGCCCGCGCTCTCCTCATATCGATAATAATAGCTACTATTACCAAGATCCCCCTCCTTTCGGACCCTTCTTTATTCAGATTTGCTTGGCTTTCCACTTGGCTAATGACAGGAGGGTCAAAGAAAGACCTGCTATCAGAAACGCCGAACCCCACCGGATGGATCCAGATTCAGCTTCACAGGGAGACGAGGCTAGAGAGAGCGTAGACTGAAATTGAATCCCAATTTGATACGAGGAGAGAGTCTTGGCAGCGAAACCTTCAGGCCCAGACCACGTAACCACTGTGATAATAATGCCTCGTTCTGAAAGGCGTGGCATTGGAGGGGCGAGATGATGAGCCAAGGCCTGACGTAACCGTGCTATGTGGTCATGTTTCGGAGTGCCTTGGTTGGACGGGAGACGCGACCTCCACAAGAGCTGAGTATTGGGTATGGACGATGGCCGCACATGAACTCCTTCCACCGCAGTGCTTCTTGGCCCTCCACTCGATGCCCTTTGTCGAGTGCTTCAGCGACCTGGGGCACGCGGATGCTTCTCCGTCTCGGTTGCGCAACGATCTGTTGACTGTCGCGGATAGCCATGCCGTCAGGGGTCCCTGGTCAAATTCTCCGTTTCTGGCCACACCTCTGCTCGAAGCACACCCTCCGCTGCGGGGCTCAGGCCTGGACACCTTCCTCCAAGCACGAGCGGAGGCGGGTCTCTGCCCCGGTTGGCCGCTAGGCTCCTTCTGGGCTAACGCCACGCGGTCACGACAGACAAGGCCTTTCGCCACGGACCGGTGAGATCCATCTGGCGAGTATCGTTTCCAAATCCGGTCATCGAGTCTCATCCTTGATGGGCCCGCCTTCGGTATTTGCCCATTGGGGACATTCGCTTGCGTGGGAGCCCTGCTTCGCCATGTGGCAGGAACAATCTTAAAAAATAAAAAGCCCGATATTACTTCCACCGGCGGTGGGCCCGTTGGGCGGGTACCAGGTGCATGATCGAGCCTGTCCGCCCACCCTCCTCTCGGGGGAGATTGCGCTTCTCGGTTGGCGCGCTGAGCTCGGTTCGGGTTACATAACGAAAAGCCGTCTCGATACCCGGTCGAAGGTGGTAAAGGAAAGGAAGTCTTCCAGGAATCACTTTTCCCGTCGTCTCCCGTCCCGGGCCACGGCTTCAACCCCGCTTCCACCCAATGGCTGGGAGTCGCATGTGACGAAGAGGCGGCAGGGCGGTCGTGCGTCATGAATTGGTGTGCCGTCTGTATCCTGATGGCAATTCATCGTTCACCCTTGGCTGTGGGCAGTCGGAAGCAACATTGGACGGACGCGGGGCGGGGCCGATGAGCATGGTGGCCCCAGCCTTCGAACATGGCCGGGCCTTCAAGAGGTGTGCGAGGGGGATGCAAGTGAGCGGCTTGGCTTGACGGCGGCCTGAAAACGGCGGGCCCCTGGCGAAAAGAGGAAAGCGGCAACCAGTAATGATCCATGCGAAGGCTCATCTGTCGTCCCAAATGGGGAAGTGGGGCAGACCAAAGAGAAGAGGTGGTGTATGGGGGCCGCTGCAGCTGAGCGACGCAGCATTTAGCCTATGCGAAGGGAGGCTCGGCAACTTATCAGGGCATGGAGCCCAATCGCAGGTAGGCGGGGTCGGCAGACGGGAGGGGAGCCCTCGAGACTTCGTCCCGAAGAGTGATCGCTGGCGAGGCCCGAGGGTTCCTCATGTCATGCCGCTCGGTTTACCCATCCAAGTACATCCATACGACGTCAGCGGGTTGTGCAGAATGTCCAACTGGCCGTCAGAATAGGAGACTGCCAGGAGGAACTGTTGGCCCGTCCATCCTGTGCCATCGGCGTACCTGCATATGGCGAGCGTGTGCGACAGTGTCTGAAGAACTGAGCCGTCGGCCGAGTAAGACTCTTGTGCTGCCGCGTGTTTCTGGTCGCACGAGCTGTCATGGCTGGCTCTCCAGCCATATGGAGGTTTGTGCCAATCCCGACTTGCGTGGCGTTCTTGCAAATCCGTAGTGTGTTCTACCTCGAGCACTCAAATAAAACAGGAAGGGAAGGAAACTGCATCAGATTCAAGCGCTGCGCAAGCCGATCCGAATCTTCGGCCTGTCACTTCGGCCAAGTGACGAGAGCGGTGAAGCGAACGGACGGATGCCTTTGCATTTGCATTGCAAGGTCCTTTCGACGGGTTTGGGGGCAGGGGGCAAGAGGATTGCTCGTACCGAGGAGACACAGCGAGGACCAAGGCTTGGCTCTCCGGGGCGTGTGGAACGGAAAGCCGGCACGGGAGGAGAATGACCCGGCCGTGCCCAAGTATCCCCCCTCCCCCCACATCCCGGAGGCTTCTGGAAAGAGCAATTCCCACAGGCCGAGAAAGGGTCGCGAAGCCCCGAGACTCTCTTCCCACCGCGGCCTCGTATTGTGGGTCAATGCTTGCACGAGGGCCCGTTTTGTCAGTCTCGTGGTAAGGTCTGGGAGAGTTCTTCGGGGCATTCTCCCCCAACCAAGCAGAAGGACATGCCCGGTTTGTACCTCAGCCCGCCGAGAGTAGTACCATCCCGGCATGTCCTGAGGTGTTGCTGTGGGGGGCTCTCCCCTGCAAGCGTCGACCCCGCAAAATAATCCACGCCGATCCCGGCTGGAGCCTCCTCAAGTCACGGGCTCTCGGACCCTTCCCGGAAGTGAGCCACTCTCTCGCAGACACACGGACTTCCAGGTCCCATCTCCTCGTGGCGCCCCTGGGCCCCTTGCCTCTCCATGGAAGACGCCAGAAGGCCGGCGGAAGGCAAGGTAGCAGGGGTACAAGCCTCTGCGGCATCGCGGCCTCAGCGACTCGTTCAAGCTGGTCTTGGACTAGTGCATGATGGAGCCCATCTCAACACGGCAAGAACTTCATCCCACGGAGACCGGGGATGCGCTTCTCAATGACTTCCAATGCGTCAATTCATCCTCCCACGCCCCCTCTTTCCGCAACATCCCCTGGCGACGTCACACCATCCTTACATACCTTGTCGCCGAAGCTTGCAGGCCGTGTCAAAGCCACGATGAGCCCCTCTGCGCATTGTTATGCCCATGTGCCTTCCCCCTTCCTTTTCCATCGATGGCCTGCATAATTAGCCCGTGTCCTGGGGTGATAGGACGAAGGGCGGAGCAAACTTGACGAAGGCCCTCACCCTCGTCAAAACACCCCTCATGCAGGGAACGGATGCACCTCTTTTACCTCAGACGCCAGGGTCTCATGCATCCAGTATGTCCCGGCCTTGCCCTGGCACCACGAAGAACACGCGAGAAGTAAAAGCGGGGATCGTGGGACGAACAGAGAGTGCAGTTCGTTCGCAGGGACAAGCCGTCGAGTGGTATCGGTCAACTGTATATCGCTGAGACACACATGGGCTCGAGAGTTGTCAAACCGAGTCGCGTGAGCAAGGTGTAACCTGGCACCCTGCCCACCGAGATGGCGTTTGACTTGCGATCCATGCAATGACGTCGAATAGCCCCAGGAGGGAGTGTCTTGAAATTGTCTATTCCCGTATAGGAGAAAACAAGAGGAAGGAGTCTCCGGCACATCTCGACGTGCATTCGACTCTGCAGAAATCCGTTTCGACTTGGTTTCAACGAGCCTGCGAGACCTAACCTCGCGCACTGATTGGGCGAAACCGGATGTCGCCGAAGCCGCGGGAGCTCGTTGCAGAGCACCATGCGTTAGCCTCCGCTTGGCGGCATGCGAAGTCCAGGTGAACAATCGTCGCCGGGCCCGACCACGGCCAGTCTGCCCCGCGCGAACCGGCTGGAAGCTTGCCGTCAAATAGGTTCATGTCAGTAGGGGAATGCCTCGCGCAGCGCAACCGCGTTGACCGCGCCCGGCCTTTCGAGGTTGCCGCCCACCTGAGCGATAACCGGTGAATGGTGGCAGGCATGTCAGCGCAGACGTGAATGGGGAAATCCACCTTGCCCATCATCAAGCCACAGGTTCGAAAAAGGTCGAGTTTCCGAGGCTGAAGAACGCCACTTCGCTCAATCGCCCCCCGCTCTGCAGGCTGCGTCGTGAAAACAGCCACCCCTCTTCGCTTGCAGATAAGCTTGAATAAAGTGGCTTTGGTGTCTCGCTTGGCAGACTAGAACACATAGCACGGACCCTGTGTTCGTGTTAGTGCCCATCCTCCCCCATTGCTTGTGTCTCGCCTCCAAACTCATTCCGGATGTGGTTCGGTCCAGACCGTAACCAGAACGGCACAGAAAGTCTAAAATAGATGGGCTGGGGACTTTTTGTTCCATGAGACGGCCGGCTGCCAACCAATTCCAATCCCGTCTTTTGGACCCTGGTGCGCCATTCAACAGTCGTCCAGCACGCTTGGCAACCCCGCCTCCTCTCACCGCCAACACATCCCCTCCATCCCTCCTCCATCCCGAACCCACAATGGCTGGAGGGCAGCACGGGGGAGAACAAGTGCGGCAGGGTTTCCGGACTCTTGACCTCTCCATGTGGCCAGTTAAATACCCCGCAGGTACGACGGACCACCATTTCGTGTTTCTGGGTCCGCGCCATGACGAAATATGCGAACGGTAGGTCATAGTGTGATGGGCTTGATCTCCCCCCTCCCCCTCCTCCCACCTCCTCCGCCAGATGGCTGATGGTTACCAACCTGGGGTGGACGCCCACCCGTTCGTCCGCCGCAAGATGGTGGGGCGAAACAGGTTGGCTTCTGGGTGCAACCGCAGGCGTTGCAGAACGATGGGGTGTTGGATTGGCAAGATCGAAGCGGCAACGGTTCATGTGCGAAATGGCTAGTTCGTGTAGATCCGCCTCAGGACGGAGGGCGTTATCTGGGACAAACCCGGGAGCGGGGCCGGCGACTATCGATAACAGCCCTGCTGTGCAAGTGGCTCGAACTTCGTGCTTGGCAGGGTCCGTCAAATTGAGCGCACCATCTGGAAGCTGTCTTCTCCAAGAACTCTGCGCATGGGCTGTTAGACTTGTTCACAAGTGGTGATTGTTCGAAAAGGCCAGTTTTTGTGGAAGGCGATTCGGAGAACCTGCAAGATGCACGTCATTGTTGCTGCCAGTGGCAAGGGGTTGAAAGCCGGCCACTCGCAAGGCCTTCCATTGCAAAGATCCGTCAAGTATTGGCGGGTCCCCAAAAGGCGTGGCTGAAGACGGGCTTCCTTGTCCAGGAGAAGGAATGATCTTCAAGTCCGGACGAACGCAAGGTTTGCCCTTCAACTCGACACAAGCGGTTAGGCCACCATTATAGTTGAGATCCCCAAACTTGCAGTGTCTTCCCGCGCACACGCCACACTCCATCCAATAATCAAGTATCACGAGAACAGAAGAGACTTCTATTTCCAAATCGAAGGGCCGGACTCTTATTCTGTGGTGGGACCCGCAGTCAAGGAGGCCGCACACCCCACCCGTCTATTCGGCTCCTCCGTCTTCCGAGTCCAGACCTCTGGCGTTAGTAGCGTTGCATCACATCGGCTGTCGTCGAAAAATACTTGTTCTCCAGGCCGCTTCCGGTGAGTATCCAGACAGCTTACCGCGGAAACGGACGGGGGAGAGCAATGAGGCAAAAGCCTTGTCTGTGGCTTCACAGGCGGGTTAAACGAGGCAGCGCTCTCCATCCTGAATGCAACCCCTCAAGTGTCACGAGAGGGATGGATCGGCTTTCGCCATGCAGGACGGGATGGAAGCAGGGTCTGGGGGGCAGATGCCGTTCCCCGTCATTGGCGGGGTAGCGATGGTGCGGTGAGAGAGCGCAGAGAGCTGGCGTTCGTGCGGACACAAGTGCGAGATTCCTTTGCGTTGAGCAAAACCGCGAGCCCGCGACGAAGAGAATGCCAGCACGGGGGTATTTCTGAGCGGCGAGTGCAAAGTCCCTCTAAGCGGAGTCTTCGAAATCTACTTGGTGCTCGGTAGACAGCATGCGAGATGGGTATTTGCGTACTGGTGCCGGACAGTTTCTGAGAATCCGGCCCCCGCGACACCATGTGAAGTAAAATCCATCGTCTTTTCGAAAGGTTCTGGCGCTTGCACGGGACCCGTCGTCGAAAGCGCGGGGGTCGGGGGAGACCCTTGGGCGAAAAGCCGGACTCATTGCGCTTGGTGAGAAGTTTGGGTTCGCCAAGTGTCCAGCCTGCCATTATCGAGCCCAAAACGGAAATGGCTTCTGACCTGCCAGGTCTCAAACGTGAAGCCGCTGTAACCCCCCGGTTCGTTTGCTGGGACGGGTGGGGACGGGGGGTGGGTGAGCTTGTGTACGAGGGTATGACCTTGCACCGAGAATGTGGCCGTCGGGGCGCAGACCTAATATGTGGAGAATCGCCACGATCATGGACTTTGTCCCCAATGTGGTGTTCTCGTGGGTTCTCGTGGGTTCCCGCGCCTGAAAATGCACTCCGTATATGACAAGGCCCGTCATGTACAGCAGGGACAGGTTCTCCGTGAATCGAGAACGCTGCGGAAGGTGAAGACAAGGAATACTCGTATGGAACAGCCAGCCCCGTAGGACCGCAGGACAACGGCAAGGGTACCACTCCTCGAGGTGTGGGGTTGACTCTGTGGCGCGTGGTTGGCCGCAGGGACATGCAAATCTCTGAGCTTTGATGAGACCTTGCTCCGCCGTGGCGTGCATTGTGCAGCGGAACGCTGAGCCGTCTCGACCGAAAATGAGACATTTGCTCCTCTGTCGTGTGCGTAACTCGAGGTAAGCAGGACGACAGAGCCAGCCCTAGGCAATGGGGCAAAAAGACGATCAAGAGTCCTCAGTGGCAGGCCTTCCCAGTGCATGGGGCAGAACCTCGCCTCTTGTTTCGTGGGGTCTCTGGCCGGCACCAGGGCACGCGAAGAGCGGCATGATATTACGCAATGTGACTCTCATGCAGGTGCCATGTGGGAACGGCGGCGGGATGTTGTGTTGATCCGGACAAAATCCCAGGAGGTGACTAACGGCGCCTAAGGGCCTATCCGATGAGCGGGTCGTTTCTCGGAATTTTGTGATGATTGCATGTCTCCCTGACTGATCATTATGTGATCACCGAACCCGCGCCCGCATGGACGACAGGATTTGGTGGCGGACCTAGATCTTGGTGTTGGGGCATGGATGTTTCGTTTGTGACTTGCGTGATCCTACATAGTATCTGTGCTTTGGCAAGGATATCTCCCTCTGTATTCGGCAATTCGACCTGGCCGCCATGCTTCGAAGCTGCTCGTTTCTCGAAGGGAACTAGAAACAACAGAGTTGGATCGTCTTGCGTTGCGCCATCCGCATCGAGGAAGATGCGCAAGCACCCTTGTCTAGCTGTAAGCGAGTTGAACAAGGTCTTGCGCAAAGGAATCGTCAGCGCTGAAAGTAAGGAGGGCTGGCGTTGCAGTCCTGACAGCGCCTTCACCGAACAAGGTCAAGTCTCGGCTGCCTCTGAAGCCGCTATACCGCGAGAGTATTAGCTGGGCCGCAGCCAAGAGTGCATCCCCGTCCGAAATGGGGCGGGTGGGGCTTTCCATTGCTGCCAAGCAACGCCGGAGTTGGACCCGAGAGTGTCGGATTGCTGTTCCCTGGCCCACTCTCGCCAGTCGAGGATGGCCAACTTACGTAGTACCCCGCGAAGTCAACCCCGGACACGAAAATGGTAGGCGAGCAGCTGTGAGGGAGTCGCCATTGTCAGCGTGTCCACGGTCATGTTCGCTTTGATCGGTGCCCGTGTGTGAGCGTTGAGTTTGGTGCCAAGAGGGCAATGCTGGAAGTGGGGACTGGAGGGGTTTCCATTCTGCTGCTTGACCTCGCGAGTTTCGAATCTCGGTTGGACAGCCAATCATGGCTGGGATTTGACACCTCCGGACGCAGCGCACAGACGTCGGTCCTGGACTCGGCGCGGCATGGCGGAGCGATCTGGGTTGCCTTACGGACAGTCCCTGCTAGAGGAGACGCAAGCTTTTCGTGCTGTCCGTGGAGTCGCAGTTGACGGCCGTCGATGACGACAAAGTGGAGTGTCGAGCAACACGACAGATGCGGTTGCCTCGTGTGACGCCGGCCGCTCTTTGACTGCTGATCTCTCTGCTCCGTCGCCCCGACGCCGGGACGGACAGGTGCACTGATCCAATCGGCAGCAAGCACGTCGGGAGCTAAAATCGGAATGCTGGGTTCCAAAAGTAATATCAATCCTCCGAACGCCGTGCGCTTGGCAGACGCAGCATGCCCTCGAGCGGTGGAACGACGGGACGGAGAGAGGTGGCGCACGTCTGTCGCAAACCGGCCTTCTTTGAAGGCGGGACAGAGGCACACACTCAATGTCGAATTGGGGAAGGATTCGAGGGGCCGGTGACACCTCCAGAAACTGAGCCGTGCCCACCTTCCATCGCTCCTGCCGTGTCCCCACAGCGCGAGCCCTGAAGACGGCGGCGGCGCCTGCCGCTGCAACGCCTCATTTGTCCCCTCGCCCACCCCCTCATGGCACCCTCGGCAGGGATACCTCCCTGACCGCTCGGAAGGAGTCAAGGACTGTCGGGAAGGCGCAATCCGGTGGATTCCAATTGAATTGATCAAGAGCCGGCGACCGGACGCCAAATGAGAGCAGGGGCGATGGACGCAACCCGGCTGTGTGGACGTTTCACGCCAACCAGGCCAAGTTGATTTCAGCTCGCTTACATGTACTGTTGGATGAGAGGGCCGAATCCACAGGGGTTTTCTCTGGGCAACGTGCAAGGCTGTCTTGGTGTCAAAAACGCACCCTCTCATGGCGCTTCTTCGCCTTTTCGCGTACCTGGCGCACCACAACATGCCGGGCCTCTTAGATCCGGTTCGAACTAGTCAAGCAGGAATTGGCAAAGGAGGCGGTGGCCTGCATCGGCGCGCCCATCCCCGGCGGTCGGCAGCCAGTACGAGCCGTCCCGCATTGCTTAACCCCATGCCTTCCACATTGGGAGATCAGTGACTCTCCACCCTATCATCGCAGCCAGTCATTCCCCCTCCAACGCCATGTAAGTCACATTCACCGCTCTCGGGGATGGAGTCCAACGGCAATGAGCAGCCCCGAAATGCCTCAGATGCGGCCCTCGCCCGCACCTGCATGTCGTGGCGCGTCTCCAAACGAACACCCCTCTTGTCCGATTCCACATCCGACTAGTGTGGTCCGCCCAATGAAAGAGCAACCAGCCCGTGCGGAGCCCCCCCAATTCTCATTATACCATACTTGATTTTATTATCAAACCCGTGCGCCACGATCTGGACCCGCCCAGGGTCGCAGCGTCACTGGTCATGTGTTCCCCAGATTTTCTTCATTTCTTGGTTTAAAGGGTCGTGGTGCGTGCCGTGCCCCATCCAAGCTCGGACGGCGATCCGTGGTCCTCGTCTTGACTGTTTCCGGATGCTGGTTGTTGGGGGGGGCGCAGACGGCGCGGGATCTCTTGCGGCACGGTTGAGCCACCTGGTGTAACGGCCATGCATTGCCGGTGGCCATGACACGTCCCCTGTGGCACCTGCAGGGTCGGGACGAGGTAATCGATTAGCAATGCGTTGTCATTTCTGAGCAACGGACATCTGGGGTGCCGCAGCGCAGCACGAGCCGTCTGGGGTAGGGGCAGAAAACTGGAAATAAACCCCAGGAGGGCCGAGTCCTGCGTGAAGTAATATTCCACGACCATTATTCCTCCGCATCTCCCGGGTCTCTCTGCCCAGGAAACTACCAAATGGAGTTAAAGCCAAGATTTCCGGGGACAAGACTTTGCGGGGAAGATGGTCTCGCTGGGGACGCGTTTCCCGTCCCTTGATGCAAGCTCTTAGACCGGAGACCTGATTCGGCAATTAAGCCAACGATGTTCGTTCGGTACATATTTTTTACTTGGACGACAGCTGATTTAAAACCTTAAACAAATGCCGGGCCAAGTGGTCGACGGAAGCCATATGTGCTGTGGTGCCTCACGTCGAGCTGCTCCTTGCCCCCTGCATGTCGGGAGCCAGTTCCTTCAATCTTTACATGTATATGGTGATTGAAGGCTTCATGTTCGACGGAGACTGCGAAATGACGTTTCGTAATATTAGGCCACGCTAGCATCCAGCTAGCGGGGCGTTATTTAAGCTTCTCCGCGGGCTTGACGCCACGGAAATTTGCTACTTTTTAGTGCCTCTGGAATAGCAAGGGTCAATCGAAATAGGGAACGGCCGCACCTGTGCTAAATGAGACGACCCATGACACATGCATACCCAAGGCTCTCTGGAAGTATCAGAGGCGAGTTCCGGGCTATGATTTTCACCTTGCCAGGCTTGCCTGCACTAGCAGCCTTTCCCCAACATTAGCGCAGAAACGATTTTAGGCGATCCGGAGTCTGAACCGTTCTCCGCACGGCAAAGAGCGACGATAGCGGGGCGAGCTTCAATTTCAATGCCAAGTGAATTTGGGGATCGCCGGTCGTTCCCGCCCCCCTCCAGGCAGATGCTCTTTGACCGCCAAGTACGGAATGCAGAGAGAATTGGGAAAAAGTGATGGCCGAAGCCGAAACTACTTCCGTCGATTGTGAGCATGCGGGTTACGGGCGGACCTGAAAGCACTCGGTTACGAACCCCTTGTCTTAGCTAGATTAAGTTAGCAGCCACACTTCTTCTGCGCTGGAAGTGGTGACCACGGGCGCTAAACCAAAACCTTCAGGAGGGTCGCTTGAGGGTAAAGGACCTAACTTGTTCGCTAAACCCGTGCCCCGACCTGTTAGCGTGCGGCCATGGACGCGGGGTCGAGCTCTATCACACCCGACTCCGATGTACGAGTGCCGCGTAACTAGATGAATGTGCCGACGACCTTGCAGAACTCGGGCACAACACCCTCAGCAACAGACGGGTGTGATGCGGGGCTGTGGTCTTCTTTTCACGGGCTGGCATGTCGATTCTTCATGGGGCGGGCTAAACCCATCACTCGTTGCTCAGTAACCCGTGCGTCTTGGTCTCTCCGCCAAGGTCTCACCCGACGATGCGAACCATGCGAGTCGTCGATCCGCTCATTCACTCGACACCCAGAGAGCCAGCCCGGAGCCTGGATATGCAATTACCCCGCAAACTTGGACCCCTTCACAACCAAGCCCAAGCCAATCTCGGCTTCCCGTCCCTCGCGGATCCCCGGGGAAAAGATCATCGAGAGAGGGGCTTCGCCTGGAAGCGGTGCCATGACAAGGGGGAAATTCTATTCGAGGCCCCACCCCGCAAGCGGCGAATGATGGAGGGGAAATTTCGTTTCTTTCTCTTCTTTGGGGTTGCGTGTCAGCCACGCCTAGCTCGTTCCAGTAATTGATGTCTTGTTTCTTTCCCCATCCACTAGGCCGGAATAGCTTTCTGGCCGAAGCCAATGCTAGCGAAGGATATTGCCGCGATAGGTGAGAACCCTCGTTTTGGTGTACGAGGTACGTGTACGAGTTAGAGGCTGGCGGCGGGGTACAACTTCGCTCAACCCAGTCGCCAGTCGTATTCTCTTTCTACTCAGTACCCACACTGAGGAGGGAGGGCGGGAAGGGGGAGATCCCACCCTTGGGTCTCGGGTCTCGGGTCTCGGCCGGGAAACAAATGAAGATCACGGACAGCAGGCGCACACCGCGGCAGAAAGTGATAGCCAGCGACCAAGCTCGGGGCATCCAAAAGACGAGAATGTTTGGCGCAAATTACTCGCCGCCAGGGATAACCCTACCTGGCGAGGATGAGTCCCTTCCCGCGCATTGCGGCCACGGCCACAGGTCGGATAAAACCGTCGCGCTCGAGGCGAGCACCGGATATAACATGGGGCAGACAAACTGCCATCGGAGAAATCGCTGCTGTCGAAAGAAAACGTCAAGGTGCGGGCACCGGAAAGCTCACCTGTGAGGAGCAGCCCCAGTCGCAGCTGGGGACTGGACTCTTCGGTGGCTAACATGCGCCATCAGCCCCCCTCCGTTCGGCCCAGAATTCTGACACGGGCGCCAGTCAAAAGTGCTGGCCCAAATTTGGGTACGGGAAAGTGGTTGTCCCGCTTGAAGCTCCACCGCAGGCGAGATCCAGGAGCTGCGGAAGGCGGACCCCACCCTACCTCAACCACATGTACCTCACCACCCCGGCATTGTATCTTCTCGGTCAGGAGCCCCCGGCGCCCTTACCCCTGTTTCCTACCCCAGTTCTTCCCTGCACCACCCCTGCTCCTGCCTCCTGCTCCGAAAATGTACTAAGGTACTAATACTACGCGGCTACCTCGCGGCAGGGTTCATACTATGATCGTAACAGGGCTTGGCATGTACCCAGCGGTTCTGGCCCCTCGTAGAAAACAGAACCATGGCTGCGACGAGCCTCCGTGAATGCCACCCTCCACTCCGCCCGCTGGCCACGGAATCCCTGCAACGAGGCGCGGGAAGAGCAACAGGGCCGCCGTCTTCGTGAGGGAAGCGGCATCCCAGAGCCCCTCCGTGTGTGTAATTGGCCTTTTCTGCTGAGCAACGGCCGAAACTGTCTTACATATTCTTCGTTTCCCCAGCCATTGTCTTTCCACGTCGGCTGGCTAACAGGACGACACTCCAGAGGACCACTTACACCCCAGTGTTTTCTTGCTCCCATCGCCGAGCCGACTCAGCACAGCTCTTAGCAGGCGCCACGTTGTGATCTGGTCCGTCTCGAACTCTCTCATCCTTGACACTACGGAGAACTCGCGGTTCTGCCCAGCCAACAACGTCTTTTATCCATTGGCAGGAAACACCGGCAGCGCCCGCCACAATACGAGCAGTCGAAACATCACCAGGCGTGAGCTCAAACCCGAGGTGGATATCCACTTGGAATCCCACCTTGCACACAGCAGCCTCGATTTAACCCTCTTCTCTCGCCCTTCCGGTCCATATCACCACTTTGTCTCCGGCTCTGCCCACGCTACCGTCTCATACACCCGACTCCAGTGGAAGTTCGTGTGCTCGTGCGCGGCGATTCTATCGAGAGGAACGCAAGTCGACATCGCTTTTTGGTCGCCACTCCCCGTTTCTTCCTTGGTCATTCCTGCGGCGGCCTCGAACGCTGCACCTTGCTGGCTGCTTTGGCATTCATCCTCCTCCCGCCCAAGCAAGCGTCCCACTCTCTTTCCTCAAGGTCAACCGGCCTGGACTATCAGTGGCGCTCGAGCACTCGTTCGTGCAGCCTCCACTCAACCTCGTGGGCCGCTGAGCCAGAACTTTCAGGCGTCAGTGCTCAAGGATATTCCAGAAAAGGGAGATACTCCTTCTCACCGTCCTTCTCGGCAGCCACTAGCTCCAGGTACCGTACCCCCCTCTCCTCCACCCCGGCTGCCCCCCCGTTCAGACTCCCCATCTGCATGCTGCTGCACACCCCTCCCCTGTCTCTGGCCTCCAATCCTGCATGTACCCCAGTCCTCAGCCCTCCAAGATTCCCAGTGAGACCCAGTCCACTCTCATAATATATATCTCCTCCATGCCCTCGGTCGTCCATTGTTTCTTCCAAGGACGCCATCTCGAAGACATTCAGCGGTTGTCCCCCCATAGCCCGTACTTCCTCAGACAACCCTCTCCACCTCTTGAGCTCTTGCCTCACTACCCTCGTCAAGACCGTCCGAGGTGCCCAGGGTCTTCCGCTCCTCTCCCTCTCTTCTCACTCTCCATCAGGCCAGCCCTTTGGACATCCCTCCAAAGAGTCCAGCTTACCAATTGTCTCTCGGGTTCATCAGGATCGAAGCTGCGTGGGCCCTTATCGAACTAAGGAGTTACACGTGTGTCGAACTCGGCCTTCCCCCCTCGATATCCCAAGACCTAGGATCTGCCGGACCTTCCACCTACCAGAGTGCCTCTTTGCGCAGGACGCCCGCCCTATCGAAGCATCGGCATTGCCATCTTGCACCTCGTTCCGCCGACTTCCTAAACGCAGACGCATGTCCCTAGTTGAGCTAGCAAGCTCTGCACACGGACACGTCCCTTTTCCTCCTGTCTGAAGCCCATTGGAGCCGTGGGACAGTCGCGGGGAACAAAGTGATCTCAATATCAAGCCTAAGATACCGGAACCTCTCACCCAGGCTTATCTCGCGGAATCGTTCCCATCATGGAGCTTCTAGAGCTTGTTGAAAACGAGCCAACTGCTCGTCCGTTCCAGTGCGACTGGCAGTCGTGCAATAAGGTTAGCATACGTGCGGAGGATGCATCCGCGGATAGTGATACTGACTTCTCGAATTCAGAGCTTCAACCGGAAGTCTGACCTTCAACGCCATTACAGAATACACACCAATGAGCGACCGTACTCGTGTATGACACCGGGCTGTGGGAAGAGCTTCATCCAAAGGAGCGCACTTACCGTCCACATCCGCACCCACACGGGGGAGAAACCCCATCAGTGCGCCCACCTTGGATGTGGGAAGCGCTTCTCTGACGTGTGTACTCCCTCCATAGCTTGTCGCTATCTCGTGCTGTCGATTCAGGGGCTAACCTGTGCAGTCATCGAGTCTCGCGCGCCACCGCAGGATCCATACCGGCAAGAGACCGTACAAATGCGGCCATGACGGTTGCCTGAAGAGGTCGGTAGTTCCGGTGTCGCGTGTGTAGTGAGAACTGGCCATTAATCCCATCACAGCTTCTGTCGCAAGACCACCATGGTAAAGCATCAACGGCGGTCGCACCAAAGGGGGATCCACCCAAACGAGCTTCTGGACGACTGTACCTCGGATTCGGAAAGCGGCGAGTCGCCTTCCACCCCCAAGCACTCGGGAATGGCATGGCCGGTCCAGGGTGTCGTTAATGGAGGGCACACCCCGATTCCCAACGGCCACGCCATCCACCGCGCTGCATCATTCGCCGATTTCGGGCATCAGATGGGCCAGTACAACATCCCCCAGGCGTATGGGCACAGGCACACCGTCTCGGGTGGCCCGCACGAATTCCACGGCCAAGCCGTTCCCGGACAACACCCCGGGGTTCAGATGCTTCACCGAACGGCTAGCGTGCCCCAGACGTACTACGTCACGGAGCAGAGCAACCCAGGTGTCGCAACGATGAACACCCACCCGATGACGCAGCAGTACCAGATCCCCCGTCAGCCGGTTGAGCGTCTCCCCATTGAGATCCCGTACTCGGCCTCCGACATGACGTCTTCAGTCCAGAGCAGCCCGAGCAGTTTCTCGGCGTCTGGCCGGAGCCCATCGGCACAAGACAGCTTCTACACTCACCAGCCTGCGCAGGCTGCAACGTACGCCCTACACACGGCTTCTCCAGTTGAGCAGCAGCAGCCCCAGTCGACGATGGTGTCCTATCCATCTCCTATCCCGCAGCAAATCAGCCAGCAGCCGCCTGTCGACTCTCCCCAGCAATCGATGCCCTCCCAGCCCCAATCGCAAGAGCCGGCGGCTCCTCCGAGCGAGCAGTTCCCGCAGCCAACAGCGCAGGCTGAGACCGGCCAATGGTACAGCAACGTTCCGTACCAGTCTCCCGTCGAAGTGGCCACAATCGGTCAACTTCCCACGTACGGGTCCGGGGTGTACGACCCCTGGGGTCCGAAGATCGAATTCGAGGATCCCTCAATGCAGCTCCCGAGCGCAAGGATCGCCAGCATGTGAATGACGCCTGATTTCTCACGATGCATATGCCGTCATGTCTTATCATACCTTTGCAGCATATTTAATTCCCCGAGAGCCATCTCACGAGCTTTCGTGTAATAGTACGCGGTCATTTTTGTTGCACATAACCCCTTTTTTTTTCTTCTCTTCCTCGTCGGACTTTCACATCCGACACTCGCTTTTGGCGACACCACCGGAGGGATCGACAGCACCGTATTGGTGGTGTGGTGTGGTGCAAAGCTTTGCCGGATAGTCATGGCTACCGGGAGCAAGCCGGCGAGCGCACAGAGGTTGAACGCGGGATCGCCTGCTGTCGCGCCCAGCTAGAGGGAGACGCTAAGCCAGATGATTCTGGACACGGAGGCCTTTTGACTTAACACTTCAATACCCTGCCCGTTATTTCTTAGTGTCACGGAGTCGGTTCTTTTTGGGTCTACTTGCCTTTTGTTCCCGAATGGTTCAGCCCTGTTACTCGCAGGTCTTCCTTGCGCGAGGTGGTTTCGACAACGTCCAGAGGCGCGCCGCCGGGCACCGGAAGACAGCACAGCCGCTTGAGATATCTGGAGAGCGTCAATATGGCAGGGAGGAAGAAAAAAAAAGAAAGAGAAAACACCGGAGTTTATGGGACGGTTGTGGAGCATGCATTAATAGGGCGGAGCGAGGGCGGAAGCATGGAACGACACGACTTTGGATGACGGGTACATTTTATGATATCCAGGTGACGGCCAACACTTTTATGAGTTCGCGAGGAAAGAGAGGCAGTCGGGGAACTGGCTCATCAAAAACGGCGGGGGTGAGGAGCGACGTGGCGAGGAATTGGCGGTGTTGATTCATGAGGATACCCAAGGGAGGAGGGCCAATGGATATGTTCTTGGTTTTTTTTTTCTTCTTCTTCGAGGCGCGCGGGAAATCCGGGGATGGACGGAGGTAAACCAGGAATTGGGAGAGGTGCTGTTGGCGCCCCTTTGTATAGTAGTTTTCAACCCTTCCGGTTATTTTATTTTGCTGTATGCCACGCTGTTTATATCATCCTGCTTCAACGAGGAGGTAGGAGCATGCCGGTGAGGGTTTCACACTGTTGCATTCGCCCTTGGATATATGCGTCTGGATCGCAGGAGGCCTTCTAGGCTATATGTCTTGCAGGTGGAGGGATCGGCTGTTCCGCCGGAAGCATGGGCTGCAGCTTCTCGGCTTAATGGATGCAGATCCGCCGACGAAGGTGCTTGTTGGCGAAGATATACCGTGTTGGGGGACATTTAGGGGCACCACCGACTGGCGCAAGCGGTTTGGGGTCTGCGCCGCTAGATTTACACTTGGTCTTGGTTTCTACGCTCATGTCCTTGAGGTTGCTACCGTGACTGTAGCAGGCGGCAGCATACGAACTACCCGGGCCCGGGGGATGCATACGAGATACGACAAAGGTGCTAGAGAGCCATCAGCGTGGAGAGAAAGAGCTCGAAGCTAAGAAAGTGCAGGGTGTCTCAGGACGTATGGCACGTCTTGTCCGGCCGCCGTTGCTGCGGTTGCGAGACAACCTCGACGCCTCGGCCAAGCTGCCTGCCGGTATCTAAGACGCGGGATCCATCTTACACCTCGGCTGCACTCGACCGGGATTAACATCCCCAGAAGAAATCCCGAAGGGGGGCTTGTCTCGGCTCGAGACAACGTTGTTACCGTGACGGGATGGTTCAGATTAGTCGATTGACCTGGAGCTTCCAGCCAGAACCTGATGCCGTCTCGAGGCGCAAGGTGATGTTGTACGGAGATGAGTTCAGGGCGTAAGCAAGGGAGCCTTCCCCGGTGTCTTTGCGCAGAGGTTGGAACCCTGGAGGCATAGGACGCTGAGAGAGCCACACATCCATGTGGCTCACTCCTACCTGTACCCACCACAGAAATCCCGGCCGCATTAGATGCTCGAGGCGGGGTGATGCACCATGGGAGCGCAAACACGCCTGAGTTGAAGCGTGATGGAATAATCGCCGTGTTAAATCCGAAGAGCAAACATTCACCACAAAGTCGGTCCAATGACGAGAGGACGCCGACCCCGGAGTTCCCGTGAGGCGCAGCCAATGGAATGCGAGAATCCGGGCCAGGGCGGCCGAAAAAGAGGGTCTATCGTGATGAGTAATGCGGAACCCCGTGGAAACAATTCTCCCAGAGTTGCCCCAGAGGCAAACGTACGAGGTACGACAGCATATTCTCGCCGCCGCCGCCGCTCTCCAGTAGCATTTAGCGGTCCGCATTTCATCTCCATCATCTTCATGGAGAGAAAACTTCTCCTGGACCTTCATTAGCGACCTCCACATCGACGTTGAGTGAGCGATCCGCCTCTCGTGCAGTGCGCAACCCCGTCACCGCCCGGCTCGACAGCGGTTTCGCCACCCTCTCGACATGTCCAGCCCCGGGCCTCTGGCCCTGGCTGCGGCCAGACCCGTGGCCGGCATCGCGAACGCGTCCCGTGTGCGGCCTCTCGCCCAGCGCCTGCCCATCTACGTGTCACCATGGGCCCGCCCCGCGCGGTCCTTCCACCTGCCAGCGCGCACGCCCGCCCGACCCCTAGATATACCCTCACCCTTCCGGTCACCCATCGTCGGCCAGTCGTCTCAGTACAGGATGTTCGGGTTTGGCTCGCGCTCTGGCGGCTCCAACGGCATCTCGCGAGGCCTACTAGCCACGCGCGAGGCCACCGCGAACCGGAACCCCAACAGCGCGACCGCTCAGAATGCCTTCTATCAGCTACTCCTCAAGGCCAACATGCCGGCCATCGTCGTCGAGCGCTACCAGTCCGGCTTGTACGCATCAAACGAGGCCGCGGATGGCGCGTACGGCCGCGCGCTCGATATGCTGCAGCCGGGCGGTGCTGAGGCCGCCGGTGCCCAGGCGGCGTCCTACAACATCCAGGGCGCGAGCGGCATGTCGTCGGACCAGGTTCAGGCTGTCGCACAGGCCGTGGCTGCACGGGTTAGGGGCAAGGACATGGCAACGCCGACTAAAGGGGGCGACGGCAGCAAGCATGGCCCGCTCCACGTCGTTGTCGAAGAGAGCAGGGGCATGCTGGTGTTCCGCTGGATCAAGACCATTCTCTACTTCGGTCTCACTGCCTATGTTGCCATGATAGCAGTCTCCCTCGCTGTCAGCTTGTGGGACAGCGTGGATGGTCTCAAGCGCGATGCGAAGAAGGGCAAGTCTCCCGTGAAACCCGAAAGTCAGAAGGCCAGGTTCTCCGACGTCCACGGCTGCGACGAGGCAAAGGACGAGCTTCTTGAGGTCGTTGAATTCCTGAAGAACCCGGACAAGTTCAACAACCTCGGTGGAAAGCTGCCAAAGGGTGTCCTTCTTGTTGGTCCTCCTGGAACCGGAAAGACCCTTCTTGCCCGCGCTGTCGCCGGCGAGTCCGGAGTCCCCTTCTTCTACATGTCTGGCAGTGAGTTCGACGAGATCTATGTTGGTGTCGGCGCCAAGCGAGTTCGCGAGCTCTTCACTGCCGCCAAGGACAAGTCGCCTGCTATCATCTTCATCGACGAGCTTGATGCCATTGGTGGGAAGCGCCAACAGCGGGATGCGGCCTACATGAAGCAGACCCTCAACCAACTGCTTACCGAGCTTGACGGCTTCCAGCAGGAGACGGGCGTCATCGTCATCGCCGCCACGAACCACCCGGACCTTCTCGACAAGGCCCTGGTCCGACCCGGCCGGTTCGACCGCCACGTGGTTGTCGGCCTTCCTGATGTGCGCGGCCGCCTCGCGATTCTACAACACCACGCTAAGAAGATTAAACTCAACCCTGATGCCAGTTTCAACGCCATCGCCTCTCGCTCGGGAGGACTCTCGGGCGCGGACCTGGAGAACATTGTGAACCAGGCTGCCGTCCGCGCAAGCAAGGCGAAGGCGATGGACGTCACAATGCGGGACCTGGAGTGGGCCATGGACAAGGTCATCATGGGTGCTGAGCGAAAACTGATTGTTAGCCCCAAGGAGAAGCTCATGACGGCGTACCACGAGGCTGGGCATGCGCTCGTCCTGCTCTTTGCGGACAAGGCGGCTACCGAGCTCCACAAGGTAACTATCCTCTCGAGGGGCCAGTCGCTCGGCCACACGGCGTTCGTCCCCGAGATGGACAAGCATTCGTTCTCGCTCTCGGACTACATGACCCAAATCCGAGTTATGATGGGCGGGAAGATCGCCGAGGAGCTAGTTTTCGGGCTTGACGAGATAACGTCCGGCGTATCCAATGTGAGTCGACCCTTGACAGCATTTCAATCTCTTACCACGCGACCCCCGACGGTGAACTAACAGCTATGCCAGGACCTTGAGCAAGCAACGGAACAGGCCTTCTCGGTCGTCAGCCGCTTCGGCATGTCCACCAAGCTCGCCCCCATGGATTACCACAACCACTACGAACGTCTCTCCACCGAGACGCGCGCGGTGGTCGAGCACGAGGTCAGCCGCCTGCTCGTGCAGTCCGCGGACGAAGTGCGTGTCCTGCTGGCGGACAGGCGCAAGGAGCTCGACCTGCTCGCCAAGGCGCTAGTGGAGTACGAGACGCTGGACAAGAGCGAGGTGGAGAAGGTTATCAGGGGGGAGAGCCTCGGGGACAGGGTGAAGGGGGATCCCGGGAGGCTGGCCGTGCCGGTTGAAAATGACAAGAACGGACGAGGGCCCGGCGGCGTGATCGCGCCCGTGCCGCCGGTGTCGCCACCGGGGCCTCCGAACGCCCCGGCGTGAGGCGGGTTAGTTGGCGGGAGATGAGAGCGCATTTTGGGGTCTGTATTAGTATTCCTTTTCTCTTTGTTGTAGATGGGACAGCGGTAATGAAAAAAAATATATATATACACATATCACATTGCTTACACGTTCGAGGAGATGCTTTCGCTTCCGTGATGTGACGTGTGACGGGGACGAGGCTGCGGTGGTGAATCAACTTACTGGCAGGTCCAGGAGTAGGCCCAGGGCGCGCGCTCCGATATCAGTTGCGAGGGGAACCTTGTTGCGAGGCAGCGTTTACTAGAGGGGAGCACCAGCGCAGTTCGAACTTTCCCCTCGGTACAGTCAAGTCGAGGCGGGTGTATAAACCCTTCCATCCCACACGAATCGGTGACCACCAAGTCAAATCCGAGCTTTCTCTCCCGGCGCCGGGGTCTAAGTTACGCTCCCCGACCATCCTGCCCCTTCGGTCTGCGAGAGGGACAGTAGCAAGGCATGCGAACGCCGAGTCCTCCGCTCTGGTAAGCCGTACACTTGATGGGCGGGGCTGAAGCTCCGTTCGCACACCTAAGGGCCTGCCGTGACATCTTCCCTCCACCCATGCAGGGGGCGACCAGGAGGCATTGGAAACACAGAGAGTGTTCCCGGGTCAAAGTATTGTGGGAAGCCCGATCGCTCATAGCAGTGTATTCAGTCTACCACCGAAGTGGGCAAGGAGAAGCGACCACGACCACGACCCCGGCCCCGGCCGGACAAGCTACACAATAGCTGAACCCAACCCGCGCATCCCTCCACCGAAGACGAAAGAGGAAACTAGAAGCGTGACCACCTTCCTTGAACCCCAGAGCCAAGGCTAGCTAGAATAAATCCCTCTCTCCTCCACTCACGCCCCAGGGTGTCGCCAACGGAACGGCGCAGAATGTCCCTTTTTTTCACCGACGGGAGAAGTCGAGACCGAACAGGCCCAGAAGATCGACGCCAACGGCAGCCACCAGTTCCGCCACCACCATCTTTATGCTCGGCCCGTTGTCGAGCCGGAGGGTGTCCCACACCACCAAGTCGGACGTTTTGTGCAGGACCCTGTCGGAGTGGATCCGGAGTGGTATGTCGTCAAGGTCAACGTCCATCATTGCCTCGAGGCTTGGGATTCCTGGCATGTTCTTCGAGAAGAGGGCGGTGTCTTCATCCTCGTCTTCGTCTTCGTCGGACATGGTTGATGAGTCCGTCGGCGTATCCATACCCTGTTCATTTGATGAAGGCGCCCCTGCCATTGGGACGTCCGCATCGTGTTCCTCGGCGGGTAACTCGCTTCTTAGAGCAGATGAGATGCCCGTGTAATACGGCTTTTCCAGCAGCGAGATAACACGGGAGTCCAGTGGTTCCCACGCAAGCGTCTCGGGGTCGAGGATGAATTGCGGGGTGTAATCGATCTTGTACCGCATCTTGGGGCATCCGTGGATGTAGAATCCAGGGTACCACCACTTATACCCAGCTTCCTTGGCCAAAGAGATCTCCCGGAGCGCCCCGAGCTTTCCGGGGGCGAACTTGTGGATTGATTCGTGGTAGAAGAAGTAAACGGCACTGACGCTCTGCGGCAAGAGGTCAATGACGCCTATGGCGACAAGCTCCCCGTCAATACGGTAGCACTGGTGATGTGACCCCAGCTTCCGGGTCTGGCCTGAATCTAACGTCTCGGTGCGCCTCTCTATGGGAGAGGTACACAGAAACCGCGTGAACCCACGGCGAGAGACCTCTCCAGGCTTCTCGTTGTGGACCTTTGTCTGGTAGTTTTCAAATACGGAATACTTCTCTTCCGTAAAAGAGTCATCTTCGAGCTCAACGGTGAGTTTATGGGTTGGCTCCAGGTCTGGCTTCAAGTAAGAAGCCTCGGCCTCGTGTATCCGCTCGAGGAGATCAAACGTGTTATCTCGTTTCTTGGCCTCTTCACGAGACCGTGGATACAAACGGGCCGCATCCTTGGTGTACTTCTCACCAAGGATGTGCTTGTTGAAGCGGTTTGCTGTCTGGCGTTGGTCCTTCGTCGGCGCGAACAAATCCGCGTCTAGGCGGATAGTATAGTGGGGACAACAGGAGTCCCGCGGGTTTGGCCGGTAAAGGAGACTCCCGGAGCGTCTCCAGCTGTGATCAAGCAGCTGCTGGTAAAACTCGGGTGTCAAAGACACGCCCGAGGCATAGTAGGAGTAGCCTGCAAACAAGGATGGATCTGTGAGAAGAGCTCTTCCCTAGAGTGGCAAATTTGAAACATGTGCTCCAACGACTGGCGCTCCTTGTTGCCAACGCTTGCAACCACAATGAGGGAGGTGACAGCAAGCGATGAAGTCAGAGGAGGGGCGCAGACCGTGGGGTGAAGCGTGGGGGCAGAGGGGGAGCAAGGACCAAGTCATCCCGACATGCACTTCAAGGAAAGGTGCAGTAGCAGGGCGCTGGAGTCATGCATGCCTGGCAGACGAACGTTGGAGCTCCTAGCGAAAAACAGGGTAACGGACAAGGATGATTGTGGCTCACGCAGTTTGACTAACTTTTACCGGGACCTTTGCCGCCGCAGTAGCCGCAGTTTACTGAGGTAGTGTAACCTGGGAGTGGTGCGTTAGTATATCACCCGAAGCGTGTGAAGATCGAAAACCGAGTATGAATGCGAAGACATGATAGGGGTCCGTCCCCATGTCAAATCACACCAGAGTCAGCCTCCAGTTGACTATAGGCACGGGTACTGCCGGGGAACATTGCAATGGACTCGGGAAAATATGCGCTGCCCCTCGACCGGAAATTCAAGATTCAACTCGTGTTATGACACGTGGTGGATGGCAGGATGGGGTTCCTCTTCTGGGAACCGCGCATTCTTGCTCCAGTTTCGCTCGAAACGCCTGGCAGTGTTCCAGTTGAGACAATGTAGTGATATGGAGAGGTGGGCCGAGTAAAACGAAGCACGCCCGGCACCGGAGGTGGGGAGGAAGTGGAGATGTTCTGCCTTGCTCATCAAAAGACCGTGCTGGTCAATGCATCTTCGGGCTCAGTGATGTGACATAACGTGTGAGAGAAGTCTGGGATGCATCACCGCGATGGGCGCATGGGAGCAACGACTGACATCCATATCACAAGGATACATGTCTGGGAACAAGATGCGGGGCGGAGCCAACAAATCAAGCACTGCTGGCCTATGAGGGAGGGGAAAAGCACGACCCGGGGGGTTTCTGCGCATGCAGAGCGATGCTGTGCGGTGGAACAAGAAGCGGCATGGAGGGTCTGGGGCCAAGAGATGCGGAAGGAGGGGGAAGGCTTCCAGAAGAAAGTGACAGCCAACGACAAGCCGCGGAGCAGGCACGGGGTCGGACGGTTGGAGGAGAGCAACGTGGAACGACTCACCAAATGGGGACAAGAAGGACAGTGCAGCGCCAGGATCCAGCGTCTGCTCCATTGCATCAGAGTCAGGGCCGGCGATTGGAGCCAGCTAGCAATTTAGCGTCGGGAGAGAGTCGGAGTCGGGGGCCGGGGCCGGTGGAAACGGGCGAGCTCGGCAACGGGGCGAGCGTCAGGGATGCCATGCGAGGGCCTCTGCGAGCCGAAGGTGCCAGCCAGAGACCAGATCGGGCGGAAGCGTGGATGTGGGGTCGTGCAGGGAGAGGCTGTGGAATGGGCGCGGCGATCCGTCTTGTCTCGTTCTTGCGCCAAGACGAGAGCGGCCAGTGGCTTTGAGGCGGGACGGGCTGACAGGAAACGGTGGGAGCAGGTGCTCGAGTCGGACACCCCACGCTGTGTTGTTGGTGGGCCGCTGGCGCCTGATCTCGTGTCGAGAAACGGACCTGAGATGTGTTGAACGCGGGCGGGGGTTTGTGTCTGTTCTCCGTACAGGGTACGGGGTTCGAGCGACCTGGGCCGTTCCTTCTTCGCGCCCTCATGCGCTTACCAATTGCGTGTGGGAGACGAGACGGTGGCACCTTCTGAGAATGACCCCGCTAAACGAGAATGGGGTTCGTCGATTGTTGACTTGAAGTCACTAGTGCTCGAGGTGAGAGGCTTGCTTGCCGGGCCTGCTGTTGGAACGCCCCTTTAAATCCCAGCCCTGCAGGATCTGCGATTGGGAATCCGAGGCGGAGACGTTGGAGGCGGTGAGAATAAGGTGTCTCGATTCTGAGACTAACCCAATAGCATAGACAAGAAGAGGCATGCCCACGAGGTGTTGGTACGAACATGTAGCTTTGGCGGGGTCGAAGTCGCAGCGTGAGGGCATGTGGAAAAAAAGGAGGGGGGCTTCTGCTGCGGCTGTTGGAGAACTTGTCAGCGCCACTTTCACAGTACATGTATTAAACTCGCAGCGGCGTACATGTATGGACAACTCCGTTTCGCACACCCATATTACAACCCAACGTACCATTCAATCTAATATGCTCCATCCAGCACAGACACAAGAGCTCCACGGCAAGGTTTGAGGGTTCCGAGACGGAGGGAGGTGTGGTTGGGTTTAAGACGAGAAGGTTTTGTACTTTTGTGAACCGATATGGTAAGTCCTCGCGAGCACATCATTCATCCGCCGGCGACGGTTCGAGAACGGCTGAGCCGGGCGTGTGGATGGATGCAGGACGGGACGCCCAGGCGCGGCTGAGAGCGAACTTTTCGAAACCGGGTGCCCGCTTACTGTCCCTTTGACTTACACACGACGAACCGCGCCCGGACGAAGCCTGCATGAAGAGCGCAGATCTATAGATGATTACATTTACTATGTCGCCAAGGTCCACGTGCTCACCAAAGTCGCATTTGGGTCTGCCTGGCTACCCGTTTATATCCTAGCTGCCGCGGAAAAGCTCCCCCTAGTTTCGGAAGAAGTTTCCTAATACATAAAGTTGCCGTCACGAAACTGGCGTTCCATGGATGAGGAGACTTCGCGGGCACCGCGGCTTTTCTTGGTAGATGTTGCTGCTTGCACTGGCTGTGATCCGTTGAAGCCGGTTCCGTGTTAGTCAGCACTTGAACAACAGCTCGAGTCCATGTACCTACCTGGCCGGGCTGTTCGATTTCATCTGCATCTGCATCTGCATTTGTTGGAATCCTTTTGTCAAGCTTCGGTGGGTTTCGCAAGCCCCCGGGTTGTCCAAGTCGGAACGACCAAACGGGCAGTTGGGCACCCCACGCCGAGCCCGCCCTTCCCGAACAGGAACCGGGGGGTTAGAGGTGTCTTCGAACATTACCTACTCCTACTTCTGGGATTGGCGGGGCTCACCACACCCTCTCATCAATATCGTCCGCGGATTGTGGAGCCGGGTTGATACGCTTCTTCCTGCTGAGTTGTTCGTGCCGTCACTACGACGCCCGCTAAACCAGATTCTTGCCCTTGCATTTCCACGGTAGCTGGTTTGGGACTGTGCGAAGTTCCAGCTCGGATGTCTGGCAGCTCAGCGTCTTTTGCTTTGCCACGCAAGAGATCTGGTACTCGGGCGTGGTTCTGTCGTGGGAGCGACGCCAAAACAGATCCGGCCAAAGACCTGTCGTGCCGGACACGCGACGAGACACCCCGCACCCATGTCTGCCAGGTACAGAGATCTGGGCACCCTTTTACGTCAGTGCAGGGAGCGCAGACGCCAACCAACCCCCCGGGGTGCTGGAGGTACTTTGTACAACATTTCCCGATCTGGCTCTACCGTAACGGACGGATTGTCAATGTGACGACTGAGGAGAAAGCTCCAGCTCCCGCTGACGCCCCGTCCTCCGCCCATCTCATCCCGTCCGCCCCCTCTGCTAGGCTGCCTTGCGATGCGCTTCCATTCTAGCACCCCGCCACACTCACACCCCTCGGCGCTCTGACAGGCCTTGCCCATTTCGTACCTATCTATTCGGGACGGTCACAAGCTCCGCGAGTCCCCCACTCGTTGGGTCCACCGAGTATAAAGATGGGGTGGTGCTGCGGCTGTGAGTGCAGCTGCTCAAGCTCGGCTCCAAATTGCTGGGTATATAAAGCTCGGCCCAAGAACAGTCCTCGCGACACCCTGTTAATCGTGGAGGCAAAAGCGGCTGCGCCCCGACCACCTTAAATCCAGGACCTTTGCCTCTAGTAGCGCCAGCTGGAGGCGACATAGGCTCGGACTTCTCGATTTTACGCCCCGTCCTGAATCCTGACACCACCCTTACATCTCCCGAATCAAACCTTGTTTGCCAGTTCACCCGCCTTTCTGGCGCCCCTGCTAGACACCACGCGACCAGAGCACAGGAGCCGGGATACAAGCTGTCGCGCTACCTGTTACCTCCCATCGGCTCCCCTTCCCCCCGGTGCTGTGGGGCCAAGTGTGCTGCCGCTGTTGGCATAAAGTCCCCCTGCAAGCTACCTTTCACCGAGGGCCTCCTTCCTGCTCCTCCCCTGCCGCACTCACTCGGGCCTGTTCTTCCTGGTGCGAATGGGAGATAAAACCGCCATCACACAAACCCAGAACACAATTGTCGGAGCTTGTGGTTGATCAGGGGCTCGTGCTGGGAAATAGAGTACTCCGTGGCATCCAGACCGCAAGTACCCACCCAGAACCCACGGTGACATTCCTCCGTCCCTCCGCTGGGTCTTACCGGCTCCGCTACGCCTAACTTCGAGACCTGCACGCCCCATTGAAGCCTGCCAGCGGGTTCCGTGGCCCCAACACCCCTCCACTAGCGCACTTCCCTGGCGCTTCCGGACCTTCCAGACCCCTCAATCCTCTGCGCATCCAATATTGCCCCGCCATCGAAAGCTGGCCACCTTCTGATTTTTTTTTCCCTTTCCCCTTTCACGTCAGACAAGCTCCAGCTCTTTCTCGCGAAGGACGACCCGTTGACGTCGGAACATCATCGTCAACTCCGACGTCCACCCACACCGGGCCCTTGTCGACGCCAGCTCGAATTCCTCTCCCCTTACCGACCTGCCAATCACTCACGGTACCAAACGGCGCAACCATGGACCTTAGCAATTCGTAACTCCGGCTGGCCTGCACTGCTGAGTTTCTTTTACCTGTTCTTTTTACCTGTTCTTTTACCTATTCTTTCTCTGTTCTATCTTTTCCGATCCCCCTCTTCACCAGCGGCCGGTAGCCGCTCCTTACCACTCCTTGCCTGAGCCCGCAAGAAATACCCTGTCCGGATTCCTCCAACGGCCAGTCAGATCGCCAGGTATGTCGGGCACGCCTCTCCGTGTCATCCGTGTTGCTGCTGACTGTGACTCAGCCGGACTACCACATCATGGCGGCCTCGAACAGTCGGTGTATGGAATCTCGAACGGGCCGGACGAATCAGCGTACGTATTAAGGATCTCTCCATGTCTCGTATCTTACTACTGCTACATGCATCCCGCCTCCCCGCGTGCCATAGCGCTCACTGAGACTGACCGACGCGCTAGGGTACAATTCCAAAGGAGAACGCCTCGTTGCTGGCGTGGTTCCTCTCACGGAGGACCAGAAATATGTTCTGCTCATCCAGTCCACGAGGAGGAAGGGCTGGGTGCTTCCGAAGGGAGGATGGGAAATAGACGAGGAATGCTCAGAGGCCGCCCAACGAGAGGCCTGGGAGGAAGCGGGCATCATTGTTCACATCGACTACAATCTTGGAGAGATTGTGGAGACCCGACCGCCGAAGCCGTCCAAGTCCAAGGAGAAGGATGGCTCCAAGGCGGTGTACCAGTTCTACCAGGCCACCGTCGTGCGCGAGGAGACGGAATGGCCCGAGAAGCACAAGCGCGAGCGTCAGTGGATGACCTACAGGCAGGCCAAGGACGTCCTCTCCAGCCGCCCCGAACTCCAAGAAGCGTTGGAACGATCGACTATAAAGCGCTAGCCCCTGAAGTATACGTCCTGCTTCGAAATTCCAGTCGCCGCCGCCGCCGCCACCACCGCGGGAGCAATACGATATCCGGACTGCGAATTACGAGTTCAGCGGGGGTTTTCCGTCTCTTCCCCCTTCTGGAGCTCGTTCTACCATCCAACCGCTGCGCCATATATCTTGGGATCATTTCGAACACATCCGGGGGGACCGTATAACTCGGGGGCTCTGAATGACCGAAGGCAGAGAGCCATTGTCTACCGGCAGCAACTTGAGACTCCCGCTTGCGATCCTTGAGCGGGACCCACGGCAGACACCTTCCGCGCCTTCCGCGAATAATACATCCGACCTCTCCACCTTCGTTTTTTCCCGTTCGACTATAGCGCCTATCACATCGCCACACCTCCCACGACCTGGCGTATACACTCGAAGGCTTGGTTTGTTTGATGGCCGTACTTTATTTCGGCGCCCTGATATTCTCGAGGATCCGGGCTTTAGCGTCGTGTTCTCTGTTTCGTTCTGTCTCTCTCAAAAGAGCGGTAACCTGCATTTGCATTCGATCCACGGCGTTGTCGGCTTAGTTCTTTTGGCATAGAATGTTTCCCGGTCCTGGGGTTTTGTTTAGTGGCTGGAGAACCTCGTTGGCTTCGGTGACAGTGAGCGTCCAAACTAGAGACTTATGGCTATAGAGGAGAATGCGACGGGGAAAGAAAAAAAGGGGAGAAGGGGTGCGACTAGAAAGAGGTGAGAGAGAAAAAGAGGAGGGGACAGAGAGAGGTTGAGGGGCTGGTGCCGGACAGAACACGCAAGGAAGAGACGGAGTGGAGAGTGGGTGCCCGGCCTGGGATAGCGAATCGAACCAAAGTTCCAGCGAGCCTGGGATTCTGATTCCGTAAACTTCTCCTGGCTGCCATCATCGTCTCACCAGCAACAAGCCCATGCTCGGGTCCTGGGTTGACAACATCCGTTTTGTTCCTCATCATAGGGAAGGCGACAGTACCATCAGGCTGCCAAACCCGACCGGCGGGTGCGAGGGGGGCTAGAGGGATATTATCCATCTCTACGATGCCCTCCTCAGTTTGATTTGATGTCTTTGGCCGGCAGCAGATGTATCTCACCCTGTAACAGCTCAAACCGTAGCCCCTTTCATGCTCCCTGAGCACCTCGTGCCCGTTTGACTTACATGTAGGCATTTGCAAGAGCTTTGACCTTGGTTGGTCATGTAAGAGCGCTTGGAAATATACATAACTTATAGAACGTAAGTAGACGTGAACGGATGGAGCAATATCAATCCGAGAACGAGATGGCGGACGCAAATGTTGGACAGACTGTTAGCTATTGCATGTGACCACTTGTGGATGTGTGCAACACTCCTTCATCCATTAATAGTAACCACGTGGCCTATTCTAAAAGCCGCGATCTGGTGAGGGACGTTGAATCTCAGGAAGCCGTCTCACAAAACAGTACGCCGCCGAGCGGGTTGACCTGGCGTCTTACACCACGGCCTTTTTTTCTAAAATTTTTATTTATCTAAAAAGGGAGTCCATAACATATACTTCTTTTCTGTGTCTTAAGGGGTGTGCACGAAGTCTCCACCAACTACGATAGCAGCTGTCGGCCTTCCGGGAGGGATGGAAAGCGTACATATACTACATGTACTGCTGCGTCCGGGAGAACTCGGCCAGGTGAAGAGCCGGTGCTCTGGGTTGGCGGTCCGGCCCGGCGCAAATTTCGCAACAGCTTGAGAATCACGTGTGGCCCATCGAAGTCTCAATTTGCCGGAATATTCCCGCCAGGTAGCGGGACGCTTTGGAGGGGCACATTTCGGGGGAGTTACCGCTGCGCGCCCAGCGGCCAAGAGCTGGGTGAGCTGACTCCGTCTGAAGCCATATCAACCCGGCATTTGCTTGTGAGACAACGCAACCATTGTGTGTGCTTTTTTATTTCTTCTTGTCGACAGGACTATTTCTAGATCAGCACCGAACGACAAGGCTCCTTGAGAGGACGCGTTTATTCACCACCCGAGTCCACAATCCCGCGGACCGCCGAACCTTGCCTCGACCAAGCCTGATGTTCGGGTAACCGCTCCGCCGACCTACACCACCTTCGACCTGCCACATGTCCTGATGGAGAACCTCACGATATCCGATTCCGGCCCGCCGGGCGCCGGGCCCGCGGCCCCTCAGCAGGGTGGCCCGCAGCAGCCGGCCACCCCGCAGCAGTTGCCGCCGCAGATGTTCACGACGGCCGCGCAGTTGCTGGACTTGACGGACAGTAAGGGCCTACCCTCCGCGCAGCTGGAACGGTGAAGAGTGGGGGCCGAAGGGGAAGAGAGATTTGAGACCGGCGCGGGGTGGAGGGAGAGGACGACGTTGACATTCTGGCAGAGAAGCTTATGGTTGCGCTACGAGACGGGAGGAAGCTCATCGGCGTTCTAAGAAGCTGGGACCAATTCGGTGAGTCTCGCCCCTGCTGGCCCCGATCCCGAGAGCCGCGGCAGTGCTGACGAACACACCCAAGCAAACCTCGTCCTCCAATCCACCATCGAGCGGGTCTTCGTGCCCCCGCCCGACCCGTCAACCGCGGGCCTCTACGCCGACATCCCGCGCGGCATCTTCCTCGTGCGCGGCGAGAACGTGCTGCTGCTGGGCGAGATCGACCTCGACAAGGACGACCAGCCGCCGGCGGGCTACGAGCTCGCCGACGCGGAGCGCGTGCAGGCGCTGGCGAAGCAGCGCCAGGAGGACGAGAGGGCGAGGGGCAAGGCGAAGATCGGGAGGCTGAAGGCCATTGGGTTTGAGGGGGAGCACATTGGGGATGTGTTGCTTGGGTGAGTCCTGGGTGAGCGATGAGATATCGTGTTGGAATGGGGCGATGGGGAAGGTGTGTGTGGCTGAGGCGCTCTTTGGGGTCGTGCTCCCGGGCAGAATATTGTGAAATGCCCATGACCCCAAACTATTAGAGAGCATGATACGTTCATACGAGACATTCACCTATGGCTTCAAACTCACCTGGAAGGTCCCACAAGTCCATGCTCACTTCACAATCCAACTCCCTCACAGCTGGTGTCGTCTCCGACATGCCTTCTATTCTTCCTATGCAATGCATACATGCCACCTCGACTCACCACCACCACTCATACAAATGAGAATAAGGGACAGGGCAGAGACGAGCTTCCCATTTAGACTATGATAGGGACAAGACCCCCCCTTCATGCTGCTTCAACCGCCATATACACGAGTAGATTTACAAAGAGTCATTGAGGAGCTTGTTCATCTTGGCGATGCGGCCCGAGACGCTGAGGTCGATGGTCCGGTCGCCAATCTCAACGACAAGGCCGCCGACGATGTCGGGGTTGACCTAAGCCGGCATCAGCACTCATCCGCGCCTAGGATGCGACGGGTGTCGGGGATAACGTACCTCGTTGGTGACCTTGAGCTTGCTGCCCTGGCCGACGTACTCCGACTTGGCGACGGCGTTCTCCAGCCTGGAGAGAGTCTTGTTGTCCAGTTGCTAAAGCCTCGTCAGTAGACGTCCTAATACCTATCCCGTCCGTGGGACCAGATCCGGCAGCTATAAACTCCGGGCTCCACCTCCACGTACCTGAGCGCTGGTGACGGTCATCTCAACCTCGCCCTTCGCCGCCGACACCAGGACGCCGAACTTCTCGCACACGCCGCCGAGGAGGCCCAGCCGGTTGTTCTCGGCCAGCGTGGAGAGGAAGTTCCGGACGGTCTCGCCGCCGGCACCGGCCTGCTTGGCGAGCTCCTCGACGATGGCGGACTTGTCCTCGGCTGTCAGGGTCGGCGCGGAGAGGACGCCCTGGAGCTTCCGGTCCTTGATGACGAGGGCCTGGAGGGTCGAGAGGGCCTTGGCCGTGGGGTCGAGGGTCGAGGACTTGGAGGCCGCGGTGTACTGCGACGGGGTTTTGTTAGCCTTCCTCTTGTCCGGGCGGACGGCGCGGGGGGGAGGGTCCCAATTAGGCCCAATTGGGAAATCGGCAACTGGCAGGCAAGACCATTGCCCGGCGAAGAGGCAGAGATGGGGGTGGACGCACGAGAGCGGTGGCGTAGGTGCCGTCGACGCCAAATACCGCAACGGGGGGCTTGCCGTCCGCGTTGGCGGCGGCGGCGAAGGCCCGGGTCTGCGAGGCGACGGGGACCCGGGTCGCGGCCCTGACGGATCGGAGGAGCGCCTGTCTCGCGAGCATGGCTGCGGTAATTATTGGTGGACGGGGGGATTCGAGTCGGCGGGGGGGGAAGCGGGCGATGCGAGGCGTTCAATTGGGTTGACGTTGAATGAAAGCTCGACTCCCGGTTTGTGCTCGGGAATGGGCTTGCTCGGCAGAAATTGAAGGTGCCTAGGCTGTCAGGCGACAAAGCTGTGATTTTTGGATTATGTAAGGCCACCCGTCCCTGAAGCCCCACCGCAGCGCCCTCAAGCTCGTCCGGTGTTGCTCGGCGATAACGGAGGCGGATTTGTTAGGGAAATAAATGGCTGAGCAACCCCGGCATAAACATGTTCTGTTATATCGTCGTATCATACACTCAATGATTCCTGTCCATTCCTTCAAAAAAAAGTATTTCTTGTGTGTCCTGCTTCAAGCAGCAGAAGTTACTCCTCCCAAACGTCACCCAGCCAGGCCCACTCAAAAACAAACGTCATACCCCAAACGCCATGCATCATTCCCTTTGCCTAAGACTCAAAACGTCCACTCAGTCGCTCTTGAGCATGCTATCCACAAGATCACCCAGCGGGCCCCAAAAGTCCTTCCCACTCGCGAGGTTGTGCTCGTCGATGAAAAGCACGTACTGCTTAAAGCTGGTGTTCAGGTGCGGCTCGAGGCCGAGCTCGCGGATGACCGGGTAGTGGTGGCAGTAGATGTGAGCATAGACACGGTACATGCGCTTGAAGATCTGGCGGACAAGGCTAGGGAACGATTTCGGGAAGGGGACGCCTGCCTTGGGTTAGTTCAGACGTTCGCGGGAGAGGGCCTCGAGGGGACGCACCAATTCGGCTCGGGAGGACCTGCTCGTTGTCGATGTTGCTCTGTACCCAGCCCATCATCTGCTCGATGTACGCCGGGGCCGACATCTTGGTCGGGCGCTTGTAGTTCTCGCTGTCCTGCCAGAGGTATTCGAATTCGTCTGTCGCCTTCATCTCGGGGCACGACTGCGGCGAGCAGAATTCCGTGATGGCGCCGTAGAGGAGGTTGATCTGATTGTAGAAGTCCACCACTGCACCATCCGGTCAGCATTTCCTCCCGCATTCTCTGGTGTCCGCCCTCTCGTTATCGGGGAGCATACTGTTGACGGCTAGCCACTCGTTCTCGTCCTCGCCCTCCGGCAGCTTCACGATCTTGCGAAGGCTCCCACCTCCGAGGGTCGCTTCCGCATACTGGCGGAGCTGATGGCTCGTCGTGCCGCCCCTTCCGGGCGCCCTGGGCCGGAACTGGTTTCGGGTTCGCTGGTTGCTATAGACCGGGCGGCATTGTCAGCACTGTCTGGTTGATTGCGGTAGTCCTTCATCGCAGCGCTCCGTGGCTCTTGAGGCAAGGCCCGGTATCGCCTAACTGCGCTCGAGAAGAGCCCGATGAAGGAAAGGCAACTTACACTGTGGCGATAAAGCCTGCCATCGTTACCAAGGGGGCTCGAGAAGCCGCAAGTCGTCTCCTGTTCGGTCTGTTGCGTTAACCCCTGGTCGGTGGGGCACGATCGCGGAGGACTGTCGCGGCGAGAGGCTCAACAAACAGGCGAGATCGGGCTGCGGCGCGTCTTCGACTTTCGGATGGGGAGGTTAGAGCCTCAGGGCCCGTAAGAGAAACAATAAAGTCCTTGGCTCAGTCAAAAATATCAGCTGCACGGCGGTAGGAATACATGCATCATACGGCGAACTGGGGGTGAGGAGCAATGCATGCGGTGGGAGGTTGTGTGTTTATCAACTGCCCGATTGGCTTTTGGTTGCCAGGCGGCCGGTTTTAGGTGGCGCTCCCTGCAACAGCCCCACTGAATTGTCGAGGTACCGGTGAGTATCGCGGGGCCACACCACACCCGGGACTCGGCGCATGAAAGTGGGGGTTCTAAGAGGGTACATAGTGAGACTTCATCATCCCATAACTGCGTCCTTATGTTCAGAGAAAATTCCTGGCGATCAACCAAGCTTCGCTCCAAGCAACAACCACCGTGAAGCTCGACAATCGCCGTCCCACGCCATCACAGCGTCCAAGATGGCGTTCGATGACGATGACGAAAACTCCATCCTCAGGCCGGCGAGCCAGCCCCACCCCGAAGACGATGAGGGCGAAGACCTTGCCCCCGACTTCCGGCAGCTCGCCTCCCTCATCAACAAGAAGGGCCGCTCCGGGCAAGAGGTCCGCAAGGGCGAGAAGGATTTTGAGTCCCACGGGACCCAGGCGCAGGAGAACGCCCTCGAGTCGAGCCGCCGCGTGATGGAGGAGGTCCTCTCGTTCGAGAGGTTTCAGACCGAGGATAACTGGGTGCGGGCGTGGTACTTCCCCGAGTGGTGGGGCAGCGCCGGGGGCAGGGCGATACGAGAGGGGAACGACAGGTTAGACAGCGACGAGCTGCATCTGGAGGATCGCGTTGCGATAGTGGAACACGAGAGAGGCTTTCCGGCGAGGCTGCTGGGAAGGGTAGTCCCGGGAGTGAGGAGGACCCAGCCGGCTTCAGGACGGACGTGGATTTTGCCCGAGGAGGCGCTGTACTTGGTCGAGAGGGGTACGGTTGAGCTCTGGTGGCCCGATAACAGCCTCGAAGAGCTCTTCCCCCGACTCGCGGCCGGAGAGGGGGAAGCTGAGCCGCCCAAGTCGATGCTCACTTCGATAGAAGACCACGGGTACACCACTGGCGTTCCCTTGAGCCTCCAAGGTGCTTATGCCATGCTCATTGGTGAGCCCGGCGAGAGGGGCAAGGTCCCCTTGGCGAGGTTCCAGGTGTATTCCAACTTGAAGCGCGCTGGCTACCACGTCGTGCCCGCGCCCAAATCACCATCACACTTACCGGCGGCAGCCACACCCGGCCCAGGGACGCTATGGCAGTGGTTCGCATCTCTCATCCCTTCAAGGGGGCCGCCGGCATTTGGACCGCTCGTCCGTCCGGGCCTCTACCGCTCTTACAACACGATCTACAAGCAACTATCCGTAATACCGCGTCACAAGCCGTCGGAGCGCTCAGCCACGACCGCCGACCCCAGAGATCCGTTCAGGGTCCACTACCACGTCTGGCGAGCGGAGGGGAGCTTCCGCAAGGGAAACCCGCCGCCGCCCGACTTCCGCATCTGCGTCGTCGACACGCGCGAGACGTCGGTCCCCACACTCGAGCAGATCTCGGCGCTCTTAGAGTCCACACCCTACGACCCGCCGCCGCCGCCGCCAAAGAACAGCTCGCCGCATAACCCGGGGCAGATGCACAAGCGGCTGAAGCACGGGTACAGGAACGTGCTGCTTGCGGTGGTAGACCACGGCATCATCAGCTTCAACCGGTTGTCTGACGCAGGATTCGGCGAGGAGGCGCTCTACGAGGGCTTCGACTCGAGGCTGAGCGCACCAGTGGGACCGAAGGCGGGGGGCTCTGGGAGGGGCGGGAACGGAGGCAGAGGGGGGAGGGGAGGCCGGAAGAACGGCGGGAGAGGGAGGGGAGGCAAGACGGGCTAAGCCGTATTGTGAGGAGAAAAGTCTTGTTTTTTTCCTTTGCTCTTGACGGTCGGTTGTGAGGCATATACCCGGGCGTTTATTAGAGGGTTCTGTTCAAATTTCGTTTACTTAAAACTTCCAAGTATGGACCGGCATGATCGTCGTACTCTGATGGAAACAAAATCTCCGAGCAGGCGAATGTGACGGAAGGATTGGCTTACATGGAAAGCCTGTCACGTGTAGTGCATGGGTATGACTTGTAATGATGCCCCTTCCAATCCGGCGTCCTAATGAATAGACGGATGATATAATATGTCCGTCCCCTCGGATGGAGGGAGGCCCAGACCGATGGGAGAATGTTGGCAGTTGTCCTTTGTGCACCTCGCCGTTGAGTTTGGCTCTGCCGCGGAGGGCCGGGTAGGACCGCAATCAACGCTTCCGGACCGAACGGGGCACAGCGGTTGCTTGTCCTGGCGCATACTACTCGGTATTTCCGTCCTTGGTAGTTTCGCGTACTCTGATCGAAGGATTGGAATCTTACGGCCGACTGACAGCTCCCAAAATATCCAACTTCACTCCATACATACCCCAGACTTGCCAGCATGGCAAGACCAGGGCGGCTGATAGCATGCAATACATGGACGAACCAACTTTGAAATTGATTATGCAAGAGGTGCATGTACTTCCGTATCCGGCGCCAAAGGTGGATGGCCTCCCTCGATTGTCGCTCACCCATTGGGCGGTGGGGGCAGAGGCAGGATTCTCGCATGGAACGTCGCGTGTTACGGCTGACAGGCGCTATTGAACTTTGGGGAGTGACAACCCGGCAGGCTATTATTGGTTTTTATACATGGGTCGTGTCAGCCTGGGCGGGTGACGGTTTGCAATTGGGCCGATGGAAGTGAGTGGCGAAATGCATCAGGAGATGATGCTTACAGTGAATCATGGGGTTCCGGGCGAGTTATTGGATGTTTGTCGGACATGATAGACCGTGGCTGTTGCAGTTGGTGGTGACTCGCTGGGCACGTTTACTGGAGCGCTGCACGTGGCCAACATAATAACATGAACCCTGCTGCTCGGCTCCCCACCCCGCATATTACTCTCATGTTGTAAGCGCTAGGTTACTGGCTAGGGGGCTGGGCCTGCCGCGGATGTTGAGCTTACGGGGCAAGGCCGGTTGTCAAGCCGAGACCTGGCGGTGGGGGCTGCCATCCCTGTAACTACAGTATCACTACTTCGTATTACCCGTGCTGTTCCACGCTACCAAGGAATAATAGGCTCAATGATACCTGGGGCTTGTCGGACGTGATAAGTCACTCGTCTAGGAGCCTCTTGCTGCCCCTATTTCCGAAACTGCATTACCTCGTAATTAGGCGCTTTCGCAACTCGTGCTCACTGCTGCAGCCACGTCCGAGGTATCGATGTACTTGTATTAATAGCACGTCCATGCTTGTACCTTTGCTTGCCAATGGATGCTCCTTCCAGCGCCAGCATGAATGGAAAGAACCGGCCTGTCACCGAAAGCCAAGACTCTTTATTAGCCAAAAGCGACGGGGGGGGAAAACAACCTTGTTCCAGCACCACCTTCGTTTCTGCAAAGTTTCCCCCCAGGAACTTTGAACTCTTCAAACGCAACCTACCTCGTAGCTCAACAACACCGGGTTTCTCCCAACCCTGGACGACGGTCACGAGAACATTTCCGACTGGAGGTTAGAAGCGCGCCACTGGTGGAGCTAAATTTGCTCGTTACGACTCCGTAGTTTATGGGCATTTCCTTTTTTATCGAGCTCGCCTTGATGCCGCAGCGTCGATCAACCACTTGAAACCACGCAACCCGCAAGTTCTCTCTCTCTAGTTTTTCGTCTTCGTCTCATCCGGGACAACACGCCATCCGCCCATAGTCTCGCCATCACCCACGCCTGTCGCAACCTCTCGCGGGCACTGGTTTCTGTTGACGTGTCACGTCACGGCCAGGTGAGATTATACAACCTTTTTCTACTTTCAGTACTTTTTTGCGCGGCGGGGGGGGATATTCCTTTGTGCCATTGCCTTGCGGCCATTTCTTTGCCCGACTTGCCAAAGTCGTGGCAGATCCCGCCCCGGTTTTCCCCTCTGGCCTCTCTTCCTTTCATCCTTTCATCCTGGGCGTGTTACTTGGACCAACCCAACAGCGGCCCGGAGCATCGTAATCCGTCAGATGGTACTCCAGCCCTTGCACCATTTCCCCGTATCCGGAAAAGTACTTGGAGTTTTCATCAAGCCTGCTGCCCCTTGGCCCATCTTACGTTGGACTTGCCCCAGGTCTCTCGGCTGGAGCATCGAACCGTTCTGGCCCTTGGCTGGTCTTATCCACTTTCTGTCTTTCGTTGACCAAACTCCTTCGCTGTTCCTCATCTGCCGTCTTTTGCAAGCCGCTTAACCTCGCTCAACCCGCCCGCTTCTTCACCTATTCTCCTGAGACACGTTTCTCTCAAACTCGTTCCCTGAAACCCTCATCTCACAACAAACCTCGATGCGTGTTTGCATCAACCGCCACCACCCAACACCCCCCAATAGCTGAACCCTTGTTAGTTCTCATCATACCCCACAAAGACGCCACACATTCCAGCAAGGTCCGTCCCTCGTCGTTTTCGTCTTTTCCCCATGTCCTCACACCCCAAACGTTGCCGTTTCTCTCGACGGTGTTTAGCAGCCAGGAGTCCTCATTCATCAGGCCAGCCAGGGAGACGCTAACACACGTTCTAGTCCTCACAGCTTATTCGCCATGGGTGAGTCTGCTCTATCGAATGAGAGCCGCCCTGGCAGTTCATCCACTGCTGCCAAACAGCCAGACCTGCCGGCCGAGAAGGCTGGCCCCGCACCCGATGGAAACAACGACACAAACGCGTGAGTCCTCGTCTTTCATCGCACCCCTTCGCCACCCCTCCCTCTTGCCAACACCCCCAAGCAGTCTTCCACCTCGTGTTATCCCTCCTAACAGCCGTACAGCACTACCACGCCTGCCAATGGAGCAGATGAGGACGGCGACCTTAGCCCGGTCCCCAGCGAGAGCATGAGTCCTCCCAGCAGCCTCAACATGAACTCATACAGGGATGAGATTGTCGTCGGTGCCCGCACCAATGGAAACCACGATACGCAGGCCAACAACAGCACCCAGCAGGCTGTTCTGGGGCCCGTGGACGGCGATGAGCCCATGAGTGATGTTCCCGACAGCCGCCCGTCCAGCTCGCGGTATACTAAGAGGACGCGATCGGCAGTCCAAAATGAGCCTACCCCGGAGCATCTTGGCCGCCTTGCAAGCGCCGCTCGTGACAGTTATGAGTCTCTCGCGTCATCTCGTCCTGGTCGCCGCATTATTCCCGACAGTGGCGAGAGGGGGGTCCTTTTGGGATACTGGAGAGACTCTCCGGTCGACGACGAGGACTACAAGCACGCCATCTTCGCCACGCTCGACCTGAAGGGCCGCCTCCGGCCCAGGATTCAGGCAACCAGCATCTCTGGGAAGCCCGTCCCCGCCCCCGTGCCTGCTGGCCCTGGCAGCACCGAGGTCGCCTTTATGCGGATTGTTTTCCTCGACCACCTCGTCGGGCTCCGCCAGGCTCATATCATCGAGTACGTCAAGTTCCGATCCAGCATGATCCCGGCGGACAGCTCGGACCAGGCGAAGAGGGATACCGACTTGGACGCTCGCGCTAAGGCCGACCGGAGCATCAAGGCGAACCCGCCCGCCGATCTGGGTCCTATTGCCTATGGCCGCGAGGTTCCTGAGGACGTCGTGACCCCTGTGCGCGCCGAGCCCACGAACAAGCGTCGTCGCACTGATGGAGGGTTTGTTGCCATTGACAGGACCCCCCTTCCGGACCCGACCGCTATGCCCCCGACGGCTATTGATCTTGAGCCCTTGTATGGCACCCGTCCCACGCGGATTCTGGTCGGGTACTGGAAGGGCTCTAGCGAGGAGGATCCCAGGGACCGTCATGCCATCTACGGGATCCTGGGCTCCAATGACATGTTCCGAGTCAAGGTTGTGAGGGAGACTAGGGACGGCCGGCCCGTGAACGGTAACTTCCCGACTGGGGCTGGCGCCCTCTGGGTCCACTACGATGAGGTCGAGCTCGAGGATCACCTCAAGGGCCTAAACCGCGTGGAGATCAAGGAGTACGTGCGCATCCGTCAATACTTTGCCGACAGGGGCGAGAGGCCCGAGGACCGCCCCCTCCACGAGGCCGTTGCCGTCGCCAACGCCCAGCGCCGCGTTATCGCCGGATTCAAGGGTGGCCCGACCGCGGGCGTACCCGAGCCATCCCTAGCAAGCGCCGGCGCCCGTGGCGACTCGGTCGTGGCGGAGCTGATGAACTGTTACTACAACCGCAGCAAGTCAGCCCCCATCGAGCCGCGTGCCAACCTTTCGGGCCGCCGCTCCCTCGGGGGCACCAACGAGACCATCGAGCGGCCCGCCACGGTCATGGAGAGGAGCTTCCCAGCCGAGCCGGTCCCGTTCCGCGCCGAACGGCCCGCCATGAGCCGAGAAGTCAGCAGGGAGGTCAACCGGCAGATGGGAAGCCGCGAGGCCGCTGCCCTGGCGGCGGCCAGCGCGGCCAACACCCACCTCTCCCTGTCGCCGCGTCCGAGCAACAACCACACGCCCCAAAGCCAACACAACAATGTCGCGAACTCGCGCATGCGCTTCCACGACACGGACGAAATGCGGCGCCTGAACGACGTCTGGGCGAGGCAGGAGGCGCAGCGGCAGCGGGGCCCGGACGAGGACATCAAGATCTGCGGTGACACGCGGTATGCGCGGAGGGCGGCGGGGCCGTTCCAGGGGAGGTACGTGGCGGAGTCGAGGACGCTTATCAGTATTGACGGTGAGGACTACGTTGAGTACCGGGTCCTGGCGAAGGCCACATAGTCTTCGCGCGGTGGATTGAGTGGAGGGTGAGCTCGGGACGGTTCCTTATGCCAGAAAAAAGGGTATTGGTTTGAGATTGATGTATTTCTTCTATTATTTTCTACTATGAGGGTGTTTGGGGAGCACGTTTTTGATTATCGAGGGCTAGTGGTGTTCGCATTTGCGAGTTTCCGGAGTTGGGGCCGGGTTGTGGGTCGTGTATAAGTATGGGTCATGCGGGCTAGATACCATTATCCGAGTTTAATCGCGTTGCGTCTTCTTGTCGATGGCGGTGTGGCATGCTTCCTACTGTTCGATGTCTTTACGAGAACATTCAAGTTCTGGGTTTGGCTGTGTTGCGGTGGGAAGAGGATCAACGAATCCTCATGGTTCAGATGTCTGTTTCTCTCCCAAGCTAACTCAGACCCGGTCTGAGACGTAGCCCCTGCATCCTTCGATCTGAGAGCAGATGTCGGATGATAGACGGCCATGCATCAAACAATTTGGACGGGACCTTAGCACTCGTCAGCCAGCGCCCTAACCGAGCCAGACTCAGACACGGTCATCTCGCTTCGGCCGCCAAAACGACTAGCGGTCCAGCTACAGGTATGTTTCATGCGAAAATATGCACATTAAGATTAAGCACGCCTATCCGGACCAAGGATCCAGTGTCCTACAGCACCGGCTCGAACCCCTCCACGACCGCGCCCCATTCCTCGGGGAAGTGGCTCCCCTCTGCCCCCTCCCAACCCCCGGCCATCATCGCCACGGCCCACAGGAAGGAGCCGGAGGCAGGAAAGTACGGCGTGGGAACCCTCGTGCCCCCTATGGGGTACCCGGCGTCGTCGAAGGCGAAGGTCGGGTGCAGGAGGTAGCCGAGCGCGCTCTCCGCGTCGCCGAGCCGCAGGCTGTTCATGGCCAGCATGGGGAAGTCCCAGCCGAAGGACTGCTCGAGGTCCCAGTAGGCCTTGATGTGCTCCGCCGTGTTGGAGACCACCTCGAGCGAGAGCTCCTCGCCGGAGAGCGGCGGCGGGAGGAGGCCGTAGACGGCGCTCATGGCCGGGTGGTCCATCGTCGTGGCGTTGTCGGTCCACATGCCCGGGACGCCCTCGTATATGGGGAACGTGGGGCCCGAGGTGGCGTTGACCTCCGCCGTCGGCAGCGGCGCGAGGCTGTCCCGGACACGGAGCCAGGGCTCGGGGGCCTCGAGGCCCTGGCGCTCCTTCCAGAGCACGGCGACGTCGAGCCCGAAGCGCCAGTACGCGAGCTCGAAGGTCGGGTTCCGCGTGGCGTTGGGGTCCGTGTTCTCCGAGGCGGGATACATGGGCGGGCCCAGGTCGAAGACCCCCGTCGACTCGTTGTAGAAGGCGTACGACGCCATGAAGTCGGCCGACGCGGAGAGGACCTCGTCCCACTTGTCCAGCGCGCCGTCCCCGCGCCGCCGGAACTCGGTCTCGGCGAAGTACATGGGGTGCGGCTGCTGCCAGGTGAGCAGCGCGTTGATCTCGCCGGGGGCGTCGGAGAGGTCGGGCCCCGTCATCTTGCCCCAGCGGGCGCCGTCGTAGCCCTGGCGCTGGGCGAGGGCGAGGGCGTTGGGGAGGAGGTCCTGGTAGGTGTGCGAGAGGGAGCGGTCGAGGAGGGGTGTGTGGGACCAGAGGGTCAGGGGTATGCCGTGCCAGAGGTACATTTCCATCTGGGGCTGTTAGTTGGGGGTAGGTAAGGGGGCGGTGGGGGACTTACATGGAACTTTCCGTTCCAGCCGTTGTTGACGAGGCCTGAAGAGTTAGCTGGGGTCAAGCCGGGGGCAGGGGTCGTTCATTGTCGTCTCACCAGATTCTGCTCAAGCGGTTAGCATTCTATGGCAACACGGGTCAAGGGCTGGTGCGGACTCACCTTGTGGGGGCAGATCCGAAGCAGAATTCACCGCGACCAGATACAGCGACTGGATCGTCCTCCTCTGTATCTCCTCCGCCTCTTCGCTATCCGATGCCGTCAGGTCCACAAACGCCCCCTCGGTCCAGAACGCCTCCCACCATTCCTCAGAGAGCCCCGTAACCTTGTCCACAGAAGGGATCGAGCACGGCCGCTTCTCTCCAAACGAGGCCGTCAGGCGGAGGACCTTCTCGGTGGTGGTGAGCCTGTACTTGTGCGTACCCTCCTCCGGCCCCGAAACCTCGGCATCGCCGTCCCACCGGAGGTACACGCCGTAGTCGGTGTCGTCGAGGACGTGTCGTATTTCAGCCCCACCGTCGTGGGCGTGGAGGCTCGTCGAGTGGAGATCCGTCTGGTTGTACACGCCCACGAAGGGCGCCTCGAACTTCTCGTTCGTCGGGTAGGGGAAGTCGAGGAACAGGCCGAGCTCTCCACCCTCCAGAAGCGTAGACTCTACCGTAAGTGCTACCGAGTCGGAATGCGGGTCGGCGGCAGTCTCCACGCGCACCTCTGCGCCGTTGTACTCGAAGGTGGAGGTCAGGATGCCGGTCCACTGGTCAAGAGTCTGGGAGGGAGAGGCCAGGTCGGACTCGGTGACTGAGGAGTCCGCGAAGGAAAGACCCAGGGTGGCGAGGTTGATCCGATGAGGGTTCTCGCGGAGCCAGTTGGAGAGGTCGGGCTGGTCGGTGTTGGGGATGTTGTAGAAGACGTTACGGCCGTGAGTCGGCCACTCCACGCCGGTGAACTCTGTAGGGCACGTCAGCTTCTCGTCAAGGTGGGTAGACCCTGCCAGTCCTAATTGGGGGGAAGAAGATAGTATGAGTGCTCGAGGCTCAAGCAACGTACCCTCCGGTGAGTTCTGGCCCTCTTCCTGCGGCAGCGGAAAGCTGTGCCACCCCCAAGTCGACATGGTCGCGAACGGCCGGAAGGTCTGCAGGCCGGTGATGTCGGCGCCGAAGGCGAAGTTGCCGTTGCCCACCTGCAGCGGCGTCTCGTCGGAGTTGGCGGTCCGGTGTGGGTTAAAGGACCGCACGATGCTCTCGCGGTCGATGCGCCCCGAAGAGGGCGCAGCGGCTGCGAGGCCGGCGAGGAAAGGGATGAGCTTCATGGTCCGTCTCTTTGGTTGCATGAGGTTGTCCACCCGTCAGACAGTCAATTGGGCAAGGTGGAGCCTGTAGTGGCTGGATATAGGTGAAGAGCTCTTTCGGGAGCACGAGCAGGTAAGCAGAGGGCGAACCGCTGAGGATATGATCTTCACTTATAGCTCTACCCGGTAGGAACCCCGTCGCGCTCAACTAGGATTGGGACCGGCACGTCACCCAACACCCGGCGCCCAGCCCTCCGGTGCGGAGAAGCCGCGCCGACTTACACGCCCACGGCCTCGGCGCGCAGCTCGAACCACGCGTCCATTTACCCGGGAAAAGCCTATGGGCCACCGCTTCCTAGTCCCTGGTTATTGGAGCACCTTCGGCCGGGGTATCGGCGTATCCGGAGAGCGAAATGGGGCTAAAGGCGCGCGCGAGAGCTGCCGAAAGTGGGGAGTGTTGCCGTCGGTAGCGCTGCGGAGGATGCGGGGAGGAGCGCAGATCCCTGCCGCGATACCACCCCCTCGGTGTCTCAATGGCCCGAACGCAGGGTTTGCGTGCCGACGTCTGAGGGACGCACTATCCGGAATGAGAGTAAGCCAGAACTATCCGGTCATTCATATCACGAGGCCCGAGCACGTATTCCGTCCAAGGGCCGAATTAGACCTAGCAGCTTGGGTTTTAGGCCCTCTAGGGCCACTTCTATTTTGTTTTGGGGGGTATCGACTGCCACCTATGTCTTGCTCTTTTAACCTTCCTCGGCACTAGTGATAGTGGGTGCTATCTCGTGCCAACATGTTCGTACATTCTTCCAGCAAGGCGCCCCGCGCGCCCCTTACGACGACGCTTCCGCCTGCCCCTCCTTCTGCTGCTTCAGCTTCTCTTCGAACTTGGCAAACTCGATCGCCGCAATCTCCTCCTCTGGGTCCATGATCTGCTCCACGCCCTTGACCTCCTCAATCTATCGATACGCCGTTAGCTTAAGCGCTCCCCCGTAAAAGGTAGAAGATGTGCCGGGGATAGAGTAAACTTACGTAGTGCATGAGCATTCCCTCGATCCCGTTCTTCAGCGTCACAGTGCTGGAGTCGCACGTCCTGCACGCACCCCTCAACTTCAACAGCACCACGCCGTTCTCGAACCCCCGGAACTCGATATCGCCGCCATCCTCCTGGATCGCGGGCCGTATCCTCGTCTCCAGAAGCTCTTTGATCATCCCCACGACCTCAGTGTCGTTCTCGTCGTACGCGAGGCTGTCCTCCTCCACGGGGGGGCCCTGGTCGCGCCCTTCGGGCTTGGTGACGATCGTCTGGCCAGAGGTCACGGCCTCGGTAATCAGCGCAAAGACCTCGGGCCGGATGTGCGCCCAGTTGGCCTCCGGGTCCTTGGTGATGGTTATGAAGTCGGTGCCGTAGAAGACCGCGGTCACACCCTCGACGTTCATGAGGTTCGAGGCCAGGGGCGAGGGGTTGGGCGGCGAGATGGTGTCGCGCGGCGAGAGGTACTCGATGAAGGGGGTTGATATCGTCTCGGGGATTATGCGGTGGTTGGGGATGAACTTGACGGCGTCGGCGTTGGGCGTCGCCTCTGTCTGGATGAAGATCGTGCGGGCGCCGACGGGGAGTGCGCCGGTGGGCGCGGGGGAGCGAGTCGGGAGTCGCGGCCTGGGAGACGAGCTCGCCATGGGCGATACCCGGGGCCTAGAGTGAAGCTGGCGGGAGGCGAGCGCGGGCGTCCTGGCTTGTGATGCCGTTGCAACCCGCGGCCTCGAGAGAAGCCTCAGCGCCGTCCGGGGTGCCGTTCGCGAAGCCATGGTGCAGGCGATGTTTGTGTTGTGTGTGTGTGCAAGAATTAAGGCAGAAACCGTATAGTGAGTTGTTCGGTATAGGATGGTTCAGGCATGAGGTGGTGTTTGGTTAAGAACAAAGTCTCCAGCGTGACGTTTGCGAGAAGTTTTGTGGCGACAATGGCAACTCCGTGGAGCGCTCGCCAGCTCCGGTTACAAAGCACCTCATTGGCTCACAGGCCTCGAAGACCGATTTCCGCCGAACCGGGTGCCGCATTAGTAATTCGTCGCTTCCGAGAGGCCTAGGTGGGTCCGATGACGCAGTCTTCGGTTGCCACACTTTGTACGAGGTACGAGGTGTCAACTGCTCGCGCTGCTGTCCACAGCTGATGGAACATAATTACCGCGAGGTCAACTAACACAAGCCTTAGCAATCTGCAAAGGGTATAATGTAGGGTATGTCCGTAACGCGAAACCGAGTCGAGTTATACTTGTTTGGATAGGGCCCTTAAACTCTTTATCCCAAAGTTTTTCGCCCTGGCGTCTTGTCGCCGAAGGGTACTCAGATATATTTTGCTATGTTGCTCCTCCATAACCAACGCACAATGCTCCTCCTTCGTGTCTGAGCTGGCCACCAAAGGTGCTCTTGATTCAACCATCCCATAATTCATCGCCATACTCACTCAATGTCAAAGTACTTCGGCTCATCTCCGCGATCAACACTCGCCCTCGTCGTCCTCTTCACATCAACGTTGTGCATGTAGCAATCCCCAATAAGCACGCAGCGCGCCGCATCCTCAGACGTACGCCGGAGCACAAACGGAGTCCGCCCGCCGGCCAGCGATGCCACGACGTCCCCGGCCCGTGTCCCGCGCGGACAGAGCCCGAACGCGCCCCTGCCGGACTGGAAGAAGCACCGGCCCTCGATGAAGCCGCACCGCTCCGTGAAACCGCGCGAGCTCCCGTGTCTCGCGAGCGGCTTCAGGACGTCTTGCCACTCTTGGGGGAACCACTGCATCTTGCCGTCGACACCCTCGGCCCAGTGAGCAGCGAAGTCGGCGATGATTTGCAGGTCCTCTCGCTCCGAGTCCGCCAGGCCCTCCGCATCCTCTGGGTCTAGTGACATTTTCTGGTCTGGTAAGAAATATCTTCCGTTCAGGCTCCGGCAGATAAGGGTCTCGATGAAGGCCTGCAGCCGGGCCCGCCCGTCGGGGTACGGCGTGATTGTGATTTCCCCAGCATCAAAGGCCAACTGCTTCACCGTGTCATCTCCCACGCCCTTCATGCCGCCGATCGCCGAAGCCCACCCGATCTCCACACCTGATTTCACGGAGGTGGGGGGCTTGGTGTTGTAGTTGAACTGCCGGATATCGCTGTCCGAGTACGTCCAGCGTTTGAACGTCCACTGCACCTTTACAACAGTGTCGAGAACGCCGCCTGGCAGTGACAGGACCGCCGGATCCGCGGGCTTGTCGAGCCGGTCAAGGTCCAGTGGGTAGCTGCTCTGGGTTATTTCATTGGGTGCATTGAACAGAGCCCAGCCAGCGGATTCTGGATGCTGTGCATGCCAGAGGCTCCAGCTGGGGTGGCCGGTAGGGGGCTTCTCGACAGGGCCGGACGGCCGAGATTCGGGGAAGTCTGGGTCATCTGCGGCACTGACGAACAGCGTCTTTTCCGCAATTTGGTTGTTCTTGTCAACCTCTTCGCGGAGTGTCGACAGGATGTCCAGCGATTCGTGGTCGATGATCCATTGTCTGGTCAGGTCCCTCCACACGTCAGAAGCGCTTTTCCCGTAATCTGGCTTTAGCCTTGGGGCCAGTTGCGTTAGATCAGAGGTCCCTTCCCCAAAGCTGAGGAGCGCGAACACCTTATCTCTCGGGTCCGTGGCCCCAAAGGCGCGTCCTCGGGAGATAACGTCAAGCAAGGGCATGCGTGCCGGAGCGTCGATCTGGCCCTTCTTCGAAGCGTGGAGACTCGTCCAGAGGAAAGGGGGAAGCCTGTCCCGGAGGTCCAGACTAGCCGCGAAGCCGCCCGAGTAGGACCGGCTCAGCTTGACGGCCCAGCAGAGCATCACGAGGATGTCGCGCCAGTCGGTTTGCCGCTCCCCGCAGTAAACCACGGCCTGCTTGGCGTTCATGGCCTCCTGGACAACCCAAACGCGCTTAAACCAAGGATACTTGAAGAAGTCTTCGAAGATGAGACTCATGTGTACTCGGAACATGCTCTCGTCTGAGCGGGCCTCTTCCGTCTTGGGGGTGAGCTTAATCTCGTCAAGAGCAGCGCCAATGTCCGCGTGCTGCCAGAGCGGCTTCGTGCCTGCCCGTTCAACCGCGCCCTTGAGCATGCCCATGAGATCCCAGAGGCCGCGGAAGTGCTGGGTCGTGCGCTCCTCCCCGAGGAAGATGGCGGCGCCGGCGGCGTGACGGTAGACATCGGCCATGAAGGATACGGCGTAGTTGCGTTCTTTTATGCTCCCCTGGTTGATGCAGAGCGCGTCAATCCAGATGCTGCGCTCCTTTTCGGCGTATCGCAGGTAGCGCAAGGCGCGGGCGAGTGTCCTGGTGACGTTGAAGACGTGCTCGTCGCCTTCGGGCTCGCCTGCTGGAGGCGGGCCACCGCTGGAGTAGTTGTGACGCAGGCCAATGGTTTCCGTGTCTTTCAAGTCTCCCCAGCAATACGATAGAGCCTCAAAGCCAAGACCATCGCTGAGCAGCTCATGGCGTGTGAGTTTGCAGTGGATAGGGTCGTCGAACGCCCCTGCCGATATCGTCGCGAGCCGGATCTCCTTCCTCGAGTGGTCAAGCGGGCGATAGTGCGAGTAGTCGTTGTCCACTTTCCACTCGGGGACATCGCTTCCCTCTGCTGGGCTTGTGTTAGTTGCGGTAGGTGCCGGACTGGACGTCGTGCTTGGAGCATCATCGCGAGCGGGCAGGTCATCCGGGGTCAAGGCCTCCTTGAGAGAAGCCAGAGTTTCCATTTCGATACGCGGAAGCCCAGCCGCGCATAATAGCCGCAGGACGTGCAAGAGGGAAATTCATGTCGAGTTGCGTTACGCTGACCACAGGTTTGTATGTATGTTTGAGCGGAGTCCAGGGTGCATCCAGGGACCGGCTGCCTGCTGGCCCCGTCGTCAGCGGGTTCAATTAGCGGGGCAGGGCTGCCGGACGGGCCCACCTGCAGGGGAGTGGTGCTGTCACTGTTTGTCTCCCGAGACCCACGCTACGACATCCAGCATTGACGTGCCGCGGAAACTTTAAATTTCTCCCCAAACAGGTCAATCTCGTCAAACCACACAAGCCCGTCGCGCCTCTCGCGCCTTTCCTATTCCAACATCTCGCACCCTCAGGAGACCTCCCCACCTATTGGCCTTCTAGTTTTCAGTCCACCATGTCGGCTGTGGAAGAGACAGCTCCCCAGCCAGACTCAGGGTCAGGCCTGGCGGCCGAACCGCAGCAGAACGATGCCCTCACCAAGGATGAATCCCAACCACAGGCCAGCAGCACAGTAGAGCAGGAAGAGTCTCCCAAGCCCGAGGTCAGCAGCAGCAGGTCTGGTGTATGCGGAGTCTGCAACGAGAACCCCGGCAAATACAAGTGTCCGAGGTGCCGGATGCCCTAGTAAGTAGCACTTCGCCTCACTGCACACAGGTCACGACCGGATGAACCAGATGGGATCGTTATTGGTTGTCATAAACGCTAACTTCGCTGCCCAAATTCAGTTGCTCTGTAGCATGCAACAAAACCCACAAAGAAAACCACCCACCCGATCCCCCTCCGACTGAAACCCCCAAGCCGATCCCCGCGGATACCTCTGAGAAACCCACGCCTCCTGATCCTTCCAACCCTTTTGGCGTCCTCGAGACTTCAGAGAAGCTGCAGGTCCTCTTTGAGAAATACCCCCGGCTGCCAGATCAGCTTATCCAGATCCACGACGCCACGCGCCCTCCGTCGTCTTCGACAACGCCGTTTAACCCCTCCGAGAGCCGTCGATTAGAGAAGGCGATGTGGGACCGGTCCACAGGGCTTCGAAAGGGTAAAGAGGCCCTTCAGCGCGCGAGGGAGGCCGAAGGAGAGGAGGGTGATGGTGTGAGGGAGTACCATGAGCTGGTGCTCCATCTGCTCTCCAACGGCGCGGACGGTCCGGGCCCTGCCGACAGGAGGTTCGGGCAGCGAGACGAGGAGCTGCTGCGGAACTTCGTTGCCGCCGAGACGCGGCACGGGAAGGACTGAATGGTCTGACCGTGGATGCTGGAGGGAACAAAATTCGCTTTTGACGCTATCGAATCTTCTAACGGCAGTAGCTTTGGGTTTCGTGACGGCCACCGGGAAGCGCCCAGTGGCACAAGCCGATATGCTGCCGCAAACTAGTGAGGTTCCACCGCCGCTTGCTTCTTAAACGGCCAAAGGGACTTCGCCCTGAAGGCCCTCGGTGACCTGGGCGACTTCGGGGAGCTATCCGACTTGGCCGATTTCAGCGCGTAACTCCCCTCGTGCACATCACTCATGGAGCCATTGCTGCTCTCATAGCCCGAGCGGGGCATCGCACTGCTAGCTCCCGCCATCCCCAGTATGGATCCGGCCCTTCGAAGGAACCTCCTCGACCTCGGCACCTTGGCGTTCTCATCCGCCTGCGTCCAGTCCACGCGATGGTCGTTCACAAGCTCGTAATGCGACGAGTCGGCGGACCCGCGTCCTCCGGGTGCCGTCGCACCATCACCCATCTCTCCCGCCTTGAAAACGTCGCCAGTAGTCATCCTTCTGGGCCGCGCGTCGGCATGCGCCGCCTTGTCTCCAACTTGCTCGAACATGGAGCTCCTATTGCCAGGCTTGGCGTCCGCGGGTTCGAACTCGAAAATGGTTGGCTCATGCATACCCTCCCATAGCCCCTGAGAAGCCTTGGTCGACCGGCGCCTTCCACGAGGTGAGGTCGGCTCGGTGATGTGGAGCGCGTTGGCGGACGCACGGCGGGAGGCCTGGCGCTCAGCAGGATCGTTCATCATGCTGGTGGAGGTTGCTGTAGAAGCGAACTGCGACGCGGCTACCTGGGGGACGTAGCGGGAGTCTGAGGGACGTCGCGAGGGGGGTATGTAGGAGGCGCGCCTGGTGGTGGCGCCAGCTCCAGCTCGATGGCCATACGAGAGGGTGGACCCGAAGGATGAGGCTGGGTCAGGGAGCATTGGATTGCTTCTATCGGGACCGTCCAGTTCAAAGCCGTGGCCCTGTGCCTTTCGCAACATCGAATACTCCAGGCCCGTTGGCCCGTGAAACGACTTCGCCCTGGACTTCCGTTTCGAAAAACCATCCTTCTCCGCGTCGGCTGGGTCAAGGTACGTGCTGCCCCGATTCTCGGTAGACCTAGAGCCCAACAGGTGGTTGTTCACCCCGAGGTTGATGCTCTGCGGTCTCCCGCTCTGGTGCCTGATGTCGGCCGCCTCACGCTCGGCAATGACGTTGGTGAGGCGCGCGGATAGATCGGCCGGGTCCAGAGTGCGTGGGGATTTGGTGGAGGTCCGGGCTTGCCTCCCCTGGGGCTGGGGGCGGGTGGTACGGGATAGTCTCTGAGGAGGCATATTGAGGGTCGGCAGGGGGGAGAGCAGGGTGAGCCGAGGATCGTGATCCATGTCGACGGGTGGCTTGAAGTCGGGATTTGACTTATAATGGATTTGACAAGAGAGTAGATGGTTGCATTAAATTGGAAGCGTTGGGCCAGGAACAGATCGGCGTCCGCGAGAAGAGACGACGCCCTTTCGTTTTATGCTCCGGCCTCTTGTTCGTTCCAGAAAAAATGTCGATCAGCCTCGGGTTTAACTCTCCAGCTTCATGCGGAAAAGGCGGAGACCCCGTCTCCGGAACGATTCTGAGTCGCCCCAGACCCTGCACCGCGCTATGTGTAGCGCTAACGTGACGTCTTGAGACTATCAGCAACCCCCACAGCTCCCCACAGACGCCAGCCACGGCGGCCTTCTTGCGTTCGGAAGCGGCCGGCGGGTGCCCACCGGTGGGATGTTCTGGGGAGACCGGGGTTGTATGGCCTGGTGGGTGTGGCGAGTGGTTCCGAGTTAAGCTTTTCCTGGGGCGCTGAGGGCACCGCGAGGATCGAGATCGGTTCAAGTGTAAGCGTCACCAAGTGTGGCCCGTGGAAAGTTAACGGGGGAAGCGTATGCGTAGTATAGAGATTTTGCCTCGGTGTGTGAGTCTCTCGAGGGTTATTGTCGCACCCCCTTGCTTGGGCGGGCGTAGTGCGGCTTAAGTAGGATTGCAGGGGTCGGCGGATGGCGTACCGACCGACTGCGCGCGCGACTATCGAGTAATCCGCCTGTGGCGATTCTTAGAAATCCCCGTAGGCGAGCTCCTTGCGTGACGTAGTGGATCCCGGTCCCTCCGCCTTCCGCTCACCTCGCCCTCTTGGGGAGGTGGAGAATGGAACCGGTGGCAGGGTTCGCGCTAACAGCGGGCTGTGGGTTCGCCGAGCTCCGAGTGTTCTTAGCTTGCTAGCCGAAGATCGGATACCGGGGGGGGGAGGGGGGAGCTTTTAGAGTTGGGGAAGGGTTGATCAGATGAGGGCGGGCATGTCTTTCCGGGAAGGGGTTTACTCTGGTGTAGCGATGGACAGACCTGGTGGAGGGTTACAGTCCGGTGTGAATGACAGTGTTCTATTCAAGGGACGAGAGGGGATGGCAGCGTGCTGTGCGACATCGCCCCAGTGCCCAAAGCGCGGTCATCGGGACCCCCCTGCCGACTATTGGCAGCAAGGGCAACCCGATCAAGGCGCCGAAATCCAGATCCGACAGCGGCGCGGCTTGGCGTCTGGGGTGCCATTTGCGGGGAGGCCAGATCGTGTATGCGGAGGGCTGGGGCGGAACCAATCGCGCCCGGCAGGGATGATGGCGGCAACCGCGCGAGAGAGGGCGGTGACGTCGGTGTGCTTGAGGTGGGCTCCGGGGGCTATGTGACTTATACGGGTGGTTCTGGCTCCGGTCGGGCGTCGAAGTTATCGCCGAAAGGGCACGGCGCTGCACTCCGGCAAGCTTGGCGGGGATGCGGTGGAGCGAGCGGGTGGGGACGGAGGGTACGCGCTACTCGGTATTGTCCGAAAGCCGAAGCTGGTCGGACGATGGGGCGAGAGACTTTTCTTGGCAAAGATGTCAGTAACTCTCGCCGAGTACATAGGCTAGGGAGGCTTTTGCTACACCAGCCGTGAGTGCGAAGGGCGGATCCAGGACCATCCGATCAGGTCGGTCAATGCTTGGTGTCAGCACATGCAGGAAGAATCGACTGCTGTGTCATCGGCGGTGCTCCGGCGCCACGACGCAGGTGTACGCGCACGTTCCCGTCGGGTAAGCAGTGCGGGCTTGTATGTTGCCGTCTGAGGCTTCATGCTGTGTCGCTCGGCTGCTTCACCCCTCCATTTGTCCATCGCGGGCTCGTGTCGGGGTATCGTCTGTCTTCGTCTCATCCTAACGAAGGATGGGATTGTCCGTCTGCGCAAAGCGAAGTGAGCTCGGCGCCATCAGTGTTTAATTGCGAGGAGCATCGTGTGGCGTTGCGGTTTGGAGTTCTGAGCGCGGCGAGTTTCTGGGATCGCTTAGTGGAGTCCAGCGGACTTGCGTTGTATTACTGCACCTGATGTCCCCATGCGTGCTCAGCATGGGCAGCACTACTTGCCCGTATTGGCGAGCCCCGGGCACCTGTCCCGTCAAGGTAAAGACGTACACACAGCATGGTATTAGCTCAGCGTGCTAGCCACCCAATGTTCGATGCAATGAGTCGGCCTGGATGCACTCTTTCCCTGCCGACCATCCACAGCGACCTGCACCTGTCACAACAGAGGATTGTAGCCCCTGCTGCCGACTACGGGTGTCGTTCATAGATACATGTATCAGCGCACTACACGCTCTTTCCTTCGCCCCTTTCGTATAAGTCGACAACCTTTGCTGCAATCGCTATTATCCATCCAGAAGGGCGAAGCCACCGAAGTAATGGATGAATGTGAGAGCTTCGAATCGCGGGTCACATGCGCCGCTTATATTCCAGCGGAGACTAAACTGTGGTAGATATAAGTCCATGCCAATTCAGATGGCTTCAGACCCCCCTACTATTCCCTTGCCTTTGTCAGACCCTTCCTGCAGCTCTTGGTTGAAGTCATAGCGAGGGGGTGCCTCCTCCTCCCGTGGTGGCCGGGCCCCGGTCCAATGTTCGCTCCACTGACACCCGGACAAGGGCCTTTCCGGAGAACGTATAGCAAGCCTGCTATGGCGCACTGGCGGAAGTATCATCACAGCTTGGCTCCCGAGTATCTTGTGCTTCTCACCAGCAAGTGAGACTCGTATATCCCACCTCAGCCAGTGGTTCCCGTGCGAGATGTTAAGGGCTGTAAAAGCGGGCTGGAGACCGGCGTTACTGTGGTAGCCCAGCTTCATCACCTTTCCCAAATCCAAGGCCGGGTTATCAGACGATAACTTGAGGTACACCTTGTCCTCCTCAAATATCCTGCATGCCTCCACCATGACCTTGTCCCAAGCCCCGGTCTCGAGGGGATGGCCCGCTAATATAGCTCTTCCCGCCGTGTCGGCCATCATCTGGAGACGTATTGACTCCACCCTAATCCTCTGCGGGATGCCATGGACTTCCCAGCTTGTTCGAGACCAGTCTGGCACGGCGCGGATTCGGAATGGGATAGGCACATTGCCTAGCTGGATTACGCTTGGGGCTTCGACCACGTACTCGATGCCCAGTCGTGGCACAGAGCTCGTGTGTAGGAACCGCCGGAGTTTCTGGGAGCAGGAGAGTTTTGTGCTTTTCTGGCCAGGGATCAAGCGATAGGATAAGAACGTGTAGTTATTGTTGTGGAGGTGGCGTTGCTGTGCAAAGTCTGTGACCGGGGGGCCTGGATGAAAGGTCTGCACGGATATAGGAAGCGTTGCTGATTCGGTCCACTGGCCTTTGCTCGAGTATATTCGCAGCGTTGCTTGTAGGTAGTACTCGACGTAGGCCTCGAGCCTCTTGCTACCGTTATCGTGCCTGAGAGCGAAAGAGTCTGGTAGCGGCATGCCTGCTTCGTGCATCGGCACGTAGCTTGCCTTCCGGTCACTGCCGGCACATAGGGTCGCCAAGTCCGCCGCCCGAGGGATGGCGATGGAAAAGGGCCACACGGCATTTGTTCCACCGTGCTCGATATGGAGCGGCTTGTCGAAAACGACCCTGCTTGTCGTGTCAGGGTTGAAGAAGTAGAAGCGAGACCTATGCGAGGTGTCGGTGCTGGGTGTTACTTTGCATTTTGAGCGGCCGTGGAGGGCAAGGGTGACGCGGGCCCGGGGAGCCACAACATGGGTTGCGCGGTTGACGGTGCCGTGGATGGTGTCGCCAGGGGCAAACCCCTGACTACGGCTGTTCTCTAGCCGGATCCATAGATCCTGACTTCGGTATTCATGCCGCTGCGGCATGGCTTCACTTGTACTTGTGAATGGTGTTGTAGGGGAGTTTCGTGGGCAAGTAGATCAAGATAGGGATGATGGTGATGGTGATGGTGATGCGATGTTGATGGCGGTGATGATAAAGACGATGAATACAGAGATACTGAGTAAATGCCCGTTCCGGCTGACATAGAAGCTTATAGGAAGCTTATAAACAGGCCATCGTATTAAAGTTCAAGTTCAAGTGTCCATGTCAGTTGCTTGGACACCAACAAAGATGCGCGAGTGTTCACATGTACAGCATCACACAGTCCGGTGGTATGAGCTTCGTCAGGCAGAGTGAAGAGGGATCCCGCCAGTGGCATGCCAAACCTTGGGATTTTTTGGATGCGTATGAATACCTCTATAACAACCCTTGCCGCTCTGGTGAGCGCTGTCGTTTTGAGAGTTCGTCCGTCGCCAGTGAGTTTCGAGCCCCTGGCGTACGGTTTCCAGAGCTCTGGAGCCGGAAGGCTGGAGCCCCTGGCCGTTAAAGATGAGCCCCCTGCACTCTCCACGTAGCCGGGACCGAGAACGCCAGGTTGACGAATAGGGCTGCGGTGTCCGCATAATCAACAGGCGCAGCTCGCGGGAGGCAACCGGGTATCAACAAGAGGGAATTAATAACCGCGGTACCGGCGTTCTGGCTCAGACGAGCGTTCCCGTCGGCATTCCCAGGTAATCATAACAGACCTGCTATATTAGCTTAAAACATCCCGGCGACCCAGCTGGATGTCGCACCGATCTGCTGCCCGCAGAGCTGCACGCGGTGTCCATCTGCTCAGCTGGGAAGACATCTTCATCATGGTCAGATTGCTTGGCTCGCCGTCCGACGCTGAGGGAAGAGAGGTCCAGCTGAGCCAGGGGTGCTTGCGGTGCCTTTCAATCCCTTCCAGAGTTTCGCGGGTACGAGGGTACTTCGGGAAGCCCAATGACGACACATATGGACAACGACACGAGGCGAGGCGGCTGAGACGCGTGGTGGAACTGGACAACAATGACAGGACGCTCGCTGCTGGTGGAGCTGAAAGCTGCAAGGCACATTGCGGGCGACGACAGGTGCAACCTCTCAGCTGCCACAGCGTGCACGAGGTAATGATGAATGTACCTGGAGTGGGGTCCAAGCAATTTGGACGGGGCTCCCAACGCCCTTGTCCGCCTTGTCGGGACACGCTAATTACTTCATCAAATACCCCTGAGACACAGGGTTGCGTTGGGCCCGCACCCCTGGACTGCTTAATTTCGGAAGAGCAAAGGAGTCTTCTCGAAGAGTGGCACATGGGGGATCCATTCCATCTTTGTGGTCTTCTGGCCAGCCGCATGGAGAAACCGTCTTCTCGCGCGGACGGGAGACGACGCCACGCCCAGGACACTCTCGGGACATGACGGCGCTGAGATGCAGGTGCAAGTGCAAGTGCCGCCTTACCGGAGCTGCTCTCGCCGGCGTGGAGCCGCGAATGTGGGGAGGTTTCAAGGAGCACAAGGCAGAGACAAACCTAAATCTAGATATTTTGCACGACTTTGGACGGCGCATTACCGAGTAATGACACCTGGGGCATTCCGCCTCCTGACCGGCCCGGGGCTCGTCGCAGCAGGGAAGAAGCAACGAGCCAATTTCAGGGATACAAGTAGCCAGAGTCACAAATGATGCCGGCGCTCTCGCCTTCTCCACAAGCGCGAGTACAGTAGCCCCGTTTGGGAATTCCCATCGACGCCCATCAACATCCACATCCTCGGACCTCCTTTTACCAATCCCATCGCGAAACCCGCCTCGTGTTAATCCCTCCAGCCCACCGCACGCCAGCTCCATCGCAGCCAACACCGCCGTCCCCCTGACAAATAGCCGGATCCACGAAATCTCGACCACCCCCACCCGCCGGTGATCCGGGGCCACGGCACACCTGAGAACTCGGGAGGGCCGCAGCCCAGCCGCGACGCGCGCGCGCCTCGGAGATGGCCGACAACGCTCGAGCAAGCAAGACCGATAGCTTCGGGTCGCAGACGCCGTCGTCGCGCGCGCGGCAGTCGGACACGCTCTTCGACCACGACTCCAACGTGCTGCTGTCGCCCGCGCTGTCCGCCACCACCGTCAACTCGAGGCCCGTCTCGGGCCTGTCGTTCCTGCCGCCCGCCGCGAACTGCCGCGACTCGGTCATCTCCATCGTCGACGACCCGTTCTTCCAGCAGCTGAGGGACGTTGTGGCGCGGTCCGGCCGCGACGAATCCGACGACGAGGAAGGGGGAGTGCCTTTTTGGGGGCACGGCGTCGAGGACAGGAGCAAGAGGAGGGACAGCCGTGACGAGCACCAAGCTCCGGGCCGCGAACGCGGATACACCAGCACCAGCAGCAACATCACCACGGCCGGCACTGAACACCGCCAAGACCGCGACTCGGGCTCGTTGAGCGCCCGGTACAAGCGAGCGCCTCCGCACCGAGAGTCCCTGATTATCGGCCAGTCCCAGGCAGCTAATGCGGGCAAGCCACACCCGGTACGCTTTACCAATCCCTCCCGCCGAGTGTTCTTCTGCATGGTTTCAGTGTTGCTTTGACTGCCGGTGCTCGAGCACTGCCCCGCTTAAAAATTCCCACCGTTGCAGCTCTCCCCCAAAAGCCCCCCCGAAGAGGTACCCCGAAGAGCTCCCCCCCCAAATTGAGAGCTCTAAACCTTCGAAAGGGTCCACCACCTCCGTCACCGTCACCGTCACCGTCGCCGTTCCTCCTTCTCACCTCCCCAATCATCCATTCCCATCACCAATTGATACCCCCCTCCCCTCTGCCGCGCGCTGGCCTCCCGGCCCTCCAGGATGGTGCCCGCAGCTAACGCGCGCAGCCGTCAACCGCCATCGCCATGGAATCGCTCAACATCGCCATCATCGGGTCGCGCGGCGTGGGCAAGTCGTCGTTCGTGCAGCGCGTGCTCGGGCTGTCGCGGCCGCCCATCTCCGACTCGTCCAGCCTGCGCATGGTCATCGACAACCGCAACTACAGCGTGACCCTGCTCGAGCTCGACCTCGAGCACTTCGACATCACCGCCGACCAGCCCATCCGCTGGCCCAAGCAGGTCAACGGCCACATCCTGCCGCGCGTCGACGGCGCGCTGATCCTGTACGATGTCACGAACAGGGAGACCACCGTGGACCTGCCACGGACGCTGAGTACGTGCCGCCGCCGCCCTTTCTGCCTTGTCCTCTGCCTTCTTCGGCGGTCTACTGGGGGCCTGTCGCAGCGCCCGCCGTCAATCCGACCGGTGCATTGCTGCCCGCCCCGCCGCTCGGCCCTGTTAACCCGCCCGTTATTGCCGGAACCAAGCTAACCTGCGCGCCCGATGCAACAGCCGCTTTGACGAATTCCGGCCTGCCCTCGATCCTCGTGGCATGCAAGTGCGATTCGGCCGACAGCGCCAGGCAGATCGACGCCGACGGCATGGCCAATCAGGACATGTTCAGGGCGTGTGTGGACAACTACAACATCTCGTCCAATAGGCCCGAGCACTCGCGTGCATGTCTCAACGCCATTATCCGCACGGTCATCGCCAATCGCAAGAGTGAGTCGAAGCCTCCGTTTAATTCCCCGTCGTGTACCACCGAACGAGCCGCAGAGTGACCACGAGACACAAGCACACGGCATACGCAACACTCCACCCATTCTCTCCCGCTCTCACCCCACATCCCACACATCCGCACGCAGCATCCTGAACTGGGCTGACCCTTGTCGCTTTTTTTGTCTCCGACGCAGGCAACGCAGACCCCGCAACGTCGCGCCGCCGCGCAGCATCTGTCGCGCAACTCGACGCCCCCGCCGACCCCTCCGCCGTGCGCCCCCTGAGCCAGCACAGCAAGCACAGCCGCGCGAGCTCCGACCTCTCGCTGCTGCGTGGCTTCACGAACCCGTCCGTCTCCGGCGAGCAGTACCGCGCCCGCAGCCCCCGCTTCGACTACACCCCCGGCGCCTCGAGCAGTGCGGGCACCTTCGCCGGCGAGCCGGTCGACTCGGGCTCGCAGACCGTGTCGAGCCAGCTGCGGCGGCCCGGCATCCGCCTGGACTCGTTCCTGGACATGGAGGAGTCGGACGGCGAGTCACACCGCCAGTCTGAGGACATACCCATCCTGCAGCGTAATGACGAAGTGATCCCCGAGGCGTCGTCGCCGTCGCCCTCGGTCAAGCCCACCGGCGTTACGTTCGACGAGCTGGTCGACCGGCTCGTGGCGCCGCGCATGAGCAAGACCGACCACTCCTTTGCCGACATATTCCTATGCCTTTACCGCCAGTTCGCGTCCCCCTCGCGGCTCTTTGCCGCCGTGCTCGAGCGTCTCGACCGCGTGCGCGACGACCACACGTCACACTACCTCACCAAGACGGCCACGCAGCTGCGCATGATCGAGGTCATCGCCAAGTGGGTATCGCTGTACCCGGGCGATTTCGCGCGCCCACGCACGCGTCGGAGCCTGCAGGACTTCGTGCGCCATCTGTCCACCGAGCCCATCTTCTTCACATCCGCGCAGCAGATTCGGTTCCACCTAGAGAGTTACGTCGTCGAGGATGACGACACGTGGTGGGCGATAGCAGACGACGAGAGCGACGACCCGCCAACGCCGCCGGCCAAGGACACGGAGGGAATGTTCCCGGGCGTGAGTACATTGCGGCTAGACGACGAGGATGCGGACGGCGGAAGGACTCCCGCATCGGACGGGAAGAGTGCAGCTGCGGCGTTCTCGAGCCAGAGCCAGATCCAGATGTACGAGGACTACGAGCGACAGGCGGCGCATCTCGAGCCGTCGGCACACCTACCCATGAACAAGCCGCGGTACCATAGCTTCATGGCTATCCCCGCCGAGGACGTGGCGGAGGAGATGACGCGCATGGACTGGGTGATGTTCTCGTCGATCCGCATCCGCGACTTTGTGCGGCATGTGGGCCTTTCGGCGGACGAAAGGGCGCGGTGTCGTAGCCTGAAGAACGTGGACCGCACGATCGCGCACTTTAACCACGTGGCGAAGTGGGTGGCTAACATGATCCTCATGCGCGAGAAACCGAAGCACCGCGCGCAGACGCTGGAGAAGTTCATGCTGGTGGCAACCAAGCTGCGGCATAGGAACAACTATAACGGGCTCGCGGCCGTGCTGGCGGGCATCAACGGGTCAGCGATCCACCGGCTGGCGCAGACGCGGGCCCTCATCGCCCCCGAGGCTCACAAGAGCTTCGCGCGGCTGGTGATTCTGATGGGCACGCAGAAGAGCCACTTCGCGTACCGGCTCGCGTGGGAGAACTCGCCGCTGCCGCGGATACCCTTCATCCCTCTGCACAGACGGGACCTGATCTCGGCGGAGGAGGGGAGCAAGACGCTGGTGGGGCCCAACGGGGACCGGATCAACTGGAAGAAGTTCGAGGTGCTCGGAGAGGTGCTGCTGCCGATCATGAAGAGTCAGGGGGTGGCGTATGGAAGACTGGGGAAGCATGATATGGCGAGAGAGCTGATCTTGGATTTCAAGATGCCGACGGATGACGAGGTGGGTTCCCTCCCCCCCTGTGTTGTGTCCCCTTTCGCGCCCAGCCTCCGGTCCGGTCGTTTTCGTGCTAGGAAGGAGCAACGGCTAACTCGAGTCAACAGGAAATCTATGAGCGGAGCGTCCAGGTCGAGCCACCGACGGGCGGGCCCCCTGTGTCGACGAAGAAGAAGTTCCCCTGGTTCGCAAAGCAGGGGGCTTGATCTCGGCCACAATCTCGGACTTGGCGTACGTAGGGGGAGGACGGTGTGCTTATACTTACGTGGATCATTGATATATGGAATGTAATGTGGATGAAATCTCCCGAATGAGAGAAAAGGGAGGGGATACCCAGCTGTGATCGTGGTTTTTGTTCATACGGGATACTGCTGGTGACGGGTTTACGAAGCTTTGGAAGCAAGGGACTTGCGGGAAGGACATTACTGGCATGTGTTTCGTTCTTTGGATAGATTACTTTTGAGCAATTGATGGGCGTCCAGACGCGGGCTCGCAGCCCCTGATGAGACAGACAGAGACAAAGACATTTGAGAGCCATGCTATTGGGCATCTCCGCATTGAGCTCTGCGATTCTGCGAGGCGAGATCCCGCAGGTGTCTCGGCTGTCGCGCGGCCAGGCAAGCATCAAATGCGGTGGCACCAGGCAATCTCCAGGACTTGAAAAGCGCAGGCAGTCTTGTTTTAGGGACGGCAGCGCCCAGGCCTGATGCTCGAGTCCCAATTGGGCAAGGGGCTCGGCGGCATGGCCGGCCTAGCTCACAAATCCGCCACCTCTTATCTCGTATAGAGAGGGGCTTGTTGCATCCAGAGTGGCTCGCTCCCGCCTCCCCCTGCGCGGGATCGAGTGGTCGATCGGAGACATCTGGTGCTGATGGAGGGCGGCGCGTTCAGGTACACAGGGGCTCTCAGGCTCTTACAGCAGGTTGTGTACCACAGAACGGCCGCACATTGCAGCTCTGGCGGGCATGAAGCTCCGGCGACAGTGGACGGTGGGGGCGGGGCAGGCGCTGTGCTCCCGCTGGACCCCGCTGCTGATACAATGTATCGGACATCGGACAAGACGTCATACCAACCCAAGAAGCCCAGCGCCCTCCAATGGGCAGCTGCGAGAGACAGCCCGTGTTCGGTGCCATTCATGTCCCCCTTTGTCCCCTTTTTCTTTTCTCTTGCTCGTGGTTCGTTGGTGTTACCCTTTTTGTGCCTGCCGATTGAAGCGAGAGTTGCCGGATCTACGTCCCGCGCTGCAGTCGCGACTCTCCTCCCCCCTTCCTCGTATTTGGTACATGTACCAAGAGCTCCGTGCCTGATTGGATTCGGCTGTACATCCTTTGCGTACAACGACACCTCCCCCCAATCTCTGCATTGGCACTCCCATCACTCCGATCGCCGCCGAATCGTAGACGCCGCAGAAACAATGTCGCCCGGGATGACGACCGATGACCTGCTCACGCGCGAGGAGCTCCGGCTGAAGGAGGATCGCGAGAGGAAGAAGTACTGGAAGAGATGGGGGCCGTACGTCGCCGAGAGGCAGTGGGGGACTGGTGCGTTGCTTCCCTCCTGGCGGATTGTGGGAGCTCGAGGACGCTGATGCATGGTGATTTTGCTTAGTGCGCGAGGATTACAGCGCCGATGGCAACGCCTGGGATTGTAAGTTGGACCTCGAGAGCCCCGGATTGGATGCGCGAAGGGGCTAATTGGAGCCATCCAAGACTTTTCGCATGAGCACGCGAGGTCGAGGGCCTACAGATGGGGCGAGGACGGCATTGCCGGCGTGTCCGATACCCACACGCGGCTCAACATCAGCTTTGCTTTCTGGAACGAGAAGGAGTAGGTTTTCTCCGCGGCAGCGTCTATACAGGCGGTGCACTGACGTTGGCAGCGACTTTCTAAAAGAGCGGCTGTTTGGTCTGGGGAATGAGCAGGGGAATCACGGCGAGGGAGTGCGCGAGGCGCATTTCCACGTCGATAATACGCCGGTACGTTTACCTTCTTCCGCCCACTCCGAACAAGCTCTTGACTAACATGCCAATTTACATAGACAGTATGCCCCTCTATGTTGCTTCCCCTCGAAGCTATAGTAACTAACCACCGCAGCACTCGTACATGAAATTCCTCTACAAGTACCCGCAGGGGAAGTTCCCCTACCAGGACCTCCTCGATGAGAACGGCAGGAGGTCGCGCCAGGAGAGGGAGTACCAACTCATCGACACCGGCATCTTCAACGAAGACAAGTACTGGGACATCTTCATCGAGACCGCCAAGGAGGGCGACGACCCGGAGGAGCTTCTGTTCCGCGTCACGGCCTGGAACAGAGGGCCTGATCCGGCGCCTCTCCACATCCTCCCGCATGTGTGGTTCCGGAACACCTGGGCCTGGGGCAGGGAGCCGCCGGAGAACAAGCCTGTCCTGGGAGCCGCCGCGGAGGGTATGGTCAAGACAGAGCACCACAACCTGGGCGAGCAGTATATCGTCATGTCACCCTCGCCCGGCGTCGGCTCGAGCGGGAGTGATGTCGTACCCGAGATGATCTATACCGAGAACGACACCAACTATGAGAGGCTGTACGGTATAGATAATCCGACTCCGTACGTGAAGGATGCGTTTCATCGGCATGTGGTGGATGGGGAGAAGGGCGCTGTGAACCCTGCTCAGACGGGGACGAAATGCGCTGCCTGGTTTCCCTTTAACGAGACCGGGGGAGTGGTCCCAGGGGAGTGTGCTGGTACGCCCTGCTCAACCCCGTAACATTCCTCGGGTCTAACACATTCATCACAGTCGTCCGGTTCCGTCTCACGAGGCGGGCAGATCCCTACCTCGACGAAGAGGAGTTTGATAATATCATCGACAAACGGAAGGCCGAAGCGGACGACTTCTACAAACGTGTTACGCCTAACCCAATGTCTGAGGATCTGCGGAACATTCAGCGCCAGGCTTTCGCCGGCATGATGTGGACGAAACAGCACTACTACTTCATCTGGGACCAGTGGGCCAACGGGGACCCGGGGCAGCCGCCGCCTCCGCCGCCGGGCCGCAAGGACATCCGGAACGGCGCTTGGAAACACATGTACTGCGACGACATCCTGTCCATGCCGGACTCGTGGGAGTACCCGTGGTTCGCAACGTGGGATACGGCGTTCCACTGCGTCGTGCTGGCTATGATCGACCCAGACTTTGCCAAGAAGCAGCTCGACTTGTTCACGAGAGAGTGGTATCTTCATCCCAATGGACAGCTGCCCGCGTACGTTTTTCTCATCTTCCCAACACCCATCCCGGTCGCGAGTCTCTGACAGGAATAGGTACGAGTGGAATTTTGAAGATGTGAACCCGCCCGTGCACGCCTGGGCAACCTTCCGCGTCTTCAAGATCGAGCGCAAGATGTACGGTCGGCAGGATCTGGACTTCCTCGAACGTGTCTTCCAGAAGCTGCTCATGAATTTCACTTGGTGGGTCAACCGCAAGGATAAGGAAGGCAAGAATCTCTTCGAGGGTGGCTTCCTAGGTCTGGACAACATTGGCCTATTCAACCGCTCGGAGCCGCTCCCCACTGGCGGTGTCCTCGAGCAGGCGGACAGCACGGGGTGGATGGCCTTCTTCTGCTTGGGGATGCTGAACATCGCACTCGAGCTGGCCAAGTACCGCCGCACCTACGAGGACATCGCATCCAAGTTCTTTGAGCATTTCATCTTCATCAGCGACGCCATGACCTTTAAGACAGGCACCGAAGATGAACAGTCCCTCTGGAACGAGGAGGACGGGTTCTACTACGACGCTATATCGTGGGGCGGCCCCACGAGCCAGCAGCTCCCCGTGCGGTCTCTTGTCGGCCTCATCCCGCTGTTCGCCACCCTGACGCTCGAGCCCGAGCTCATCAACAAGCTCCCGTCCTTCAAGCGCCGCGTTGATTGGTTCATGACGCACAGGTGCGACATAGCCGAGCGGAACATGGCCAGCATCCGCAAGCGCGGCGAGGGCGACCGCCTGCTCCTCTCCATCGTCAGCCGCTCGCGCCTAGAGAAGATCCTAGAGAAGATGCTGGACGAGAAAGAGTTCCTTTCTGAGCACGGCATCCGCTCCCTCTCCAAGTTCCACAAGGAGAACCCCTTCTCGATGAAGGTTGACGACCAGGAGTTCACGGTTGGCTACGTCCCCGGCGAGTCGGACAGCGCGCTCTTCGGCGGGAACAGCAACTGGCGCGGCCCCGTGTGGCTGTGCGTCAACTTCCTCCTCGTCGAGTCCCTGCAGCGCTACTACCTATTCTACGGGCCGGACCTCACCGTCGAGTGCCCGCGGGGCAGCGGCGAGATGGCGCACCTGGGACGCGTGTCGGAGGAGCTGCAGCACCGCATGCTGAAGATGTTCAGCGTTGGGGAGGAGGGGCGGCGGAGCATCAACGGCGGGGAGGACATGCTGGACTTTGACCCGCACTGGAAGGATTACCTTTGGTTCTGGGAGTATTTCGACGGGGATACTGGGAGGGGCGTTGGGGCTTCGCACCAGTGTGGGTGGACGGGCCTTATTGCGAAGATGATTCACGATACGGGGTATGTTCTCTTAACCACCTCTTTCTAACCACCTCTCTCTTACCACCTCTCCGTACACCAACTAACGAAACCAGAATAACCTGCCGCCTGCCCCAAACCCCGCGCACCCCTTCTACGGGCCTGTACCACTACTTCGACGACACCTTCCACCGCTACACCAACACGCGCGCACGTCCAGCGCGTTCTCGCCGCTCATCGATGGCGCGGTCCATCGGCGCCCGGAGCGACTTTGGTGAGGAGTCGCCCGTAGGCCTGGGGATACAACTTGACCGCGACGGCGATGGGGTGGTGGACGGGGAGGTGAGAGAGACGGTGGAGGGCCTTGAGGATGAGCCTGTGAAAGGCGCTGGCCTGGAGGCGAGGCACGAGGATGAGGCGGCGTTCGCAGAGAGAGGGAGGCTGGTGAGGGATCAGTTGGAGCGGTATAGCTTTGGTGACCGCCTGCCCTAGGCCAGACAGACTTACACACTAGAAGCCGGACCTCGCGAGTTCACTTACTTTCACTTGACTAGACATAGCATGTCATAGACGATAGATTATACACTTTCGCTTTCCGATTTCCTCTATCAAGCCAATAGCCGTACTCCCCACAATGCAAATCCCAAACCAGCATGACCACACTTCCCCCCAATTTTCCCACAAAACACGCTTCAAACTCCGGATTCCATGCACGGAGTTACACATAGTACAGACACTTCAGGGGCGAAGGGAACTACATTTACGCTTCCCCTTCTCCTCTCGAGGGCTCGTTTCCCCTTTCTCTCTGTCCCCTTTTCTTTCTTTTTCTTTTCCGATTCCACGCTCCATGCCGTTCCCGCCCCAACACTCTCACTCTCACTCTCACACGTACCAGCATCCTTTCCCTGGCCCGGCTGGGCGCTCGAAAGTGGTATCACGGAGGGGGAAGGCGAGAAGGGAGATAGGAAGGATGAGCCCCGTTTGTGTATAGCAAGCAGAAGAAGGAAAAAAGACCAGACTGGAGAAGGAAAAAAAGGAAAGGAAAGGAAATCCCTTGAGAGCGTAAGAACTTGATTGCCTAGAAACGCCCTTTGCCCTTTCTCTCGTATTCCATTGGGCGGGAGCAGAAGGCTCTGGCTCCTTCCCGCCCTTTTCCACTTCCACCGGCTCTCTCTCTCCCCTTGAAACGCCATGATAGGTGGGTGAAGCAAGATCCAAACCTCGGTCCAGAGAAGGAACGTCGTGAGGAAAAACTCAAGAATCCCGCCTTCTCGATGAGGAGGGAAAATAGGAGCATGATATTTATGATGCATTCCGCCTTCTTTTACGCATAACGAAGAACGATGAGAAATCAACCGAGAACGCCTTCGGTGAGTCAAGACTATGCCCGCGAGCGAGGACCAATATACCTGCTGTCGCGGCTCGATGCTTCGGCACTAGGCGTACTGGAAAAGCACGCTGATGGACTCGCCGTGGTGAGACCGGCGGATGGCCTCGGCCAGGATGGGCGAGATGTCGAGCACCTCCATCTTGGGGCAGAGCTTGCGGTGCTCGTCCTGGGGCACCGAGTTCGTCACGACCATCTTGTCGATGGGCGACGCGTTGATGCGCGCGATGGCGTCGCCACTTAGGACGCCGTGCGTGAGGAGGGCGTAGATCTTAAGCGCGCCCTCCTTCTTCAGGAGCTTCGCCGCGCGGGTGATGGTGTTGGCCGTGTCGACGATGTCGTCCACGAGGATGCACACCTTGTCATTGACGTCTCCGACGAGCATCATGGTGGCGTTTCGGTGCTCGGTGAACTTTGTGGGTCGGCGTTCCTGCGCAGGCTTGGTGAGTGGGGGGGAAGTGATGCCATTGCGGCGGGGGATATTTACCTTGTGGATGAGAGAGAACTCCAGGCCCAGGGCGTCCGCGATGGCGGTGGCCCGCTTCGCTCCTCCAGCATCAGGGCTGACAATCACAGATTCCCTCCACTCAGGGATGCATTCTTTGATGTATCTCTGCAGGGTGGGCTTCCCGTAGAGGTTGTCAAAGGGACAGTCCAGGAAACCCTGGTACTGCGGGTCGTGCAGCTCTAGTGAGATCACTGCCATTATTGTTAGCTTTGCAGAACTATGTTGGGCATGGTGCAACGCGAGCACTCACCATGGTCTGCACCAGCACACGTCAGCAGGTCAGCAACAAGGGTGCCAGCCTGCGCGATCCACTGCTTGTACCCAGGACGTGCCTGGAAGTTGCTGATATTGTTCTGGTTTTCCCAGTCATGGGTGGTGTACTTGAACTTGCTGTTGGAACTGGTGCTGAGCTTGCTCTGGTGGCCCTCGCCATTGACGAGCCCATTAGGCGTGCCATTGCGGACAGGGGTCACAGGTCGCTCTGAATTCGTGCTGGTTCCATGGCTCTCCTCGCCGTTCTCTATTCTCGTGGGCGACTCGGTGATTGTGGCATTGGCCAGCTTCTGGTGGAGGCCTTCGATCCCGTTGGACTTACCGCCGAGAGCCGGACTCTTAGAAGCGCCGGGGCCGGGGGTGGGCGGGACGCTCTCGAACGTGTAGCTGCCGCCGGGATTCTGGTTCTTGTTGAGGGGCGCACCGGCCTTCTTATACGGCACGTCGGGCTGCCTGCAGTAAGGGAAGAGCGGGATGACGGCGGTGATCTTTTTCGCGGACCCGATCTTGCAGGCTGATATCATAATGCACAGCTCAATTAGGCTGTCATTGACGTTCCCAGACGAGGTCTGGATGATGTAGACGTCCTTCCCGCGGACACTGTCTCGGATCTCGCATCTACTGGTGTCAGCTTGGACTGGAGGGAGGAGGACGTCTCTCAGCGCGGTTCGGCTTACCTCGTCTCGCCGCTGGAGAACTTGGAGAGAATGCGGTTGGAGTGGGGGACGCCTAGGATGGCGCAGACGCTGTCCACAAGCTCCGGGTGGGAATTGCCACCGAGCACCACGATATTTCTAACCATCGTCCGAGGTCAAGGCGACTTTGCTTTGTGGAAGGTACTGAGGTTTCGAGAGCTCTCGGGATTCCCGAAAGGATGCGTCGGAGACCGATCTGAATGCGTCGGTAGAGGCGTGTCGTGGAATGGGGAGCCCGAGGGACGGAGAGATCGAGGGGTATGACTCGAGAGTAATACTCGGCAATCGTGTCTCTGAAAAAAACTCGCCGGGCCTCTCCTCGAAGAGTTCAAGCTTCGCCGTCGGTCTAATTCGGTGCTTGTCGGCTTTCTCTTGGCTCCCCGCGATGTGGTATGTCCCCTTGGGGTGGTCGTGGTGGGACTCCAGACGAAGCCCGGACCAGAATTTGCGGCGGTCCTTTGACGTTATTCGTCTTAGTTTTAATTTTTTTCTCTGCCGGTATTTTTTCTGCCGGGTTGTCCGAACGGCGAGAGGGCGGTGAATGCACAAGCCGACGAGCGGATGCGTGCGACGCCGGGGGTGGGCGCGGGGATCAGAGCTGGGATTTGGGGTTACGTCTGCCGAGGGACGCACGCTGGCCTGTGGTCCGCTCGGTGCTGTGGGTTGGTTGAGTTGGTCTCCGGAGCCGGACGCACGCACGCAGCAGCCGAAGCGCGGAGCGGAGGATCGGCCAGGCGAGGGGCGCACAAAGCGCGCAAGGCCAAACAGTGATGGAGCGGAGAGGGTCTGCGCCGACGAGACTCGAGGGTGTGTTGAACGAAAGCGCCCGGTACTCGGTTGGAGCACGCGAGAAGGTAAAAGGGAGACAAGAATGTGGTGTGGAAAGTATGAAATGGGTTGGTCGCAGAAGGCGGTTTCGTAAGAATAAAATCTTGTATGCGCTGCAGGCCAAACCCCGAGGCTTGGGTGTCCGGGCCGCTGGGAACACCGGTGCCCGCTGTGGTGCTGGGCGGCTGGCTGCTCCAGTGGGCTCCAGTGCAGTGTGGGGTTGGCGCGGAGCTCGGCCTGGCACGCCACGCCAATTGGAGCAATTGAGGCTCGGGTCGTGGCACACTGTATAGGGTACCTTGTTTACTTACTGGTGCAGGGATGCTGCAGTCATTGCCTCGTAAGTTCTGATTTGGTATGAATGGCAAACAATGTTAGGGTTTGCATGACAGACATGCCCTCCTAACTTGCTTTCCACTTAACCTTTGCTTTGAACCAGGGGCAACTATGATTTGCAGACAATTGATTCGTATGCAAATGGCAGCTCACCTGGCAGGTGTTACTCTCCCTCGAAAACATATGGGCGGAAGGCCCCCCTCCACTCTTTCCCTTTCCCAAGCCGAAGTAGCATGAATGCATCACCCAGGAAGGAGCGCTTCACACGGCTCTCTGCAGGATACCCCACATTCTGTCGGGTGCATCAAATATGTACCACCTACCTTATCCGTCCGGGTATCAGCACACATCAATGACCTATTATACGATGCCCAGAACAGGGACAGGAGGGATGCCAGGTGTTGGTAATACAGACCGCATGAATGGCCTTGATCAAAGCACTGTCAAGTGGTTCATGGTCTCAGCACACTCAAGTGAAGCTGGCATGCTTGTACCCCGTGCCTCGAGACAGCAATACCCGAGTCGTGGTGGGGCCTGCTGGAGCTTGTTCCTGAAAGTCCCGACTCGCGCCGGCTACGGTATGGTGAGCTACTTTTGCTGGGAGCTCGCACGAGCGCTTCCGAACTTGGCAACCCGGATGGGGGTCACCATCCATCAGCGGGCAGGGCTGTCTTGGCATCCAGTCATACTGTACTGTCTCGTGAGGTAGGGTCATCCAGGCCCTGGGAAAATCAAGGAAGCGGGAATAAAATGCAGTGCGATCGACGACAGGACTGTCTGCTGTGTGACGTCTTCCACGTCTGGGTAACTCGGTGACTGGGACTGGCCCTTTCCGGTTTACCAACAGTGTGTCCTCCAGGTCTTTATTGAAGACGACTTCTCACGATGGTGTGATTCATTCTGGCGCCCGGCTGCGGTGAGGACGGGACGGAGGAGAAGTCGTCCCGCCCGAGCGTGCCTCGAAGTACCCAGTACGCGGTAAATTGGCTTCTCTCAAGTGGGGGAGGGGCAAGGGCAGAATCATGGTGGGCTTCACCGCTCTTGCTGCTCGGAGGAGACAGGACCGACCCGCCGTTCCGACAAATTTGCCGCTCCAAATCCCTCACGCTTGCAAACCTAACCTCGCCTATAGGCTCGCCTTGCCTGGCAACAACCGAGATATTTTCAGCCTCCGCCGAGTCCACCGATCCACCCTCCAGATTTAGACATTGGAGTAATACCTCGTACTTTTTCTTCTGGTGGGGCAACGCACCAATTGCGGGGCTTGAAGCACGCGCGCAGCACATTTGTCCCCAGACGGCAGCGGTTGACTCGCAGGCGGCATTCTCCCCGGGCGTAAAAACGGAACACTCAACCATCTTATTCGCTTCCGCCCTGCATGGCCTGCCGCCGGGTCCGCCACCACTGAAGCAGCACACGTTCCGGGTTTAGCGAGGTTTATTCGAACAGGCGAAACCCTGCCGCCGTCTTCCACTTCAACGTCCTTTTCCAGGAGTTCTACCCGCCTTTCTTGCTAGGCGAAGGCCCTGCCACCATGAAGGTTCTCGAGGCGCAGAACGCCATCTTGACCAACTACGAGGTCTACAGCCATCTGGCCGAGCAGAAGGAGAGGTATACCCAGGCAAAACGCAAGGGGCCGCCCAACTATGAGACCGTGGTCAGAGAGGTCAGTCAATGCCGATCGCATCCTTTGTCCTCTTTGTTCTGCATGCCCACGCCCTCGCCCCGCACGGCAGAGCAGTTCACAATGCTCCCAATACGGAAACTGGGCACATTACTAGCAGCACTATATTCAACAGCCACAAGGGGAGGCCAGCCATAGATATTAATGTCTCATGTGTATCTGCAGGTCCTCCAATATTTCGGAACTCGCCCCGGCCCGCTGAGCCAAGACCCCGTCACATATACCCCGGAATGCATCGCCCAGCTTCTCGAGCGGCTGCGGCCCTATGATCTAACCAAGGCCGAGGTCATCATGTTGTTCAACCACCGGCCCGAGGCTATCGCAACCCTGAACACTGTCGTCGAAGACCTGGAAGAGCGCTTCTCCACCGAGGACCAGGAGGCGCTTATCAACATCGTTGTCGAGGTACTCGGACAGTCCGCGCCTGTTGAGGAGCAGGCTGCGGAGGACACCACCATGGAGAATGGTGGATCATGAGGCACGACGTGCCTCTGCGAACAATGAAACAGCTCAACACGGGAAACACAAAGTTGTTTTACATTATCGAACACCCCCCCTGGCTCTGCCCGCCCTGCTCCGTCGTGGTCTTTATGGCTGTCGTGCAGATCTCCTCGAAGGCAAGGTCGACAAGCTCGCCAGTTACCGCGGAGCACTCCATGTACTTGTCGGCCCTGAGCGCCTGAGCGACCCGGTAGCCGTCCTGCGGGTAGAGGATGCCATTGGGGTCATCCTCTGAACGGAGGTCCCGCTTGAGACCGAGGATGAGGAAGGGAAGGACGTCCCTGTTCGCGAATGCGACTTTAGCCTCGTTGGTCCACTGGTTTTGAATGTCAGAGCCGGGGCCGACGTGGACAGCAGAGACCATGAGAGGCAGGGGAAGGGCGAATGTACAAATCTTTGCATGTGGATGAGACTCAGTCTCTGGCTTATATCGTAACAGAGAATGACGATATCCGGCTGCAAGGTCTTCCAGTTCTCCGGGCTCTCGGTGTCGTAAAACTCGAGGCGGTGCTGCACCGCCTTCTGGCTAACCTCGAAGATGTAGGGCTGGTCGATATCCCTGAGTAGCGTAATTGGCCCCGTGCCGCTTCTGGCGCTCACTCGTCTGGCTCACACATATCTTAGCTCAGTCTTATACAGATATGATGATTGACTTGATGTTACGCACGAGAGGAATGACGTCTTCCCGCACCCGGGATCGCCAAGGAGGACTACCGTGATGGGCTTGTCATCCATTGGGGACTGTAGATGCCGCTGAGCAGTTGGGCTCTACCATTGTAAGGAGTGCATTGGAAGTTGGGAGGTGTTTATACGAAAGGGAACTTTCTATCGCCGTGCTTATCGCCGGCGAACTCGTCCTGATAAATCGGTACCCGTAATCGGCCGGCGCTATCGGTGGAAAGGGCAACACCTCAGTGGGGGAGAAAGCGGCGAGGGGCGAGGCTGACTCAGCCAACTTGGTCCCTGCAGTTGCCCTCCGAAAGCCCCACTTTAGGCCTCCCGTGGCGTGGGGCGAAAAGAGGCAGAAAAAGTTCTGTGGGACTTCTGGCGCCCAGCCTGCGAGGTAAGCGATGTTAGATGCGACGAGCTACTTATGAGCCTCTCCCGGAGTCCCCGCATCAGGGCACCCTTCCCTCTGCAGGCTGCGAACCCATGTCCGTGTAGATCCGCCCAAAAGCCCCTACCTTTCGGCGCCACACCCGCTAGCTACACGTTTCTGCGTGTCGTCTCCAGCAGCAGCGGACCGAACAAGAGCATAACCCCGCCGGTGAAGCCTCCCAATATGGCCGACCTCGCGGCCAAGTACCAGCGCTGGACCCGCACCGACCTCCTCGAACGCCTCAGCCTCCTCGAGAGCGAGCTCGCGAAGCGCAACATAGACCTCGACGCCCAGCTCCAGGCCGAGGCAGACGCCCGCGCGCAAGCAGAGGCCGAGGCGCGAGCCCAGGCGGCGGCGACCCAGCCGGAGACGGAGAAGCAGAAGAAGAAACGGGTGCGGCAGGCAGACATCGACCCGTCGCAGTACTCCTCACGCTTCATCGCGCTAAAACTGGCGTACCTGGGCAAGAACTACGGCGGCTTCGAGTTCCAGGTCAGCGGGGAGATCCCGACCATCGAGGAGGAGCTGTGGAAGGCGCTGACGACGGCGCGCCTGATCTACCCGCGCGACAAGAGGGTCGTCGACTTTGCATGCTGCGACTACGCCAAGTGCGGGAGGACGGACAAGGGGGTTAGCGCTTTCGGGCAGGTTGTGTCGCTGCGGGTGAGGAGCAACCGCCCGAAGAGCCGGGAAGGAGACGAGAACGGGGAGCCGAAGGAGTTTGATGACGTGAGGGACGAGCTGAAGTACACCACCCTCCTAAATAAACTACTGCCACGCGATATCCGCATCCTGGCCTGGTGCCCCTCCCCACCGCCAGACTTCAGCGCGCGCTTCTCGTGCCGCGAGAGGCAGTACAGGTACTTCTTTACCCAGCCGTCTCACCTGCCACTGCCAGCGCAGTACAAGGCGCGGGACGCGAACGGGTCGCTGGACATTGAGGGGATGCGCAGGGCGGCCAAGTTGTTCGTGGGGACGCACGACTTCCGGAACTTCTGCAAGGTGGACGCCGCGAAGCAGATCACGAACTTTGAGCGGGAGATCTTTGATGCGGACATCATCGAGGTGCCGGAGGCGGACGCGACGCTTCCGTTCCTCTCGAGCGATGCGATGAGGCAGAAGGGCGGTGACGGGAAGGCCCCGAAGGTCTATGCCTTTGTGGTAAAGGGCTCGGCTTTCCTGTGGCACCAGATCCGCTGCATGGTCTCGATCCTCTTCCTGGTCGGCCAGGGCGTCGAACCGACGAGCCTCATCTCCGACATGCTCGACATAAAGAAGTGCCCGAACCGGACGACGTACATCATGGCGCACGACGTGCCGCTGGTCCTGTGGGATTGCGTCTTCCCCGAGGAGGGCGACCCCCTGCGCCGTGAGTCGCTGAAGTGGGTATACCCCAGCGAGGAGTGCGACGAGGACTATTACGGCGCCATGGCGGTGTTGGACAGCGCGTGGACGACGTGGCGCGAGAGGAAGATGGACGAGGTCCTCGCCGCGCAGCTGGCGGGGCGCATAGCGGGCGCGGATAGCCCGGACACGTGGCCCGGGGCCCCAGAGCCCCCGGCGGACGGCCAGCCAGTGGCGAAGAAGAAGAAGGGGAGGCCGGTGAAGCCCAAGGTGTTCGAGGGGGCCAACAACGGGAGGTTGGTGGGGAGCTACGTGCCGGTCATGAAGCTCAAGAAGATGGGGACGCCGGAGGAGGTGAACGACCAGTACGCGAGGAAGATGGGATTCGAGAGCTCCGAGGCGATGAGGGCGACAGAGGGGTGGAGGAAGGCTATACGGGATGTGAGGGCGCAGAGGAGGGGGGAGTAGGCGCCATTCCCTTCATGTCACGGCGCACATTAGATGGCATTAGAACAGCACAGTCATTGTGTATGAGGGTATCAAGCAACGCCCAATTAGAAGACCAAACCCAACCCCCAGCGCATTTCCCTTTTCTTTCTCAAGTGCCATCCCCTCCCTCGAACAGACACCCCCTAGCACCCCTCCACACCCTCAGGACAACCTCCTTCCCGCCCCCCAGCCTCGGGAACACAACCACCATGTCCTCCTCCCCCTCGACAACCACGACGAGCACGTAGCGCACGCCGAAGCCGGCGAACACCTCGTTCACGAGCACGTCGCGGATCTGCTCCGTGGGGATGAAGCGCGTGGCGTCGCCGAGCCCCCACACGGCCGCGGAGGTGCGCGTCTGGATGCCGAGCCCGCGCAGGACGAGGACGGACTCGGTTACGTGGAGGCGGCGGAGGGCGACGTAGGCCAGCGCGAGGGCGGCGGCGGCGGGCGCGGCGGCGGGCAGCGAGCCCGAGAGGCGGGAGAGGGCTGCGCCGGGCGGCGAGTCTAGGACGGACTGGAGGGCCGGCGAGGCGATGTAGGAGCCGAGCTGGGAGAGCGGGAGCAGGGCGGCGCAGGAGAGGAGGAGGAGGCGGAGGAGGAGGATGACGACGTGGAGCAGGACGGTCGGGAGCGTGGGCGGCGGCTTGGTGGAGAGGGTGTATTCCACCGTGGTGGGGCTCGGCCGCCTGGTGCGGAGGCGGGGCTTCTTCGAGAGCATGCTAGCTGGGCTCTCTCATCGTTGTGGAAGCTGGGAGCAGCTTGCTTGAGAGGCCGGCCCTTGGGCAGAGTAGCTGTGAGAGGTGCGAGTGAGCGAGCATGCCACATGGATGCTGGGACCCAGTAAATGCATGTGCTAATAGCCATCAGATACAGACATTCCCCCAATTCACCCGGCCTTTACCCCCCCAGCGCCCCGACTTACCCATATATGCCCCAAACTGAGGAAAAATTCCCGGCTGTAATGGTCAAACGGGAGAAGGCTCTCACAAGCACCAACCCCCCACCTCGGAGCCCGTAAGAACCCCCTGGTTCGACGCCCGGCGCGAACGATTTTCCACGGTGGTTTCCGCACACTCGCCTGGGAAACCGGCGACCGTGACCCTTGCGGCCCTAAGCAATGGGGGAGACCGTACTTCAGGGAGGCTTCACTCCGCAGAGACGCCCCCACCGTGGCGTGGCGCGCTGGATAGCGATCGCTAGGGGACATTCGGGGGGTGGGTTGGGGCAGGAGAAGACGACTCCATCTTTTTTTTGCACCTGCTGACGATGCCATTGTTTTGTGAGAGGTTCGGACGCTGCTGGATCGGCGATGGGCTATAATTGCCCTTTCGCTCTACCTTTTTTTTTTAATTGATTAATTGTTCCCTTCTTATGTTCTGATTATGCCTGAAGCTTGTTTCCTCGCTTACCTATCTATTCTGGTTTTAAACATCATTGCCTCTCCTTGCGCATGCCAAGTTTTCGACAGCATACACAGAGAGAGGAGGGACGACTATCTCAACCACCCCAGTTTCTTAGCTGAGAGTGCGTGACACAACTATCACATGCATCATATATTCCAAGATGTGAGAGAGAGAGAGATGTTGTAACTTGAGCATACTACCTACAGACTCCCAACGGGGAGCGAAAATACCCAAAGACATCCCAGAGAAAACTGACCCAAAACCCCCCAACACGAGCAAAGAATGCCGCGAGGCAAACGGTGTATGGGGAGAAAATACCCATCCGATCTCTCCGCCAATTTTCCTTCCCACCACATATACCCCCGGTTCTTCTTCCCCTAATCCATCCCTGTCTGCTCATAATGAAATCCCCTAAACCCCTTCCCTCCGAGCCCATTACCCTCTCACAGCTCCTCCTCTCCAAGAAGGCAGCTAGGTTTTTTCTTTTCATGTCTCGTGAAGCGAAGAAGAGGGGGAAAATGCCATTCTAACGTTCTGAAGGATAGTTTCGAAAGTGCAAGAACGGGGCTTGGGTTCGCCCCAAATGGTATCAAAATATCGTCTGAGAAGTATTAAACGCCCTTCGCCATGCAGAAATGAAGTCGAAGCACCCTTCCACGGGAGCCTCTCATGGGGAAAATGAAGGAGAAAGGAACAGCAAACAGCAAATCCTCAATAAGAAAAAAAGAATGGTTCGAAACAGCTAAATCAGATCGCCCCTGTTCAGCCCTGTCGGCAGGTTGTGCGGGTCAATGGGGGCAGCCGCCGGCGAGCGCATGCCCATCTGGTTGTACGCTACTGGCGAGAGGATGCTCTCGTACGGCGCCGCCGGCTCCGGCAGCTTGTGTTGCCGGTACGGGTTGTCCTTCCGCGTGCGGCTCGCCGACCTCAGGCGCTCGGTGGCCTTGGAGATGCGTCCGGCGATGCTGTTCTCCGTCGCGCTTCGCCCGCGGCTGTGGCCCTTACCCGAAGGTGGCGCCGGAGGCGGGAGGACGGGGACCGTGATCTCCGTTGGCGGCACGACGATGGGGGTGGATGACTGCGGCGACGAAACCTGTTGTGGGACCGGGGGCGGCGGTGGAGGAGCCTGCTGCTCCTGGTTCTGCTGCTCGTCATCGTCCATCACGACCTCGATCGAGCCGTGGTGTGGGCTGGGCGAGTTGTGCGCGACATACGGCAGCGGCGCCGGGGGAGGCGGAGGCGGGACTGCAAGGTGCTGCAGCTCCTTCAACATGTGGCCAGAAGGCGCTGCCGGCGGCGGCGGCGGTACCTGGTCGTCGTAAGACCCGCGTCGAACGAACCCACTCGACGACTTCTTGTGCACACCTCCGTGCTTGTGGTCGCCGCTGCCGTTACTCTCCACAAACAACTGGTCCCTGCTCACGTCACCCGAGCGGGGCTGCCCCGATTCCCTGTGGTTCCTGTTGAGGACGTCATCGGGAATGGGGGCAGACATGGAGCGAGGCATGGGGCCGCGGGGCGGCTGGTATACAGTGGACGGGAGCAGAGTCAGGAACCCAGCATCCTTCTGGGGTGACGCCTGCGCCTGCTCCTTCTCGGGAGAGGATGCTTGCCGGTCGCCCGGTTGGGCTTTTTGAGTGAACGAGGCGGGGATAGGAGGCACCGATGGTGCGTTGTCCCTGCTGTGGCCCGAGTCAAGGACAAGCCTCATTGCCTTTGGGGTCGCGGGGAGACCAATCTGGGCAGACCCCATCTGTCCACGCCCATATGTGCTCCGGAAGGGCTCGGCGGTGCGGCTGCGAGGCGGCGAGTCCGTGTCCCTGGATGGCATCTCCACCGCCGTCAGGCGAAAGGGAAGAGGAGCGATGTCGTTGGGGTGGGGGATAGTGCCAGCTTCGCCATTCCTAGAAAGCTCCTTTCGCCGCTGCTCTAGCTCCCGCGCTGCCTGTTCCTTCTTTCGCTGACGCTCCTCCTTTATGGACTTGAGGTCGCCCATGTGTTCGAGCGAGCTGCCCCGATACTGCTGGTACTGAGACTGTTTGCTCTCCGACGCGGTCCTCCGGGACCTCCCTGGAGGGACGGGGAACTCTCCCGGAAACTCGGTCTCTACCGGAGTGGGCACGCCACGGCTCCTGTTATGGCGCTGGCGGAACTTCTCTTGTGCCTCAACCGCCTTCACGAAGTCTTCTTCATCCTCAGTATCATTAAGTTGCGGGACTGCGGACAACGGCGTCGGCGACGGCGGAGCCACGGGCTCGGGTGCATCTTGTTGAGTTCGGCTGGGGCGGCGGGTTCCGCCTCTGCTCGATGTACGCGAGCCGCTAGTCTTCCTGTGCCCGGCGGCATCGCTCTTATTGTTCTTCGCGGAGAAGTTGAGATGGCCCAGCTCTTCGGGAGACATCGGAACCGGAGACGTGGGCGACCTCTTGGCCGGGTACGTCCGTACAGGTGTGCGGCCTCGTTCCTCCGACAGGCCCCGGTTTTCATGGCGCTCACGGCTGCCGGTGCGACCACGTGGGGTCTTTTTGCGATCCGTGGCTGCGTCCAGACTGTGGATATAGTTCTCCAGGTGCCGCCGCCCACCCGTGCCAGCGGTACGCGCGCTCCGGCTCGTCGACGCCGAGGTGACCGAGCTCACCGAACCCGGCCCGCGACGTCGCGAGGGCCAATGGTAGCGGGCCGATGAGGTTGCTGACGGAGATGTGGGGTTCATATCCTCCTCCACCGACGGGGAATCGATCCGGAGACTCAAGCCTTCGGGGATCCTGCCGCGGGATCCATTGCGTTGCTTGTGCAGGGAGTCCTGCATCTTCGCGGTAGCCCGAGGATCGGGCGGGGGCATTGAAGCTTCGCCTGTCGTGACTCTGAGTTTGCCATCTCTCATCATCATGGGGCTCGCAGTGGCGGATCTCTTGATGCTCATCCCCACGGGCACGCTCTCCGCCTCCTTCTTGCGCCTGCTAGACCCGGCTGTAGCACCCTCCTTGTGAGACTCGCCGATGGACGGAAGCGGCTGGCGACTGCTAAAGGCCGACGACGCATACGATTTACTAGACGTCGGCGTGCTAAAGCCACTCCGGTTGGTCGACCGTATCACTGCCGTTGCCGGATCCGCGTCGCGGTCGATAGCAGACTCGATAATCGGGGTAGGGCCGGCCGCAATCGGCGTTTGGCCATCATCGGCCTGCGAGAAGAATTTGGAGTTCCCCGGCTGGTTGTTGTCGAATGAGGTGATGAGCTTCAGAGCCGAATTCTTTCCGATATGGCGTTGCGGCCCACGGTTAAGTCCCGGAGGCGAGAGCGGCGGGCTGAGAACCTCGCCGATGCTCGGGTTGGTGGTCTGGAAAGTCAGTTGGGCCGCCGATGGAGACGCCCAAGGCTCAGTAGACTCCTGGCCAGAGCAGGCGAAGCTGCAGAGGATCAAGAGTGGTCAGCATAATTCATCGGTGATTCATCTCTTCTTAGAGGGGGCGCGGAGTGCCTTACCATCGAATTGCCAGGTTCCGTTGCCCATGTTGGACTGCCCACTCTCCCCATCGCTTGATGATAGCAGACTGACGCTCCCATACAGCCGGGAAGAACAGACACGTCAAGATGACAGCCTCCATGTATCGCTTGTGCGAGACGTAGATTTCAATGGCATCGTTCTGGTCACCCAACCCAATGAGAATGGTAGCGGCAGCGTGCACGTCGCCCTTCTCCAGTAGCTTCGTCACGTAGGCGCGGCCAAGCTTGTGTTGAGAAGCCGACTGGTGGCCAATGCCGCTCAACGCTAGCATCATCCAGTCCGAGGAAGTCATGGACTCGGAACTCGCGGTCATGATGTCCTGGTCAACATTACCAAGCCACTTGCTCAGCATGATTCGGACCGACGATCCGCTGGGGTGCCTGGTCATCTCGTCAATGATAAGGTCTTCAATCCCCTCGTCCCAACCAAAAATTGTGCTGAGCATCTGTTGGCGGAGATGATCGTTGGTCAGGTGGCCTTGATCTGACGGCATGGGCGGTTTATAAGGGATGTCGCTAAGGCGACTGCGAGTGAACTTGAACAGCTCGTCGACTTTCGCCTCTGCAGGCGCCTCGTTCCCAACCTCATGCCTCAGCTGCGAAGGTCGGCGGCCGGACCTCGTAGATGTGGTGCTGAGAGATGATTGGGAATATACATCTGAGGTGTTGTACGGCGGCAGGTGTCTTGATTGCGCAAGTGACTCTCCGATCGAGATGTACGTCTTATCGCTCAGTCCCCGCGAGCGGACAGACTCTTGGTACTGGAGGGGTGTTCGGGAGCCAGACAGCCCGGTTCTGTTTGACGCCACGCTCGTTTCATCGGCCGCCTGCCCATGGGGAGCACCACGGTAAGCCAGTTTCCCTCGTTGTGCGGCTTGTTGTTCCTCCTCGCTCTCAGATACCGTCACATCACTAGGGTTGAAGGTGATATCGGACTCGGATGTTGCTATAGTCGTAGCCTTCTCCGCTTGCTCCTCGATAGAAACCGGGGGTGAAGGCGGCAAGAGGTTGGCGGGATGCTGGACATTGGCTACCATGATAGCAGGCGCATTCAAATCGAATTGCTGGACGGTGTTGTTGGGCCCCATCGTAAAGAGAGTAGCTCCGGGACCATAAACCGCCAGTCCCCGAACATGCTCAAGGGTGGGGATCATGTCATTCGTAACATGCTTCGTCCGAACGTCCCACGATATCGTCTCACTGGCCTGGTGTTAGCTCTGTCCCACGGCATTCTAAAAAACAGGCCGGGTGGACATACGAGTCGGTGTATTGGATGATGCGGCCGTTCTTGGACCAGCCCATCCAGTTCGGGCCCGACTTGTTGACCTCGTTTCGTCTGAGTACCCGCACAACCTTTGCTGGGTCGTTGGCGTTGTGCGCCTTGGCAACACTCCAGACCTTCAGATCGCCATCTTGCGTCTGGGAGGCGAGCATATCCGACTTTTGTCGAGGCGACGAGGCGTGCCATTGCAGCGTGACAATTGGTGAAGGCATCCTCGATGTCGTGAGGTTATGGAGGATCGTAAATCTCGGCTGAAGGGTAGCAACCAAACACTGGCCATTTTGGTATCTGCACAGGGAAGAAATGGTTAGTCTGGAGGCGTAAACAGACGGGATCGTGCCAGGAGACATACCCAATCGCAAACGTTCTGCAGTCCCCAGACGGAGCAAGAGCGGTAACGGCTATTTGATCAATCGTCCTGGCCGAGACATGCTCTGAGGTAGTGGGCTCGAAGAGGATGATTGTTCCTTGGGAATTTCCTAAGAAGGGGCCATGTTAGCCAAGCCACGGCGGCCTCGGCGTGTAAGCCAGAAGTGAGAGCGACACACCAAAAGCAACGTTCCCACTCTTCATCCAGGCCGCAGCGGTAAGATGATCGTAAGAGGCAAAGCGAGCTATTTCGTCGCCTGTCATCAAATCCCAGACGATGGCCGTCTGTCCCACGTCGTAGCTAACCACAAACCGGCCGGCACCCATCTCGCTATGGTTGTCCACGGCGAGCAATCGCACCTCGTGAGAGTGCCTCGCGAATCGCCTCTCAATGGTCAATGTATCGTGGTGACAGCAGACAACCGAGGGGCCCTGGGCGTAGAGGAACATCGCAGCCGTCGCCGCCGTCGGCTCGAAGTACCTAGGAAGCGGTGTTTGTGCCATAGTGAAATCGGTCATCTCGGCTGTCCTTCCGCGATTTGACGATCGCCCAGACTGCAGTGAGGCAGCGCGGTTTCTCGAGGTCGCAGATCTAGGAGCGCTCATTTTGGCGAGTTTGGGAGTCTTTTTGCTTTATTAGTCCTCCTTTCAGGTGCGTCACGCACTCGACCTAGAGTCTTTGCGCATTGTTAGTCGGCAGGGCACATGTGAAAGAAAGTAGCGCGCGCAACACCGCCCGCGAGAAATGCCGGGACAAGGAAACGAGTCCACGCGACCAAAAGGGGGGAGGAGGAGAAGCCGGGTGCCCCTCTGTGCTATGGTGCACATACGTACCAAACCGGGAGTCGCCTCGGAAAGTGCACGCCGACTGGAAGGTCGCGACGAGGCAAGAAGAGGCGGGAGGCTACGCTGCTCGGGCCTCTCCCATTACATGGGGGGGTTATTATGCCCGCTCCCGGTGCAAAAATAACCCACCACGTTTTGGTGTATCGGTGGAGATCGCTCGGGTTCGTTCGCTGTCGCTGGGAACCGCCAGTGCGGGAGGCCGGTCGCAGGAACGGGTCAATGTGGAGGACGGGCTGGTGTACTTGTCTTGCTCGAGGCGTGCGGTTTCTTCTGCTGCGCCGAGAGAAACAGTGGCCGAAACCAGGCCCGCTGAAGGTAGGACAGGAATTACAGAGGAAGAGGGAAGAGAGCGAAAAGAGGGGGAAGGGGAAGGATGGGTATTATTGGGAATAAGCTCTGGACAAACCGCCGGAGGCAAGTCTCCTCAAAGCCCGGGAAGGGCGCAGGGAGACGCTGTAAACGCACAAAAAGGGTGGGCCAGCGGCACCAGGGTCCTGGTATGACGGGGCTCCGGCGCTTCGTTGGGCGGGACGGTGATAGGCGGGCGAGAAGTACGGCTTTGTTGGGAGGGATATGCACTCGAAGCCCGGCGCTTGACCTGCAGGAAGGAGCAGTCTATCTCTCACAAAAAGTGCCGGCCTTATTATCACCTCCTTTCGCTTTCTCCTTCTTCTCTGACGTCGTCTTCTTCCCGTTGGTGCCGTCGATGGCTGGTGCCACAAAACTGCAGGTTCCTAGGAAATGCACGGCAGGCCGCGTCCGGACTTGGGCGCCTCCAGGCGAGAGGCTGGCCAAAATGGGACGGATGCAGAGAAACCCTGTCCGTTCGGGGAGGGGCGCGGTGAGGAGGACGAAAGCTGTGAGCCGGCGATGTCCAAGACCGGCAAAGGGAGAAGATGAGGTGTTGCTTGCGGGTGGGAAAGCAAGGAAAGCTGGCGGGAAGAGCGAGAGAATTGGTGGCGTGAAAGCGAGAGTTCCCTGTGAGCGCCAGCGAGGAACGGGTCCGGAGTATGTGGGTATTGAGAGGGGAAGGCGTGAGGACAACCCGGGGCGAGGTGTGATAGTGATCTTTGCTATCCGATGGGTACCGGTACCTCCAGACCCCTACCCCCGTCTGCATGGGGCGAGCGGCCTTGGAGCGGCGCGGGACGAATGGGGAAGATTCGCAGCGGACCCTTGTCGCGGCGCCTAATTGAGACGGGCGCCGGCCTGTCAGATGGCGGCTCGGATGAGGCTTGACCAAGGAAGACTCGATCCGCTGGGGAAAGTGGAGGCGTGGAGTCAAAGGACCGTCGCTGACCGACGCGGTATCCTCCCCTTCACGACGTTGCGAATAATGGCGCATGGGACGGACGGAAGGTGACGGGCATAATGGTCCAAAGAAGCCGGAGGAATGCATGGACCAGTGGGCAGCGTAGACCGGGATGCAAGCTGATCCGTCCTTGCAGCGCATGCCCGGAGCGGCAAAGCGTGCATGGAGGGCGGGGGGATTGGCCCGTCAAGCCACGGCATGCCGAGACCTTGATGTGGGCAACGCCGTCCCTGGTTGGGCGCAACGGAAGATGGTATAATATGGGGACTGGGGCTTCGTACCGCTGGATGCGACCGGACCGGTAAACCCCTGTCGAAGAGGACCCTGGCAACGCTGTCCACTGATACCATGCCCCCTAGACGGGCCACAGCAACTTCAATAGTCGACTATAATTAGATTTCCGCTTCTGCAGGTCGACTTCGCCCAGCATGGCGTGAAGAGCCACGAAAGAGCCCGACTGTCCGCCGTGTCAGTGAGTGTAGGATGGCGCCAGATCACGCTGCAGAAACTGATCTTAAAATAACCATCGCGCCACGCCGCTTTGGGCGAGCAGGCCAAAAGCAGACCGGGCAAGCGTGGATTGAAATGTCTTCCAGGTTCCGGCTGCTCCTGTGTAATGGCGATTGTCCAGGTGCGAGGTGCAGGAACCGAAGAGATCCCTGCCCGGTCTCGGCTGACGGGCGCCGCTGGGTGTCCAGGTACAAGCCGCGAGCGTCTCTTCTGCCTCAGCAGGTCCGCCATCGGCTGCTACCTTCAATCGCTCTGCGCAGCATGATGTGTGGCGACATTGGACGACGAGGGCGATGGTACACCGCCTGGAGGCAGTGTGGCCGCGGCGTACCTGACAGCCCAGTCCTCTCATCACGGATGCTTGGTGGCTGCGAATGCGCATACGTGGTGGGCCCTCTTCTCGGTACAGACAAGCCAAGCGGCGCCTCGGGCTGCGATCTCGCACCCATATCGGGCCCGGATTGCACCACAACATCCGGTGCGCCAGCCGAGAAACGTGGTCCGAAATTCTACGCACGCCGAGGTCTCAAAGCCACCATCGCCCTTTCCCCGAAAGCCTCCTTCTCTTTGTTCAACGGGCAACCGCGAGGCGAAAGAACAATGCGGACTCGGTTTGGTTGGGCACCGGCGGGGTAGTCGTCCCTTCCTCGAAAGATGTGTGGTCGAGGAAGCGCCCGCTTGGCTCGAGGTCAAGGCACCTCTAGCCTCCTATTGGCCGTGTTCCCTGCACCTTCTTTCACAACTGCGGCCAATCAGCGCCACTATCACCTTCAAGACAGGGATCTGGTCTGCCGTTCCCGCGCTCCCATTCGCTAGCGCCATCCCGCTCCTGCCACCGGCCTTTCACCCCCGCGCATGGCGTCCACACCTTTCGATCGTCACCTCCACTCCTTCCCGTCGACGGTCCACACGGGACCCACTCAGCACATTTGGAGATCGCTCTTTCCTTTCTTGACGACTCGAAGCCGAGGACGTCTCGTTCATGTGCACCCATTGGTCTTGCGACTATTATCACACCTCCGCAAGTGGCTAGGGCGCTCGAAGGAGGAAGGAACTGCCACGCGCCTCGCGACATGATTGACTCGCGATTTCTCGCTTCTCCATCTGAAATGTCGCATCGACTTACAAAGCCATTGTCGCTTTTCTTCTGGCAGGGGTTTGGGATCGTTGGCGTCAGGGTAAGGTAGGAAGTACCGGTACATGGGCGTGGCGCTCAAGGTTTCCTACGAGGTACGACACTTCAGCAAGACGGCGCTGGACTTGTCGTCAACAACATTGACATGTTTAATGCGGGTCCTTTTTGACTTCCAAGATGGAGAATCAAACATAATCCACTTAATATTCTTGTCCCTATTTTGCACCAGCCTGTGTGTTTCCTTGTTGGTTAGCCTTGGGCAAATGATCCTTCAGCGCACTATCTACAAATCTTTGGGGGCCAAAATCCATCCCTTGCTCGTCTGGCCCCGAGCGGGGGCCAACCGCTGCAGCATTCCCCTTGCCCCGATCACACGACTCCTGATGCATCCGGCGAGGCCAGCTTGTCACGTCTCAACGGGAGATTTTGGGGGTTCCAAGGGTTGGACTTGCATGGAAGCAAAGCCACGGCTTATGCACTTGGTCCGCGGATGAAGCCTCAGCGCCCTGAGCCTGCATAGGTGGTAGAGGAGGGTCACTGTGGTGTTACAGATAGATACCACTAGTGCGACGACCGACAATTCTTAACCGAAGATCTCGGTCAAGTTCATCGAGTCACGACCGAGGCGTGGGGGCAGGGACTTTCGGAGAGGATCACCATCAGTCACGAGGCGTCTTCGCAAATGACCGGGCTTGCAAGGCCGCCCTTGGCCGCATCCCACAGCCAATTGCTCGGGTCCCCACACGATGCCTTCACGCAAAGGAAGCTCACCTGGCCAACTCATCTTGAACGACAGCCACAAAAGCGGTGGTGCGTTCAGCCAAGAGCTCCGCTTGTAGGTCATTGGGCTGCTATATGGATCAGACATACACTTATTCAAGACCGGGAAACAGCGGGTCGGGTGCTCCAGGTTTTCGGCATGGCATTCATGTGGATAATTGGCCATCGCGGCGTTGCAGGCTGCATATGAGGTCATTTAGCGGCGGAGTCGACTTCTCGAATCTCCACCCAGCGCGCCAACGCAGAGTCACGACTCCAAACCCATGTGCTCTTGGCAGCAGCATAACTGACGGCATGCGTCGTACTCCGAAGCGTCGGTTTTCAGCGCCTCGGTGTTCGCGGGTGCGCACCTTTTTGCAGTGCGCCCGATATTCGTGGAGCTCTCTCTTACTGTCATCCGATGCCACGATGCTTTGGGCAACGGTCGCCCGAGATGGCCGGGCCACAACCTTCCAGACGAAGCTGTGTACCGGTGCCTTACGTCTCGTATGCTGCCGTGTCACCATCCGTCTGGAACCGCGGGTCTAGACTCACCCACCTCTCGGTGCGGTTTCGGGTGGATTTCGGAAGACACACTCAGACGCCCAACAGCTTGCAAGTGTATCTCGGCGATCACGCGGGACCGCTCGGGTCTTCATAATTTCCGCGCAGGCCGTGGCCCGGAGCGAGTCTCGCTCCCGTAAGACCGTACAATGCCTCATCCTTTGACATCCATTATTGGTGAGGGTACAGACGAGGGAAGAGCGACAAGGTCGTTCACCCTGGTCGTGAGGCCTGAAGCTGGCCACGGCCGTATCCCCGGCGCGGGAGTATCGTCCGCCGATCGCAGCCGGAGCTGGGTTGATTGCCGCAGCTTCCGTGCCACCCCTGTCCCAGCTCTTCGCATCAACGGTTTCGCTCTTGGCGATTAGCTGGGGGTCTTGAGGATGTGATTGATAACTCCATGGCACGTTGCATTCCCGGCAAAGTCGTCATGCAGGCTCGGAACCATGGGTTGACGGCTTCACTGAAGGCCAAAAACGCGGTCGACGCGGGTAAAGCTTTTGCTCCTGGCGGGATGGATAGTCGCCAGAGCAACGCCTTGGGAATGAACCCGCGAGCAAAGCTTACCGATAATATTGCTAATCAAGCCTGGCGAGTATTCCCGCGATACTTGGCATCCTTGCGGTTGCTGATGACCTCCCGCGCCACGGGGCGCACGTTCCTCGAGCTCAATTAAACCCCCTGGACAGATCTTCATGCGGTGGAAATCGCCTCGAAGTGTGGCGGTCGCAGAAGCGCCATCCAATTATGGCTCCTGATGCGTAGCTGAGGAAAGCGAGCCCCTTTGGCTTTCGCTGGGCGTTACCGGGGGGGACAAAGGACGCGCTTCGAAATGGGGCGCTTCTACTGAACAAAGGCAAGTTGACGACAAAGCACCGAACGTCGGATATCGAGATCGCGCTCCCCCCCCCCGCTCCGCCCGGATCTGTGCTGCCGGCCCCGGCCGCGTCGACGCGACATGTCGCATGCCGGGCGAACTTCGAGCCGGTGGCGTCCTCCCCGGCCACGGAAGGTCACAGCTGACATTGCCTCGAGGGCGCCCACCAGGGACGACTCTTCAAACCCGCGGGGATTCGTATGAGTGGCGCGAGTCAATGCAAGCACTCCGGGCTCTTCAGCACCCCGCTTCCCCGTCTTTGGAGTGAGAGCTGTGACTGGCCGGATCTCGTCGGGTTTGTGCCAATCATATCGATACGGCGAGGACATGGCCGAAATATCGGCCAAGCACGAGGACGGTCATGTCGTTGCTAGTGGAGGGGCCAAAATTAAGGTGGAGGCGGTCACGGTTCCCCTTCGTATATCACATCCCGGGTCACACCCAAAGGGGGACGACCAGCTTGGGAGGGTGGGGGTGAGTTGCAGCATGCTTCGACGTTCGGATCCGCCTCAGACGGGGAAGCCAAAAACTGGTGCTTTTCCCGGGAACTCAGACAATGCGGTGGTGGACGAGTTGCCTGGGCGCCATGCCAGGGATCTTGGCTGAAGGATCGGGGCTGAGGGTGGGTGGTAATATCGATTGTTTGTCGCCCAGCGCTGAAGACGCAAGCGGAAAGATGGACAATCTCGTCCCGTTTTTCTGGACCCCGTCGAGCTGATAGACAAGAGCGTCTGGAGACATTCAGATTTCCAACCGGCTAGAATCACCAAGCGTGGGATGTGTCTGCCGATCCCGCGATGCAGCCCATCACCCCCCGAAATGCCCGTTCGATATGATCCGCACATATGCATAGCCGAATCCCAAGATTGACAAGTCCCTCTACTTGACATCACTTGCCTCCATACAGCCACAGCAGCCGGGGAAGAAAGCTCCCTCAGCTTAGCGGGCTTCGAGACGCACGGATCTCTCGGGCCCCTGTCCGAGAATGTGATTGTGTGGGAGGTCATTCGGTGATGTGCTCATTAGTGTGCGCCACGTCCTTCCTTCGGGGCTACCACTTACAGCCTTGCTCGATGTGAGGTCCGGCCGAGGCGCTGGCTTTCCGGTGGGTTTTCTGTCTTGGATATCGATACCCGTTGAGCCCGTCCTGTCGTTTTGACGGCCCTGGCTGCCACAGCTCGGCTCCCACGGCACAGTCCAAGGTACGCTATGGACAGCTCGAGAGTCAGCACACTTCCGCATCCGGACTTTGTTTTTGTGAGTTTGCTCTCCCGGCTTGACTCTTGACGGCTCGTATCGACTAACACCTATCACAGGTAGACGAGGTGATGTGGTATAAGCGAAGGAGGGCGCGAGTTTGACCCACCCGCCCCATTCCCTCGCTATCGAGCAGATGGGTGTGTGGAGCAGGCACCTTCTTGAATTGGCGAGGCCCGCATGTGAAGTCGGTCACGCTTGTGAGGATCGAGAAGTCCACCTTTCTGGGGAGATGCAGCGACTTTGGGCTTCAGACGGGGTTGGAACGAGGGGTAAGGCTTGCGCTAGACTTCTTGGTTGCTTCCTTTGACCCTTTCAGGGACGAAGGCAGAAAGTACGAGGAGACCATTAGTCCAATTGACTGGCATGGTCCTCAACCTTGATGATATATCAGGGTGGATCATATCACGGAGAAAAGAAGCAAGATATCGATCCCAATGGGTAGCAATTACTACTTTAACTCCCAGTACGCATCCCCCTCTAGTTTTGGTGTCTGCAGCATGCCTCAAACGGCTTCCTTCATATATTCCAACAACCAATCCGCTCCAGCCCCTGAACCCTCCACAGTCTGAGCCCGAAACATCGCCGAAGCAGGTCCGGGTTCGTCTAGCTCAGTGGCTAGAGCACCCCTCAACAGATTTGCGAGGCGAGCGCATCCCGTCCCGCCGAAACGGCTCGGTATCATATAGGGCGAAGGTCCACACACCCACCGCGGATGCCGTTCCGTCTCCGACGCCGCCCCGGGATGACGGAATCACGAACGACAACCAGTGAAGAGCGACCAGCCCGGAACGACGGATCTATAGAGGATTGCGCCACTAGACATGTCACGGGGTGTCAGGCGATTGTGAGGACCTGGTAGATGGAGGAAAGGGGTACTGTTGGAGTGTCTGGTTTAGACGGGAACAGAAAATCCTAGCTTGACTTGAGTGCTTTTCGACCACCCTATTGACGTAAAGTGATATCTCTAGGCTAGAAAACAGGATTTAGACGTTTCCGCGATGTGTGAGGATTACCTGTGAGGCCGCTGGGCCTGGAGGCCAGAGTTTGGCTACAGATCCCCCGCGGCCAAACACTCGCATAGGGGCTCCCGCTTTCCCCCGACTTTTGGCACAGAGCGAAGATGCTCGTGTTGTAGCCGGCGCTCGGAAGGCTAGGACGGAGGAGGTTCTGACCACGGAGCTGCCTCGGGCGGCGCAACTAAGGCTTAGCACCCCGGGAGATGGCCATGGATCATACAAGCCGGCAGCCGCGGTCAGGAGCACAGGATTTAAGCACGGCTATGCTCGGGACGAGACATGGTCCCGAGGACTAGCGGCAAGTGAATAGCAGGCCTGTACGTGACCCGGGCTCTGGCAGAGGTTGCAACACAGGGGGTTGGGAGCGACTGGAGTAGAAGATATAGGGAGCTGTTACATCACCTCTTGGTTGGCTCTCCCGTACGGCCTTGTTAACATGAGGTTGTCGATTCACGGATTGCTGGGGTGGCAGTCTCCTTGGTCCTGCTCGTAGGAGAGTGCCCGGCATGTCCTCGCCAGAAGCTATCCTCCCTCCGACAGGAAGCGAAAGAAGACGATGGCCACTCTCATGCCCCCCGTCATCATGGGTGTTCCTCTTCACAGTCCCTGGGCATGTTCAGTGCCATCTCTCCGGGCCTATGGAGTACGGGCCCGACATGCATCGTTGTGACTCGGGGATGACAGGCGCTTCCGCCGTCACGCGCACCGACGGGACTGCGCGTCCGTCTGCCCGTCCTCCAGCCGCACTTCGATCCCACATAACCGTCTGAACGTAGAGCTATCACTCCCAGTCCCATGATGTGTCACTACTCCTCCGCCCTCGGCTTCCAGTAACGAACTACGCCGTCCTGAACAAACGCCATGCTCTTGTTCCCAGGAACGGCCCAACTCCTGCAGACCTTCACTCCACACCCGGAGAACCGCGTATTACCGCCATGACGTCGTAACGCCTAATAGAAGCCTCCTCACGTAGCACGGCTCTGAGACAGGGCGTGATCTGGAAGGCACGGCCGCATGCTGCCCGGGTCTGTTACAGGGTCGTGAGGGGGTGAGTGACTGTAGACACGGAGAAGACGGCCGTAGGGGGAAATAGCCAGGGCGGTGAATTCTCCGCGGAGGCTAGAAGGGGGGCCATTCCCTCACGATGACATAGCTCCCAAGACAAAACCTGGATTTTGATCGATGGAGGCGCAGGGGGTGGCACTGTCGTACGCCGTTCCCATATCCCAAGGAGGATAGACGCTGTCGCAGCTGAGGTTCCCCCCTTCGGGGAACACATCCGGCGTAGTGCCGTCCCACGATGCCCGGATGAGAGATGCTTCCAATGCCGAAGTAGAACGCCGTGACCTGCTTACGCTCGTCCCCCCCCGGACGTGGAATACGAGAGTAGCCCGAAGCAGTAAGGTTAAAGGTTGGGGAACAGAGACAGCAGGGCGGCGTTGTGCCAGGGAGAAGCAGGTTGGGGAAGGTGGCCACGGTGGTTGTGTGACGTGGGCGGCGATGCAAGCAACATGGCCGCCCAATCCTCGCAGCGTTGAACCACGAAAGCCGTGGAAATGGGATGAGTCCGTATATCGGGTTCCTGGGAACGACCCCTATGTGGCTGACGCCGTGCTCAGTCGCATATTCTTGCTCTGGGGAAGAAAGGAGACGGGAAAGCTTGAGCGGGTTGACGCCGGAGGGGAAGGGGCACGCTGACGTCCGAGACACGGCGTAACGGTGAGCTGCTGGTTGGCGGGCGAAGCGGTGGCTTGCTCCCGGCAACACAATGCGGCCCCTGGGCGGAAAGCCACCCACGACACTGGAGTTCCCTTATCTGGGATGTGAACGTGGCCGGGCGTAACCGGCAGGTCTCGTGGCTTGCTCTTTAACCTGAGTGGTATCGCCGTCGGGGAGAGTAGGGACCTTGCCCGTCGTGCGAGTGTAAAACGGGGCTCGTATCCTCCCCAACGGTTCTGCCTGTCCCCGTAGCAGAAGGATCCTTGTGCCTGTGTCTCCGGCATGGGAAGAGCTGACACCGAGCGACGGGATTCACCATCTGCATGCCTTGGGACAGCTGTCTGAGACGGGAAAGAACAAGCGGAGCCAGGATGTGGTATCTCAGCGCATACCGCCGTTTCCCGTATCCACACCCCCGCGTTCCACCAGCTTCGGCGAGGCGTCACCGAGCGACATCGTTGTCCACACCGAATGCCGCTTCAGGGCATCACTTGCCCAAAGCCCTCACCCTCCAACCCACGCCCCCAGGCCAAGCCGAGAAAACCCGGGCAATGCGCCGGCTTATTCCCATTCACGCCCCGAGACCAAGAGCACACACCTCCAATCTACCCCGGATCCCGAGGCAAAGGGTGCGTCCGGGGGGGTCCGATAGCCCCAAAACGGCCAGGTGGAACATCGCGCCGCCTTCCGACCGAGGCATCTTCCCCACAAACACGGCAAAAGCGATCGAAGAAAAATGGAAGACAAAGGATAAATTAAAAGCCGTGTGGGGAAAAAGGCGGTTCCTCGGGACAGACCGCTGCCAACGTGAAGGCCTGGGTGGAGGAAGGGCGTCGTTCGCTCGGCGCCTTTAGCCTGTTCTGGTCCCTCGGCCTTATTCGGTCCGGCGGAGACTCGGGACCTCGCTCTGGCGAGGTGGTAGTGCCGGATTCGGCGCCAGGGGAGCCGGAGATTGTCGGAGGTGGTATTGGCGAGATGACTCTTGCACAAGCAAGGTTCTTTTCACATGTGTTTTTTGGCCGTGGTGACGGAACGGTGGGTCTGGGGTTATTATGTGTGTGTATTGTGTCCATACATTGGAGTATGTTTGTATGAGTGTAAACTATGGGTACATCCAGTATTGCATCGCCTCCCGGAAATCTGCCTCGGACTTCTTGTACGAGTCCATCCCTTCCTCCGCGGCGCCGACTTCTGTGGCTTGCATCATATGCTTGTGACCGCCGAAGCCCTTCGGCCAACCCTGCTTCGCTCCCTTTCCCTGATTCCCGGGAAGATGGACTGGAAAGAAAATAAAATAAAGCAGAAAGAAAAAGAAAATCTCGAAGAGGTAGTGACGCGGGTATCAGTTGTACAGAGTCGACCATGCAAGTAAAACGCCTGAGCGCGATGAAAATCCTCCTCTTTCGGCTTGAGCCGTTCTCTCTCGTAAAAAATGCTGCCGTGAAAATCGCTGTGGTATAGTATAATTCGCTCGAATGCAAAAGACGCTTTTTGGCTTCCGGAAAAAGGTGACAATAAAAAGAATAGATCGAAACAAGATGCTATGCGCTGTTCGTGGGCGGTTTGGTCGTCTCTATGCTGTGTAGTGGGTATCTCGGTTACTCGACTGGGCCTTGCCAGGAGTGTTGGTGTGTATCGGGTATTAAATAGAAAGTATTGTGCTTCTCGTGTGTTAGTTTCATGCCCCTTTGCGGTCTTCTCTCGAGTGAGTGGGTTGTAGACATACCTTGTAATAGGAATGGAGAAGCGAAGAGATATCAGGAGGGCGGCCTATTCACTGCCCTCGCTGATGGGAGCCATGGACTTCTTGCTCTTCTTGGAGGAGCCTCCCGAGCCCCTCCGGCCCTTCTTGGCCGCCCGCTTCTTCTCCTTCTCGGAGATGAGCATCTTGACGTACTCCTTCGCGGCCTGCTTCCGTTGCCTCTCCATCTCCATGAGCTGCGACCCCGAGAGCACCTGCACGGGCGCGACGGGCGACGAGAAGCTGCTCCCCGCGCTCGACAGGCAGGACAGGTCGTCCTCGTCAGCAGACGAGGTCGTGGGGAAGAGGTCGTCGTCGGAGAGGTAGGAGGAGGCGCGGGGCTCGGCGCAGGAGGCGTCCGAGAGAGCGGAGCGGCGCGGCCACGAGGGGAAGGCGCAGGTGTCTGACCGCATGGTTGAGGGCGAGATGTCCAGCGGCGACGAGGTGGCGGAGGTTATGGGCGAGGAGGGAAAGGAGCTGTAGGACCCGTAGGAACCGTACATCTTGGCTGTCCCCGTGGTTGTGTGGGTAGAATGATGGTGGTGGTCGTGGGTGTGAGCGTAGGTGCTGATATGGTAAGGTAGCGTCGCCAGAGCGGGAGCAGTCTTGATCCCTTGTGTGGTCCTGGTCGACTCGAGGCGATGAGCAACTTATACGTGTGGAGTGCAAGTTGGGTGGCAGAGAAGCCTGGGTTGGTGAAGCAGAGAGCCCGAGGTATTAAGGCGTATTAGAAAGTGTAAGGCGAATAGTGCTTTGGCAGCGAAATCTGAGGCTGACGATAATGGATATGGATATGGAGGCAGAACGGGACGGGAGAGGAGGGCGAGGCATGAGGGTATTATAAGCAGTTCGGAGGAGCGGTGATCCGGGGGGGTCCATCGCGTTCCCTTGTCAGAAGGGATGGACCGAAGGCGTGGGACGCCCCATCCCTTTCGCTCGGGCTCACCCCCCTGCCGCGGCAACTGCCACGCCCCACCCCCTTTCACATTCTCTTGTCGGGCTTGCTCTGATAGCGCCGCGGAACGGGATCCCTGTGCCAGACAAAGCAGACAGCCGGGGACCGGGGGGGTGTGTGGGGAGAGGAATGACAAGGGAGTGCCGGGGGGAGTGGGATCAAGGTAAGGGGGGGGGCGTGAAACGAGGGCTGAGGCAGCGACGCGAAGGTGAGAAGGATGGAGAAACAACAGGCGTGCAAATCCCGCGCGCAGGAATACAGCGCATGCGAAAGCCTGGCGCCGCCCCCGGCGAAATTCCCCACGCCGGCCCTGTTCCCCAGACTCCCGCGCGAGGTACGAGGTACTCCCATTTGTCATATGCCCAAAGCAAACGGGGGCGGTCAGTCACTCTGAGCCCGCCTGGCCTGGCCTGGCGCAACACCGCTCTTTAGCACGCATGGGATTGCCACGACTGGCAGCCACGACACGACGCGAGGGAGGGGAGCCGCTTGCTCTGGTTCGCAAAGGGGGGAGGACACCGCCCTTGTGTGCGTCGGCACGGGCTGACGCTTATGACTCAGTGTGATCTTTTTTCCATGTTCCCTCGTGTTAGGTGCGCCCTTGCTGTACGGCTTATCAACCAGTGTGTTGTCTCCTGGGAATGGGTCGAGGGCGGTGGACAGCGAGGGACTGAGACACCATAGCGACTCTGACACAAACTTGCCTCGCACTGGAATCCCGTTCCGCTCGGTATTTTTTATATTTATTTTTAATTTTTTTTTTTCCAACTTCGCCCCGTGGCACCCTCGGCCCATCTTCCCTACGAGGCACGAAGGGCCAGCCGGGAATTCAGCGTTCCACCGGCTGTAACCCCCTGTGTTCTGGAAAGGCCGCGCCCCGGAAGTGAAATCCCACCTCTCCCCGCCGGCTGGAAACACACATGCCAGGGGGGGCCTCGGTGGCTAAATTTCCAGTTGGGTCCCTCGGGCAGCGAGCTCTTCGGGTAATCATAGCCCCTGCAATCGGGGAAGCGGGACCCGTCGCCTGAACCAAATGTTTGGGCTCCGGTGAGTTATTTGGGGCGGGCAGCGGGAGGATGCCCCGGGGGGCCTAGCAGGGGGTCCCACCGCTGGGTGAGCCAGGGTCAAAGTGGCTTCGGGGAAGTGTTCCAACCCTTGCTAGGGGGTTTGGGCCGGCCCACCGAGGGCAAACAGCAGGGAAGGGCCCGCTGCGGCCTTACTCGGTAATGGAGGAGGAAGGGGGGGGGGGGCGTGTGTGTAATGGCGAGCCCCGATTTCCCGAGGGCGTGTGCGCCCAATCCAGTCAGTTTGCCAGCGGGTTGAGAGCGCGAAAAGCAAGCTTCGTGGCTCCCGGCGCTGGCGCCCGCCGGCAACACAACCAAGGAAATCCCAAGGCGAGGCCCATAACGGTTCGAGGGAGTCACCGCTCGTATAGCGGAGATGAGAAATGCGAACAGGCGAGGTGCTTCGCCTGTTTTATTTTGGTTTTTATTTTTTGGACGTCGAATTCCTCGTATTGGATACGGCTCGAACGAAGATAAGCCTATCTGCGGAGTTGGTTGCGTGCGATACGGGGGGCAACGCAACGGCTTCGGCCTCGTAAGCGCTCCCACTCGAGGGGCGGCCCCCCATTATTGTTGCAACCACCGCCCCACGCCCCCAGCCCATCAGCGTCCAACGTTGACGCATCGTGGGATTGATAGGAACATATCTTTCCACACCACACACCCCGACAAATCCGGCGCGCGGTTGGATGATGGATATGGACCTTCCTCTTTCAAGTATTAAAACAAAGGAAATTTCCATACTTTGCTCCGCACGAGCCGCCGTCGCTTACCCCCCGGCCCCCAGTCTTCCATTCCCTTTCCATCCGAGGCTTCCCGTGTGAGGAGCGGCAGGTCTTCAGAACCACGGATGCCTCGGATGGGGCAGGTAACGAAGCGTCGTAAGAGCCGGTGAGCGGCCTTCATTTCTGGGTTGGTGGGAGCGTGTAACCCGGGTCCGGACACGATGGCTTCTGCCTTGGGGGGATGCTGCGCTGGTGTAGCGCACGTGTAATGAGCCATTCCGCGTCGGCTGCCATCAGCCTCGGCCTCACCGGCTGCGTGCCGACTTTTTGCGCTTTCTCACATCAGATACCGAGATTCCCGTCCCGGCAGTCTATTGCGCCGACGGATGAGTCGTCTCTGTTATAAGCCAAGATTCTCTCGTTAAATTCCCTGCTTTGAAATCCACGACCCGGATCAGGGCTTACAAGCAGAGTGAGGGTGACTCACACGCGGGCCAGCACGCCCCGCGATGCTCGATCGCCGGGCGGCGAGTGGCCCGCTGCACGTGCGAGCCGAGCGAATCGTGTTTTGGAATTCTGGGGGACAAGCCTGCTTGGAGGGGAGTTGGCCCTGGTGGGGGCGGGTGACGGGCTGGTCATCTGTGTGTGGCTTTGGCATCGTCGAGTTGGCAGCCGGATCTTGTGCGCTTTCCTTGATATTGCGGCCTGACTCGTGACAGGTATGAGCCTCCCATCTCCCTGGCCCACGAGTGGTACAGATATACATAGAACAGACATGTAACATATTACCTCGTACATGTCAAGTAGGGCCGGCGTTGGGCGAGTTGTTTCTTCAGGGCGCTGCCACTCAGTGCATTGCCGCCCTTGCACGACATGAAACCGCCAACAGCCAAAAATACTTACCCCAGAAATTCGAAAAAAGAACAAAGCCACATTTTCGCCCCCGAGGGGGTCTCGGCCTCCACTTGGCCCCGCCAACCACCACGGACCGGGCCAGTTGCTCCCTTCGCACAGGGCGCCGCGAAACCACGGTTCGGCCGCGAACTGGCCTCGCCGTCACGGGGCGGCGGGCGGGAATTGCGCGCACAGCCCGGGCGTTGGATTCCTGAATCCTTTTCCGTGGCGACGAGTTCCCCGGTTGGGGGTTATTACGGGCCGTTCGTTTTAAATTAGCGGTTCCTCACCAGCGTGGGCTTTTTGGGGGTACTGTCTTCGAGTTATTATTACGAAGCCGTTGCGCTGCCTGTGGGGAGGGTTATGTGGCGCACTTTCCTCCGATGTCCTCTGTCGATGGTGCTTGCTTTTTTATCGATAACGCAATCGGAAGCAGGTGTGGGATGCATGGTGGGGGCAAGAGCGACTCGGATCGAGGCACACTCCCTGCGCGCGAACAAGGAAACTCGAAACATACATGTCGCCCGCGCTTTGATAGGGAAGAGCGTAAAAGCGGTCAGAGGCCTTTTCCCTCCAGCAATCGCCCTTGGACGACGGCACGCCCCGCGTCGGAGCACATCTCTCCGACAACCGTCCATCACGGGCGGGAAAGGACTTGTGGACATCGTGGCCCTCGGACCGTGGCTTCCCGTCGGCATGCCGGGACGCGCCTCCTCTCCCATGTAACGGTGAGCTCCGCGAGGGCGACAGGTACGAGTCGAAGGGAGTGGGCGGGTATGGTTCGCGCTTCCCGCCCCACGGGCCCACCAAAGGCCGAAACCAACGCGGAACCGAATAATGTTCAGATGGAACCAAACTCTAGCTCCAGGCGCCGGCACTCGTTTCTCCGGGAGCCAAATTAGCGTCATGCTTTTCTGGTTCCTGGCGACGAGGCAACATGGTTACCTTGTATTGCAATCGGTCCGCTACCACTGGAATGCAGCATTCCGAGACACCAGCTGGCGGAAAAGCAGGTCTCCGCAGCCGTTTTCGTCGACGGGAGATCTGGCCCGAGCATGAGACATGCATTTACACCACCAGCTGGCGGAAGGAAAATAAAAATCGAAAAAAGGAACGCGCAGCGACGAAATCAAGGCGCGACAAGGTGCCGACGCAAAGGCCCGCTGCAAACCCCCCCTTCAGCCCAGACCGCCTCTCCGAACGGACCAACCACGCTCGCGCGATCCGAGGCCGAACGTCTGTGCTGTCTGTGTGTTTGATGCCCGCTCCGCTTCTGGAAGCGGACCGCGCATTGCCGCATGCAGCCTGCGGTCGCCGGCATGCAAGCTTCTTGCGGTGAACGGGACTGGATGGATGGGCCCCGAAGGGGGTGTCCTTTCCGACGCAGTTGGTCCCCGCCAATAGCTGAGCCTCCTTTTCCCTTCTTTCCGCCTTGGGCCAAACGGGTTGTGTGAGAGACCGGGTTGGGAAAATGAAGAAAAGTCACGATGTCTGCGAGCCAGAGCACATGGGCGGAACATCCCAATCAAACGGCCCCAGATCTGCCTCCCGAGACAAAGGATCAACCACGCCCCCTCCCCGGCTCCGGATCGATGCCCCGGCGCCGGGGGGCCTCGCAAGCGCGTCCGAAAACTCACTAGCTAGTGGGGAAACCACCCCCATCATCCCGCTCTCCCCGGTGGGAGATTCGAGCCATGACCGGGGGGGGGGGGGAGAAGACACTTCCGGTAATCGTGACAAAAATTCTGCCTTCGGAGGACCGCGCGGCGGGG